>CM066031.1:660242932-660825802 GCA_033557465.1 Ichthyophis bannanicus
CTATACTATACTGTAGTCACTATACCGTTACCATAACATGGCCATCTACTTAGCTGCAATATTTAGCTTTTACCTCCTAGCCGACCCCATTCAATATACATCAGCTTATTCACCCATCCATAACTATATCCCTATTCTGCATAGTTTGGGAAATAGAAACAACAGTAGTTACCATCACACACAACCACACGCACATCATATCAGGCATTCACATTTACTTTGTTTCCATTAACAAATCCTATAGTCCAGAGCCTGAGAATGTTCTCTTACAGGGCAACCTAAAATGCGCTCTCATCAACTCTCGTTCAATTAAAAAAAAATGGCCAGCTATCACAGACCTTATCACCAATCAGAACCTTGATATCCTCATGGTCACAGAAACCTGGCTATCATAAACAGATACCGTCATCATGAATAAACTCATCCCCCATGACTATGTGATGCACGCTTGCCATAGAAGCAACCGGAAAGGAGGAGGAGTCCTTATCCTGTCAAAAAGTAATCTCCAGCTTCAATCGATATCTTCAATGAGTACCCTGCACATGGACACATTATCTGTTGCTAACAAATACATCAACATAAATCTCATTTACAGAGCTCCCTCTTCACCTTCAGAAGAGCTATCCAACATTATAGACCTTGCATGTAATCCTGGAAGCCCAAGTAAACCTAATTGGCTGATTGGAGATTTTAACCTCGCTTCATTGCAACCTACCTACTCTAACGCATTCCTTGATTCTATGAAGGAGCTTAGTTATAGTCAGTTGGTGAACGCTCCGACACACATTAAGGGAAACGCCCTTGACCTCATTTTTGCCCCTCAGTCAGAATCAACCAAGAACATCAGCCTATCATTCACTCCGGTCCCATGGTCAGACCACAATTTAAATTCCAAATCCCATACCAACATATCCAAACTCTCACTAACCATTCAAATTCAGACTCTTCTGGATCTAAAACTCGTTTCAAATCCCTAGACAGAGATGACTTCCTTAGCAACACTCTTCCAATACTCCGTCAACCATTGCAGAGCCTTGACGAAATGATCCATAGATGGAACTCCACTCTTATCTCTTTCTCACAACTACCTTTGTCTAAAAAATCACCAACATCCGCCAAACTACCACGAAACAGAAAACCAGCCCCTTGGTTCTCTGCTGAATTACGTGCCTCGCTTCAGCTTTTAAGAAGGCAAGAAAGAAAATGGCGCAAATCTCGATCTACGTCCAACAAAGCAATTTATGAAAACACTCTAAAGCAACACCGTGAGAAAATTTACAAAAAAATGAGAGAGCACCACACGGAAACCCTCCTTCGATCATTAAATAAACCACGTGACCTCTTTAGCATCGCTAAAGCTTTAACCAAGACACCTTCCTCCAATCAAGAAGTAGCTATACATCCCCAGGCTTTCGCTGAATACCTACAATCTAAAATCATAAAGACAAATTCTACACAAAGCTCAACACCCTCCTTCCCCCAAATACAGCAACCATTGACAAAATTCACCTCACCGCCAGAGAAGCACATTGCTGACCTTATTGCCACCATCAACACTACCACAGCTCCGAATGATCCTTGTCCTGCCCTTTGGATTAGATCGATGCGTGTAGAACTCAGCTCAACTCTATCCCACATAATGGAGCTCTCCTTTACAACAGCAGCATTCCCAGAAACCTTGAAACAAACTTCAATACGCCCTCTCCTGAAAAACAACATACTTGACCCAACAAAGTCAGACTCATACTGCCCGATTTCAAGTATACCCTATCTAGCCAAACTTATAGAGAAGGTGGTTCAAATGCAACTACAACAACACATAGATATATCATCCCCGCTTGATCCTTGTCAGCATGGTTTCCGAGAGTCACATGGTGTAGAGACCCTACTCACTATACTCATCAATACATTATCCAGAGGTATTGACAAAATTGAGAATGGGTTTGTACTCATATTTCTTGATATAGCAGCTGCATTTGATTCCGTTAACCATGAACAACTCCTCTCCCACCTCCAGGATAAGGGAATTCATGGTATTGCCTGGGAATGGTGCAAATCATATCTCACGAACCGCTGGCAACAAGTACGGATAGGTTCATCAACTTCGGAACCATTCCATCAGCAACAAGGAGTACCCCAAGGATCATCCCTTTCGGCTCTACTCTTTAACATCTATATGCAACCCATTTGTGATATCATACGTTCTTTTAACATCTCCAGTCTGATCTATGCGGATGATGTACTTATCTTCGCTCCAATTAAAATCATGCACCCAAACCTTGTTCCACTTATTGAATGCTTCAATGCAATTACTGATTGGCTCCTGTCCCAGAATCTTCGCATAAAACTTTAAGAAAACTGAAGTCCTTTTCATAACCAGGAACGGAAATTTCTCTCCTCCTACCTCATTGAAAGTTTGTGACGCTGAGCTCCCATGCAAGTCTGTAATACGATATCTAGGGGTTACAATTGACCAGCAGCTTAACTTCAAAGAGCATATAAAGAATACCACCAAATCCATTAACAACAAAGTACGAACTCTACGACATCTGAGACCCCTACTAACCCCAGACAACTTCAGGACGATATTCCAGACACTAATAATGCCGCACTTTGTTTACGCCAACATCATCCAGATGGCAATGAACACTGCAGCCCGTATTCTCTGCGGCATTTCCAGGAAAGACCACAAAACACCCATACTTATGGATCTACACTGGCTACCATTACAATGCAGAATCACCTACAAGGCGTTAATCCTATCATTCAAAGCAATTAACTGGATATCTGCCACATCCCTCTCTTCACTCCTGATCAGTACCCCGACTAACAGGTTAAGAAGGTCAACCACTAGCAACACGCTATCTATACCACCTGAGTCCACTAAATGTAACCAAACAACCAGAAACAGAGCATTTACATTATATGCTCCTAAGTGCTGGAACAACCTCCCACCTCATATACGAGCAATAGCTGATCTCTCACAATTCAGAAAAGCTATTAAACATTACTTATTCTGCCTTCATTTTACCCACCCTAACCTAACACATTCACATCTAACACCTCATCTCATCCACACAGCATCTGACGTACCAACAACACAATTCTCATGATTTACAAAGGAAATCCAACAACAGGCACATTCTCAATGAGCATGATTACATTACTACTCTAATAGATAACTTAAATAACTATAAGCTCCTTTGTTTTGAACTGTATATAGTTACCCTGTTACTTCCAAGTTATAATCCCTGTTACAATGTAAGCAAAAGATCGTGTTTCTAATGCAAAATGTTGTTATTATGTAAACCGCACTGATACTAAATAGCACAGTATATAAGAATTTGTAATAAATAATAAATAAATAATAAATAAATTTAGGATGTAAGTCAGTCTGGTAATGTTTCCCCTGATGCAGATAAGTGTATATTTGCTTATCGAAATGCAATATTGTGTTGAGATTGTTTTGTATAATATTTTGCTATGTATGTTTGTATAACATTTTGTTATTTATTTATTTATTTACATTCTCTTATATACCGCGCTATTCTGCATCAGTGCGGTTTACATTGAACAAACCGAAATTACATTGAACAGGGCATTATAACTTGGAGATAACTATTTTACAGGGAACATGGGCTATGGAGGGTTAAGTGGCTTGCCCAAGACCACAAGGAGCACCTGTGGGACTAGAAACCCCAGTTATGTATACTTCATTACAGTGGCTGTGTACCCAACAAGTTCAATGATGATATATGAGTAATTCAGTACAAGCTCTTAGGGGCTGTTATACTGGAAGGTTAAAGTTGAATGGTTAAGCTCTGTTATTTTGAGAACTTGTCTTGTTTTTTTCTGATAGTGATATACTGCTCCGCTTGCAGAGTATTTGGTTATAACGTGGAGGTTGTTTTTTGCTTAAGTTAGGTATAAATATTAGCATATGTGTGTAGCTGGGTATTTTATAAAATATGCATATAGTTCGCAACCCTGCCTGCATTCCTATTATTGCTACTACTTTTCATTTGTATAGTGCTACAAGGCATACACAATGTTGTGCACCAGTGGTTCTCCACCCAGTCCTCTTGACCCCCAGGCCAGTCAGGTTTTCAGGATATCAACAATGAATAGTCCAACCAAGATCAGCACTGCACAATTGTATCAAAGGACCACCAAACTGGAGCGGAGTGTGATACAACCTTTATTTGTAATGCTTTACCCCAAAGGACTGCTAAAGGCCTCCTGACATGGCTGTGTTTCGGCACTGCCTTTATCAGGGGATTGGTCTACACAAAACCCCCCCATAAAAACACATGTAAGTACATTAAGAACACTTATAAATAATAAATATAAACACCCTCGTACAGTTAATATATAAATATATAAGAAAACCCCCCCAATAAACAAAATCTAGAGACACCATAAAACACAATATAATGATAAACATGAGCATTACACTTTAAAAGGAAATGGTAGAGGAACATATGTGGTCTTACCAGTAAAGGCACCTATATTCTTGTGCCTAAAGGAAAATATATTTAAAAAACTGTAAAGAACTGAATAAAATAGAACAAAATGAATTGTGTGAAACATAATAATATTGCAAAAAAGGGAGGGGGGGGGGAAGGGAGAAAAGTCACTTTGTCACTGCCCATATTTTTACATGCACAATCCGTGGATAGTTTTATAAAACATCTCTACGAGTGTAAAAATTTATAAAATTACCCCCATGTGTGTACACGTGATGTGCAGAAAGGCGCACAGAGGTTTATTTATTTAGCGATTTTTTTATACCACCTTTCAGGGTTATCAAAGCCGTTTACAATTAGCTCAACATTTTACATGGATGAGAGAGGTTAATACAGTACATTGAACTTGGTTATACATTGTGATGCTATGAGCAAACTATGATACAGTCTAACTTAAATTTCAAGGTTGATGCTACACTCTGTACATTCTGTGATTATTGGATTAGATCCAGCAATAGGAAGGGGAACTGCAGCTTGACTGTAATCAGAAGCATGGTGGGTTTTTTTTTTAGTGTTGTCAAGTCAATGCTGACTTCTAGCCACCCAGCTGCTTCTGGGTTTTCTTGGCAATGTATCACTGGAAGTAGATTGCCAGGCCTTTTCTTCCGAGGCAATGGAGGGTAAAGTGACTTGCCCAAAGTCACAAGGAGTGCCAGAGGGAATCAAACCCTTGATCTTCTGGGTAATAGGCAGTTGCTATAACCACTAGACTACTCCTTGTAGGGGTATCTATTGTGTATGAGTGTCTATTAATGTATTAGAGAGTCCACTAGGTAGTTGGTCCAAAATGCTCTGTGAAAAGTAGTTTCCATCCATCAGGCAATAGAGGGAGCCTCAATGCAGGATTGGAAGCTCCCATATTGATGGAGTGCAAGGCAAGCCTCACAGACTGTCGGAGGCTCATTAAGGACTAGGACAAGGACAGCCACCTGCAGAGAATCGGAATATCCCTGATTAACCAGGAGGGTGTGGCCTTGGTTGTCCTTGACAAAAGGCTGAGAGCCGGAGGGGATGGGGTGGGGCAGGGGAGAGGAGGGGTAGGGGCAGGAGGGGGTGGGGGAGGGGCAGAGTGGGTTGCAGGAGGGTGTGGGGGAGGTGGGGAGGGGACTTGCGGGAGGGTGTGGGGGAGGGGACAGGGGCAGAGGCCCTGGAGGCAGAACCAGCTAAGATAAGCTGGGTAATGGTTACAGCAAACAGCCTAGCAGCCAAGAGATCTGGGTTTGATTCCCACTGGTGCTCCTTGTGACCTTGGGCAAGTCACTTAACCTTCCATTGCTTCAGGTACAAACTTGTAAGCCCTCCGTGGACAGGGAAATACCTACATTCCTGAATGTAACTCGCCTTGAACTACCATTGGAAAGGTGAGCTAAATACTACTCTATCATCTATACGCAGATGATATTATGTTATACATTCCATTCACCATCCCTGATGTACCGATAAAACTCTTAACAGATTGTCTTAACGAAATTGCAACCTGGCTAAAAGCGCAAAACCTCCACATAAACCATTCAAAAACAGAGGTATTAATTGTAACAAAAAACCATTCATATGTCCCCCCAACCCACATAACAATACAAAACCATGACATCACAATAAAAAACGAAATAAGATACCTAGGAATCATTTTAGATACACACCTTACGATGAACACCCACATTAGAAACATTATAAAGAAAATCTACTTCAAACTCAAAATACTCAAGCAACTACGCCCCTTAGTTTACTTACAAGATTTCATTAACATAATACAGGCAACCATAACCCCACACTTTGATTTTTCCAACCTAATTCTCTTAGGTATAACGAAACAAAACATTAAAAGAATACAACTAGCACAGAACGCAGCAGCTAGAATTGTAATGAAAGCACACTCATTCCAGCATATTACTCCAATATTAGCAACCCTGCATTGGCTCCCAATACAAAGCAGGATAATATATAAGACCACAATAACCACATTTAAAGCTCTCAATGGCATGGCTCCAATCCCATTAAGCAATCTTCTAAGCAAGGAATCTCAAAAAGTCACTCACAGAAAAGGACACTCAAATAAATTAAGGACTCCAAATGATTTTATAAAAGCAACAAAACTAACTAATAACAGAGCCTTCTCACATGCGGCCCCCTTCATTTGGAACTCCATCCCAGAGGACCTAAGATCCACAACAGAAGTTACAGAATTCCGCAAAAAACTGAAAACCTACCTCTTTGCCATGCACTACAACAACATTGATAATACACTAATCATCCCAGAAAAAGGCTAAATAACACCCAACTGAGTATAGCTAAACCTCATAATTAACAGATTTGCACCCTCTTGTAAATACCCATGATTTAAATCTAAGGAACCTACAAACCTGTATCTGTACATAGTTCATAAATTGTTCTTGTTCTGTTATGTATTTAACCTTTACATTGTTCTGTTATGCATTTAACCATTCACCGTTCTGTTACGTATTTAACTATTACATTGTTTACTGTCAAAAATTGTTCCATGTAAAACAAGCCCTGCTTTGTTGACTGTTGTTCAATTGTGAGCCACATCTGAACTCTGGAAGATGCGGGATATAAATGATTGTTAAATAAATAAAATAAATAAATAAATAATAAATACAGTAAATAAATAAAGGATTGGATAGAAATCCATGATATGCTGGGTTAGAGTCCCAGGGTGAACTAGCTGGGTGAGCTGGCTAGCGTTTTTTACAACAGTAGTAATTTAATTAATTTGATTTTTAATTTAATAACAGCATTTATATTCTGCTTTTACAATCTACAGATGTACAAAGCAGATTCAAAATTAAATAATTCACATTAAGTATTATATAATCACATCTTTAAAACTTTTTGAAATTGCACATAATCCTCAGTGTCCCTAATTGTAACAGGTAATTCATTCCACAATTTTGGAACCGCACCTGAAAAACATATTTCTCTAACCTTCTTTAATCGAAAAGCAGAGTCTGAAGGCAATGTCAGTGTGCAATGAGTCAATGAATGAAACAGTTTTATTGATGAACTACAACACAATCTATTTGACAAATAGATAGGGCCAATCTTATAAATAGCTTTAAAAGCCAGGCACAACACCTTGAACAAAACATGGGCTTCTATTGGCAGCCAATGAAGATTTATCAGTAAGGGTGTAACCAAATCCTTATAACTACTATATGTGATCATCTTTGCAGCCATATTTTGAATCTGTTGTAATTTATTTAAGAACAATTTTGGCATTCCTAAAAATATTGAATTACAATAGTCCAAATGACTCAAAACTGTTAATTGGACTACCATCTGAAAATCTTGCGGCCTCAACACTGACCGCAATTGTGGAAAACTGACTAAGTGAGCTAGTCAGTGCTTGTTCCCTATAGCAGTACTAGGGATAGTAACATAGTAAATGACGGCAGATAAAGACCAGTATGGTCCATCTAGTCTGCCCAGGTGAGCTAGGTGAATATTGCTTCAGTGCAATTAAGCTGGAGGCAAAAACAGCCAGTTAAGGCTGGGTTATTACAGATGGGAAAATTCTAAGATGCTGAAGGGAGAAAATACAGAGTGGTGAGAGAAACCAACAGAGAATAATGTAAAGGTGAGAGCTCTCGATTAAATGACTGAGGGAAAGCCATTACCTGATGCAATTGAATGTTGTGATTAAAGCCCTGATTTTACTAGGGGTAGTTTCTCCAAATGAGTTAGTTTTGCACATACTATGGCAGTCGTGAACCTCACTTCTAAGCTAGGGCATGTGGAGTATGATCTTAGTCTGTCAAATTTACTGCTAATGCTGGGCATAATACTAGCATTGTGCGAAAGAGCCTCCTGCTGGAGTTCATAAGAAGTAACATGTATGGGTAGTTTGTCACATACTACTTTTCTTTGACCTTTAAAATTAAAGATCTTAAATTTGCATCTGTTTTTTTTTTTCAGTTTTTCTAATGGCAATTTTCCTCTTTCTTCCAGCTTTTAAGAGACTCTGTATTCACTCTTGATTTAAATATAGAGTTTGTAGCATAAAAATAGCAGTACATTATCTCCTCTTTATCTGCAGAATTCCACTTAACTGTAGTTAATTTTCTCAACTTGTTCATTAATTTCTGTGGTTTATCTCCTGCCACAGTGTGTCCATGAACAGGCCCACCATGGCCTTTATCTGTGGCAGGGATGTTATCTGCATCTGCAGCACTTGCACTATCGCAACCACCATCGTTAGCCCTAGTGCGTAAGCTATAGGTGGGCACCTTTTTATCCTGGGCGACATGTGGCCAGTATGTATTTTTCTTCTTCGTTCCTAACATCTTGCTGAGATTTGGATAGATGTTATACAACGGGGTTACCATGTGAAGGTACTCAGCAAGACTTGAGGTGGGAACTTTATTCTTTTCCCCTAAGGATGCACGTTAATTCGACAGCTGCTGCACACCCCGTTTCTGTGAGGGGTTGAGAGTTCTGAGAATACTACAAATAAACTGGTTTGCCAGGAAATTTCTCCCCACAAGTACAATGCACACTGTTAAACATTGTTGAGATTTGAAGGGACCTTGTGTTTGGTAACAGAATGCTGCTGATTGTATAATTTTTTATACTGATATTTTTAAACTTGGCGAAATACTGTCTTTGTTTGCCTAGTTATATGTTTGATTACAAGGATCATCTTGAAAAATAAAGTTGTTTAGGTATTATCACTGTTCTGTGCACATGGTCTGTATGTGGGAAGTTAGAACCTGGTAAGGGGAATAATAGGCAGCAGAGCCTGTGGGGTCTTTTCTAGAAGTCCCATAATCCCAAAATAGCTCACAGCATCCCATAGCTGTGACCAGGGGCGGCTCAAGGCAATCTGCTGCCTGAGGCGAAGAATGAGATGGCACACCCCCCCCCCCACCTTAGAGGGGGCGGGGCTTTTTCAGAACTCCAATCAGGGACTGAACCAAACCAAAAACCCAATAGATTATATGGAGGGAATCAAGATGTTTGCACACAGGGCCATACCAAACTGCAATCGCGCACTGTGTGACTTACAACTTGGGCGCGCTCCCCCCTCCTCCCACCCATACCTCCGTCCAGTGCTCGCTGCTCTTTCCCTGCTGCTGCTGCACTCTGTTTTTTTCATGGCGGCACTGGCAACAGGGAAAGAGCAGGCAATGCTGGACAAAGGTATGGGGAGGAGGAGGGGGGGGGGCATGCGCCTGATCTGAAAGGCACCAGCACTTTAACACTAGAAGCCCATATACGTCAATTGACATAAATGCATCTTCAAAGTTGTATACCAGCACCACTGCTAGAACCATGTCAGTTATGTTCCATGACTTTGTTAGTGAAGTCAAGATGTTCAAATATGTGCATCAAAAATTAATGACAGATGCGCCACCTAGCAGGAAAATGAATTTATACCTAGAAGCCCCAAAGTACGTCAATTGACACAACCAAGAAAATTGAGTGGTTTTCACAAGTTTTCTTACAACGACTAACATAAGAACAGTGTTAACTAAATTTAAAAGTAACTGAAAATTCAAAAGTAACTGCAAAGTCCATGTCAGTTAATGAACGGACAGGATAAGCATGTACGGTTTGCTATTGTACATTTAAAGTCTATGCGCAACTGGCTTAGATTATCGACAGACACTGTCCGCAAACTGGACGTTACTTGCTTTGCCAGTTTGTTTGAGTCAGAGTATGAACGTCGAGCAGCACAAGTTTGTCGCAGCTGCTCCGACAGTGTGTGAAGAAACTGTCTCCTTGGCATGGTGACACTGGTTTGCTTGCAGAAAATAATCCAGGCATTGATGGCCGCCAAGTCGAGAACATTGAAGAAAACGGCTAGTGTCCATCTACGACATGCAGATTTGGTGGACATTTGACGGCACATTTAGTCCAGCATGTCGACACTGCATTTATTCTTGTAGTACAACACACTTTCAGGCTTCAGCTTACTGTTGGTTTCACATATCGCACCTTTGTGCAAAGTCGACAAAACGGCAACAGTCTTCTTCTGTTTCATCTGGTACTGTACTACGGTCATTGATCCATTGGTGTAGAACTTGGATTGTACAGTTCGAGTTTTGTAAGTGATGGTAGTTCTCTGCTATTCAGACGAATGGTCCCGACCAACAAAGTGCGCTTCTCCAATAGTTTCTCAGTGAGGTCACGGCTCGTAAAAAAATTATCGACTGTAACGTTGTATCCTCGCTGATAATATGGCTGCATTAGAATCATGACCACATGTGTTCCTAAACTGCCAACTCTTTCATCATCTTTCCCAGTATACGGTTTCACATTCAAACAGTATTTGGACTGCAATTCTGCCAAGATCCAGAGCTTTATTCCATATTTATCTGGCTTATTTGGCATGTACTGCGTGAATTTGCATCTGCTTTTCGTTGGGAATAGTTGTTCGTCTACAGTAAGTGATTCTTCTGGTACATAACACTTTTGACTGTTATCAAAAAATCTGGATAACACCCATGTCATTAGACCAAATTTGTCACACTTCACTCTTTCCTGCCATGAAGCTCTGACATCAAATCGCATGAATTTCTTTACTTCTTCGTATCTGTTTCGTGACATTGTTTGCCTAAATGCTGCACAGCCATAAGTTTCGGACCATATCAAATCAATTGGAAAGTTTTTGGCATTCATGAAACCTTTTAGATATGCCAGTCCCAAAAACGCTTCTATTTAATCTTTGGCTACATCCCATGATGGGTCTGATAAACAGGCATACTCCACAGTGCAGCTCCTGATGTGATTCACAAAACCGGGGTCAACGATCAATCTAAATGCATCCACTGGTGTTTCAACATTATGACAATATGCAGTAACCCCACTTTTAGCAGTGAATACATTTTGGGGCTGCAATCTGCCACTGCTTTCACCTTGTGACATGATCTTCCATTCAGTCCCATCTTTTGCTACCACTGTTGACCCTGTTGTCCTGCTCTTGTTTTCAGCGATTATTGGATAATGAGCATCATCACTTTCATCAGTGTTTCTGCTGTAGTCTGAATCAGTCCTATCCTCTACGCCTGCACAATCTGTAACATGTAGGTCAACTTTTGAATCTGATTCAGTCGAATCAGAGCCACTGTCAATTTCCAAAATATCTTGCAGCTTGGCAAGTGCTTGTGCTGCTATCATGCACTGCAGACGCGGTTCTCTCATTTTCTGCATCGAAGCGCTAGCCGCAGCTGGCAACAGATCAACTGATTTTGCACCAGCACATCTAGTCACTGCTGTCTTCTTACGAGGTCTCAGCATTCTGTACATAGAATTGTAGAAAAAAAATGAATACAATTTCAGGGAGGAAGCGATATGCTTAAAGTTCTGGAGTGTCAGCTTGTTCTAGGGCGTGTTCGAAAGTCACGACATTGTACATACCTGTGTAACAGTAAATTTTGGTTTTAAATCAATCACTGTTTCCAGTTTTACTCCGAAATTACAAACCAATAAACACACGATGACGTCATGTAATGATGTCACATACTGCACATATTAAACAAATAAGTAACTTCAAATTAATTCACATCTGCATTTCATGCTAAACGCAGTCATCGTGATAATGCGTCAATTGACACACTTTGGGGTTTTCTAGGTAAAATGCCTTTTGGGGTTTCTAGTGTTAAGCAGATCTGTCCCTCCCTGCTCTGATATTGCGTTGGAGGTGGGAAAAGGCTTGGGGGGCACATTTCGACTGCCTGCTATTGTCCTGCCAGTGGCAGACAGCCCTTGCGCCTTGTGCGGCTGCACCACTTGCACAGGGCTAGGTACGGTCCTGTTTGCACACCAAGGAACTAAAAGACAGCAAGAACCAATAGCACAGTTTATAAAACTAAATTATAACTCATTTTTATTTTGTTGTTATAAACTGCATTATGATTCTTGCTTTTTCTTTTTCAACATATATTTTGCATCCACAGTGGGTGCAGAGCAGAACCAGGACATTCACCCACAGAACTCAATATTAAAAAAAAAAATCAGATTCTGATCATCTCACTAACAACTTACAACCACTATTCTCCAGTACCAGACATATTGTGAACTAATACAAAACCCTACAACAAAGAGCAAACCTACCATACCAAACCATATCAGCACAAACTTCCAAAACTCACATAAGGAGCCCATCCAAAAAAGCATCACTGTAAATACTACAGTGGGACCTGGAACATCCATACACCTATCTGAAAAGCTGAACAAGTCAAATTACTACAGTACAGTATAGATCTTTATGTACAAACTCCATGTTAACAGAACACTTGACCTCAGTCACACACTCATAACATCGACCCTCACCAAGTACAGAATAAGTAACCATAATCTAAAGTAAAAATATGTAGACAAAATTTAAACTGAAACCCCAAGAAGCCAGAGTCCATATGCAGTGCAACATCAGATAAATAAGAGATGCAGTTCCCCAATACTGTGTAAAATATAAAGATAGCACAAAGTCCAATCACTAAAATGAAATAAAATTACTTTTTCTACCTTTGTTGTTTGACCATTTTATTCTCTGATCATGCTGGTCCCGAGCTGAGACTTCTGCTTTCCTGTCTTCTCTTAGCTCTCTTTCTGTGGTCTATGGTCCATCTGCTATTTCTTATCTCTTCTTTTGTTTTCTTCACTTCTTTCCATCAGCCTTTTCCAATCCCAGTAACCATTCCCAGTATCAGCCCCTCCCAGTTCCTTCCTATGTCAATTTGCATTCCCACAACTGCCACTGGTGTCCATGCCCTTCCAGTCCCCCTCCATCCCCACTGTCCAGCTCCTTCTAGTCCAAATACCATGGCAGTCCCTCTCAGCATCCACTCCCTTCCAGTCCCATTCTCCCATCCCCTTGCATTAGCCCATTTGTACCCCTGGCCCCCAATTTTCTTCCAAGGCCAGAAGCTCTATCCTCCCCTCCCCACCATCAGCCCATTTCCAGCTGAACCCCCGCAATCAGCTCACTTCCATTGCTAGTCCTCCCTCAACCCCATTACCAGTCCTACCCCCCCATCAGCCCATTACCAGTCCTAGCCTCCACTAATCAGCCCATTTCCAGTCCTAACTTTCCCAATCAGCTTTTTCAATGCTAGCCCCCTCAGTCCATTACCAGTCCTAGCCTCCCTCAATCATCTCATTTCCAGTGCTAGTCCCCCCTCAGCCCATTACCAGTGTAAGCCTCCCCTAATCAGCCCATTACTAGTCCTACCCCCCCATCAGTCCATTACCAGTCCTAGACTCCCTTAATCAGCTCATTTCCAGTGCTAGTCCCCCCTCAGCCCATTACCAGTGCTAGCCTCCCCTAATCAGCCCATTACTAGTCCTAACCTCCCCGATCAGCTCATTTCCAATGCTAGCCCTCCATCAGTCTATTACCAGTCCTTCCTCCCCACATCAGCCCATTAACAGTCCTAGCCTTCCCTAATCAGCTAATTTCCATAGCTAGTCCCCCCTCAGCCCATTACCAGTGCTAGTCCCCCTAATCATCCCATTACCAGTCCCAACACCCCCCCCCCTTGATCAGTCCATTCCCAGTCCTAGCCTTCCCTAATCAACCCATTACCAGTGCTAGCCCTCCCCATCAGCCCATTATAATCCTAACCCGCACTGTCTCTCCCCTCTGTCCAGCATCTATCCCCTGGCTGTCCAATATGTCCCCCTGTCTCTCCCCTTTGTCCAGCATTTGCCCCCGTCTCTCCCCTTTGTCTAGTATTTGTCCCTTGTCTCCCCCATCTCTCACCTTTGTCTCTCCTTGTCCTCCTCCTGTCCCCACTCCCTCCACCTGCACCTCTCATCCGGCGGTGGCGGGGGCCCTCTGGCTGTTTTAATTTTAGATTTTGCCACCTTTGCCTTCCCGCTGCATTTTTTTCCTCAAAAATGCTTGCAGCAAAAAAAAAAAAAAAGCGGCGGGAAGGCAGAGGCAGGGCAGAGGCGGCAAAATCTAAAATTAAAACAACTGGAGTGCCACCGCTGCACAAATTAGCCGTTGATTTGTTTGATGCCAGTTGTTCCTGCTGGATGAGAGGGAACTCTTGTCAATCCCCTTCCAGCCCCCTCCCTCCCTCTATGTCAGCCCCCCTCCCTCCATCCATACATTCATGTCAGTCCCCTCCTTCCCTCCCTCCATACATCCATGTCAGCCTCCCCTTCCTCCCTCCCTCCATACATCCATGTCAGCCCCCCTCCCTCCCTCCATCCATCCATGTCAGCCCCCCTCCCCTCCCTCATGTCAGCCCCGTTGCAGATTCGTTGCCCCCTCTTCCCCTCTCCCCATGTCTGCCTGCTACCGCCCTGTGCCTCCTTCTTCTGCAGCCATGGTTCCCTGTCTCTTAGGGAACAGGGCTGTGCCGGTGAAGCCATTGCAGAGCCTTCTTGTCCTTCGATGGGCTTCATGCAGCATTGTCCCGCCTCCAAAGGAACAACTTCCTTTGGGGGTGAGACAATGCTGTACGGAGCCCGTCGAGAGACAGGAAGGCTCCGCAATGGCTTCACTGGCATAGCTGCGGTTCCCTAAGAGGCAGGGAGCCGCAGCTGCAGAAGAAAGGAGGCAGTGAGTTTGCCGCTGCCGAGAAATAGACTCGGCAGCGGCAGGAACTTGTGCGCATTTTTTTTTTAGGATTTTTTAACATTTTTTTAACTTGAAGGCGAATTGAGGCGGCTGTTTTGGGGGCATTTGCCGCCCTCAAAACTTTGCCGCTTGAGGCAGCTGCCTCACTTCGCCTCATTATAGAGCTGCCCCTGGCTGTGACATCGTGTATCTGCCGTCATTTACTATGTTACTATGTTAGGTTCACAACTCCACCACAGCTCCGCTCAAATTATCTACCTCTGCAGGGTACATATACAAATATATACAATCTCATTGGCAGCATGCAGGTATTTGGCCACACAATTGCGTAATTGCCATTTTCTGTATGTAAAACAGGCTTTACATATAGAAAAGGGCATTTATAAAATTGCACAACTGCATATACCCATAAAAGTATGCACACAGTAAGTTTGTACCTATTTTTGCTCGATCTGTGCATAGGCATTCCCAGGGGCATAGTTTGGGCAGAGTGGAGGCAGGATTGTGAAATATGCAAGTGGTTTATAAAATATGCATGTACAAACATGGTGTGCATGCACATAATCACACCTTTGGAGCAGATGCAAATTTGTGTATCGGCATTTGTGCACTGTTGGGGTTGGATCTAAGATCCCATTGTAAATGGCACATAGGTGCCTATGGTGCTTTTATAAAATATTGAAAACATATGCTGTCTTATACAAGTAGGGGAAAAGTATAACTATAGAATGTCTGAAAAAAAAAATCCTGACATAATTTTTATAAATGGACCTCAAATATAAGAAGCTATATAGCTTCCAGCAAGCAGAGCCTATGGAAACTCAAGGCTACCGAGCCAGGATTGCTCTCTTTTAATCATTGGTACATTATAAGTTCAACTTGGCAGTTTGCTTCCTGGAAGATATATAGCTCTTTATATTTGAGGTCCATTTATAAAAATTTAAAATCTGTAACATCATTTCAGGTGCTTTTATAAAATAGGTGCCTTTTTGAACTTCTTGTATAGGTGTCTTATTATAAAATCAAGTCATGAATATCTGATTTTTAACATCAATGACTCATTTTAAGTGAGAAAAAGAGCTGCACTAAATCTAGCTGGTCACATTTTGACTGCCTAGATTTAAGCAAATGTTTAGTAGGAGTGTGCATAGACATTTTATTAATTTTATTTTTGTGTTTTGTGTCTTTTTTGAAATGTTTTCCTATAATTTTGTTGTTTCTTTTTATGTATTTAAAGGAAAAAAGACAAACTAATGTCATTAAACAGAAATGAGAAACAAAACAAAATTTAAAACATTTTGGTCTGGTATGCTGCATAAACAAAACAAAAGAAAAATCCCCTCAAGCCCTCTTCCCTTAGCCCCAGACCTCTCAACCCTTTACCCTATCCATTACTTTAATAAAAACTCTTCGGGGCTGATTTACTAAGCTCTCTTAGGTGTACATGTAGGAATTAAATGTGGTAATAGTATCTAACTCCCCTTAGAAACAGCTAATTCAGAAGGGGAATAGAAGAGTTGGGGGCTGTGCCTTATTTATTTAACACTTCCATCAAGGGGGAAAATTAATACTACTACAGGAGGTTTAGCTAACTCTTGTCATCTCGTCACCTGCTGAGTGGTTAACACACAGTAAAGAGATTTTCTCTGTGTTAACTGAATGGGAAAATATCTGGAATACTCTCAAAGGTTTGGTTATTACTGCATGTTAGGTTTGACAGTTACCACACGGATTCTCAGTGCAAGTTAGCAAATAGGCCCGAGGGCATATTAATATTTGAATGCTCATAAGAAGGCCCGGAGGGTGAGGGAGGGCACTGTTCTCCCCATGTAGCTAACACAGCTGAAAGGCATCTCATGGAGACTGGAAAACAGAAAATGAGGGTGTTGTGCCAAAGTGCCATGGTGGCACCTGTTTGAAGTGGCACTGGAGGATGGCCTTTTGTAGTAAGTGAGAGAAGGTTCTGATTTGACATGGGTACTTGGCACCTTCCACATTAGGTGCCATGAGCAGTTGCCTATGCTGTTTATACTAAATCCAGGCCTGAATAGGTCCCTTCATGAGCCTCTAACCCTAGGCCAATGCTAATGGATGGGGTAAGAGGTTGGAAAGGTCTTTGGGCTATGGGAAGACAGCCTGAGAATTTTTTTTATTTTCAGAAAGTATAATGCTTATTTTTGAAACAAAAGAAAAATAACATGTCATTAATTTATTTTAAATTTTGTTTTAAAAATGGAAAAATATGAAGCAGGGAATTGTACAAAAAAATTCTGTGCCATTTCCAAGAAAAAGCACATCCATGCTGGTTCAGCTGAGTATTCATATAAAAGTGACCAACTAAAATTAGTGAGTTGTCTTGCCTGCTCAGTGTGTCTTTCAATATCTGTCTACATGTGACTGAAAATGGTACATAAAAAGGGATCTGTAAGAGTTTGAAATCCCTTTCCCCATTTCTTCCTTCTCTCTACCTTCCTGCTTCTCTTCCCGTCTGAACCTTTATATATATTCATCTTCAGGAACAAGCAGGAATGCAGTCTTCACATATGGGGAGAATGTCACCGACGGAGCTGCTCAGGAATGCTCTCCAGCATCCAATAGGAAAGACTTTGGGAGCACTCTACTGCACCTGCGTGTCTGACTTTCTGCCTTCCCAACTCCCTCTACTCAGTTCTTCATTTTCCGCGGAGCCAGCAGGATGCATCGTTCCTGCTGCTGCCGAAAAACCTCTCTTTTTTGGGTGGCATCGTGCTTCTGCTTTCCCTCCGACACCAGCTCTAATAAATCTTTTTTTATTTTCCAATTTTCTTTTTTCTATACTTTGATTTTCATTGCAGTTTTCATCACCAAACTAGGCCTCTAGACCTCCATAGCCTTCTCTTCAACCTCAAAGACAACTTTTTTAAGGCATGGAAAAGCCAACTAGTGGTTTTAAAAAATGTATCAAATGTGACAGTACTATATCGGTCACTGATAAACATGACCTGAAGCATCAGAAGCACCTCTAGGGGAGTCTCGATGCTTATGCTGGGACTTCTTCTCTCTTGCCTCGGTATCGATGCCAAGGAATTTGGGAGTGGCCAGAGACTTTGACTTACTTTTGTGTTTGGTCTTTGAAGAAACCTGTGACCCATGAGAGGAAATCAATGCCCTCGATGAAGTGGAAGCCACTGAAACTGAGTCTGAGGCGGACAACGATCCATATTGTCTGGAACAGTTCTTGGGGCCTCTCTGTTATTTGCTTGCACAAAGGACATGAATTGGGTTGATGTTCGAGGCCCAAATATTTTAGACATAGTCATGTCTTATCTTCAGGAAGATGAAGGTGAAAGTCATGTTCCCCCTTCAGTCTAGCCTCTGCCCCAAGAGTCTTCACAAAATGCATGGCAATAGTCGCTGCCTACCTACACACCTTGAGGGTAGTCATCTTCCCTTAACTTCAGTGGTGAGTAAATTATTGGAAACGCTGTTGAAAGAGAAAATAGTGAGGTTTCTGGAGTCCGGCGGATTACAGGATCCGAGGCAGCATGGATTCACCAGAGGCAGGTCTTGTCAGACAAATTTGATTGATTTCTTTGACTGGGTGACCAGGGAGTTGGACCGAGGGAGAGCTCTAGATGTGGTGTATTTAGATTTCAGTAAAGCCTTTGACGCTGTTCCTCACAGGCGACTTATAAACAAACTGAGCACCCTAGGGATGGACCCTAAAGTTACTGCTTGGGTTAGAAATTGGTTGGGTGGGAGGCGACAAAGAGTACAAGTAAATGGAGCTCACTCTGAGGAGAAGGATGTTACCAGTGGTGTGCCCCAGGGATCTGTCCTTGGTCCGATTCTTTTTAACATCTTTGTTAGTGATATAGCGGAAGGGCTGTCGGGTAAGGTTTGCCTCTTTGCGGATGATACCAAAATCTGCAATAGAGTAGACACCCAGGAAGGTGTAGATAACATGAGGAGGGATCTAGTTAAGCTTGAAGAATGGTCTAGAATTTGGCAGCTGGGATTTAATGTTAAAAAATGTAAGGTCATGCATTTAGGCTGCAGCAATCCAAGGGAGCAATACAGTATAGGAGGTGAAGTACTTTTGTCCACTAAAGAAGAGCGGGACCTAGGCGTGGTTGTGTCTGATGATCTTAAAGTAGCTAAACAGGTAGAAAAGGCGACGGCAAAAGCTAGAAGGATGCTTGGGTGCATACGGAGAGGAATGGCTAGCAGAAAAAAGGAGTGCGACCTCATTTGGAGTATGGTGTGCAATTCTGGAGACCGCACCTTCAAAAGGATGTGAACAGGATGGAGTCGGTGCAGAGGGTTGCTACTAAAATGATTAATGGGCTTCATTATAAAGCATATGAGGACAGACTTAAGGATCTTAATATGTACACCTTAGAGGAAAGGCGGGATAGAGGTGATATGATTGAGATGTTTAAATACCTCCGTGGCATAAATGTTCAGGGAGAGAGCCTCTTTCAATTGAAAGCAAGTTCTGCTACGAGGGGACATGGGATGAGGGTGAAGGGAGATAGATTCAGGAGTGATATACGGAAATATTTCTTTACGGAAAGAGTGGTGGATCCGTGGAATAGTCTCCCAGTGGAGGTGGTGGAGATGAGGACAGTAACTGAATTCAAAAAAGCATGGGACCAACACAGAGGATCTCTAAAGGTAAAAAGTGGACTGTTGTAGTTGTTGTTATGGAAGGACAGACTAGATGGGCCTTGTGGTCTTTTTCTGTCGTCATGTTTCTATGTTTCTATGTTACTTCGAGAATTGGCTGATCAAGGGGAAACCCCTCAAGAAGTAAGACACCCCCTTCATCACACCATCACGATGCTCCAACACCTGGGATTTGTCATAAACAGGCCCAAACTTTCCTTCCACAGGATTGCTGTGCCCACCTCATCAAGTTGGCAAAAGCAGTATAAAAGCAAAGCCGAGTAACAGCTCGAGAGATACTATGACTATTAGGACAAATGGCCCCCACGGTCCATGTCATCCCTACACTCGATTACACATGAGCCAAGTGCAATGGACTCTGTTTTCTCAATGGACGCAAGCAAAGGGGTGTCTCAAAGACAAGATCCACATCACCCCTCAACTGATCAAGTCTCTTCAGTGGTGGTGTTTCCCACAAAACCTATTCGCCGGGTCACCTTTTCAGATGCCTCCACTTTGATGCACTCTGACGACAGATGCTTCCAAGCTGGGTTGGGGGTGTGTCTGAACAATCTGACCACACAGGGTCTGCGGACACCACAGGAATCTGCCTTGAAGATCAACCTGCTAGAACTATGGGCACTGATAAATGCTCTTTGGGTTTTTCAACCCCAACTTTCGGGGCAACCTATTCTAGTCAGGACAGACAACCAAGTTGCCATCTTCTATGTAAACAAACTGGGAGGAACAGGATCTCATCCCCTCTGTGAGGAAGCGATTCGCCTATGGTCCTTTGCCATCTCTCACCGCATTCATCTCAGAGTGGTGTATCTTCCGGGCGAACTCAATGTCCTTGCGGAAAAGCTAAGCTGTATCCTTCGTCCACACGAATGGACCTTGCATTGGGAGACGGCTGCTTGGATCTTCTACACGTGGGAAACCCTATTCATAGATCTTTTTGTCACTCCGCAAAACACACAGGTTCCACTCTTATGCTCCAGGATTCCATCACTGCACCGACAGTCCCCGGACACCTTCTTTTTCCACTGGGGACAGGAATTGCTCTATGCATTTCCTCCCATCCCCTTGATACCCAAGATGCTGTTCAAGCTACAGGCCGACAGGGGCTCAATGCTTCTCATAGCCCCCTTCTGATCCCATCAACTGTGGTTTCCTCTGTTTCTTTGCCTTGCACGGACTCAGCTTGGTTGCTCAGGGGCTAGTGCTTGCTGACCTTGACCTACCACAGATGGTCAAGGTTGTCCTCCTTTCATCTCATAAGGGTTCCACCAGAGGATCTTATGTCTTCAAATAGCGTAGGTTTGCCCTCTGGTACTCTCCAAAGGACATTAACCCCTTTTCTTGCCCAGTGGAGTCACTTCTACAATATTTCCTCCATTTATCCTTGACAGGTCTTAAAATTAACTCAGTGAGAGGTCACCTCAGTGCCATTGCGGTCTCTCACAGACCAGAGAATGGACAGCCTTTCTCCTCACATCTCTTAGTAGCTTGTTTCATGTGGGGTCTCCTGCTGTCCAAGCCACCCATTAAGCCACCTCCAGTGGCCTGAGATCTGAATGTGGTTCTGGCGCAACTTCTAAAGCCACCTTTTGAACATTTAACCATCACTTCACTGAAGTTTCTATCTTGGAAGGTCATCTTCCTTATTGACCTCACTTTATGTTTATGTTTATGTTTATTTGATAAAAACCGCCTTTCACTGAAAACAAAGCGGTGTACAATTAAAATACAATAAAAGAAGGCCGAGGCCAACGAAAGGAAAGGAAATATACAATAGTTGACAGGACAGCTGAAATCAAGAAATCAAGAAAGGCAGGACAAGACATAGACAGTGAGTAGGTAGGGAGGAGCAAGAGGGAGCAAAGGGTAATCATACAAAAGGGGAGGGAACATTGAACGCTAAGGAGAACAGGTGGGTTTTTAACTGTTGTTTGAAACTGGAGAACTGGGGATCAAGACGGAGGGTGGGGGGGAGGGCATTCCAAAGGGCGGGGGCAGCAAAAAGAAGGCAGAGGAGTGTGTAAATTGCAAATGAGCACGGGAGGGCGGGGGAAGGGTAAGGCGGTTAAGGTGGAAGGAGCGGGGGGTGTGTCTGGGAGAATGGAAGAAAAGGAGATCTGTTAAATATTGGGGAGTGCTAGTGTGAAAAGCTTTGTGAGTCAAAACCAGAAGCTTGTAAGTGGACCGAAAAGGGATAGGCAGCCAATGAAGGTGAAAGAGCAGAGGAGTGATGTGATCCCGGGGAGAGGAGCAAGTGACCAGACGTGCAGCAGTGTTCTGAATCCGACGAAGACGAGTAAGTTGACATTTCGAAAGACCGATGAAGAGGGAATTGGCAAAGTCCACCCGAGACATAACTAAGGACTTTAGCTTTCCGCATCAATGAGCTGTAAGCTCTGGTAGCGGATCCCCCCTATACTCTGTTCCACCATGACAAGGAGGTTCTCCGTACCCATCCACACTTCCTCCCGAAGGTGGTTTCTCCTTTCTATTTAAATCAGTCGGTAATCCTCCTGATTTTCTTCCCTAGACCATATGCGTTTCGGGCTGAAGAAGCGCTACACACTTTAGACTGCAAGTGAGCGCTGGCCTACTACGTGAATAGATCTAAAGACCACAGAAGATCCTCTCAATTATTCATTTCCTTTGATCCTAGTCACCTGGATTTACCAGTGACAAAACATACTTTATCTGATGGATAGCAGAGTGCATTTCTTTTGCTTATGCACAAGCAGGACTCTCCTTGGAGGATCAGTCACTGCTCATAATGTGTGAGCTATGGCAACCTTCATAGCCAATCTCTGTTCAGTAGCCACTGAGGACATCTGCTGGGCAGCTACCTGGTCTTCCATTTATACTTTTGCTGCACACTTCTGTCAGGACACTGTCTTTGGCCAAGCTTTATTCCAGCACCTCTTTGAGACTTAAACTCAACTCCTACCCTCCGTCCCAGACTTCCACAAGATACCAGACTATCATTGAGGGAGTATCGCCTCCGGAAATAGAGCCCAATGGCCCACAACTGTTCCAGACTCTTTGGCTACAGGTTTTTTCTCTCAGGGATTACACTACTTCCTCCCCCACCCCATACCAGTCTGGTACCTAGGAGTTAGTGAGCCCCATATGTGAAGACTGCATATCTGCTTGTTCCTGGAGATAGCATAGTTACTCACCTGTAACGGATGATCTCCAGGAACAACAGGAATTAGTCTTCACAACCCACCCTCCTCTGTAGGAGTTGTAGGGTTCTTTTATTTTTCTTCTTCCTTTCAGTTTAAAACTCAATTGAGGAGCGGAGTTCAGAAGGTGGGAAGGCAGGCACGCAGGCACAGTGGAGTGCTCCCAAAGGCTTTCCTATTGATGCTGGGGAGTATTCCCACGTGGGTTCCGTCGGTGACGTTCACTCCATATGTGAAGACTGATTCCTGCTGTTCCCAGAGATCACCTATTATAAGTGAGTAACTATGCTATTTGCCTCTTGATGCTAACACTTATTGTCTTATTTTATTTTTCAGTGTTATGCTTTTAGAGCTTTGAGGTTTCTATTTAGTATGGAAAGAAATCGACATCTCTTCAAAAGGTATAGTATTAAAATCTGTTTCTTGGAATTCACTCTAATGCACTGTATCATGGAGTGGAGGAGCAGCTGAGTGTTTAGATCAGTGGTCTAGGAAACAGGGAAGCCAGGGTTCAAATCCCTTATTTCTTACTGGTGTTTCTTGTGTCCTTGAGCAAATCACTTCATCCTTCATTGTCCCAGGTACCAACTTAGATCATAAGCCTCCTGTTTTGAGCTGGGATTTAGAATGATGAGTAATAAAATCTAAAATAAAAATCCCAGATGCAAGGCCCTCAAGTTATATTACAGTAGATATAACCTTATATATATCACAAATTAACTCCTTACACAGTTTTGAAACTCTTTGAACTTATGATCTTGCTTCCCATCACATAGTTAAATTAAGCCTACCATACAAAAGTTATTGTATGAAGTAATATTCTCCCAAATAGCATAAATTGTAGTGGAACTTGTCTGCATGCTCTAATCTTGACCGGGGGCAGCAAGCAGTAAAGTCCAACCTTGGCTCTTGGCTCCAATTCCCTGAACACAGTGCAAGTGAGAGAGGAATGAAAACACATACACAGAGTTAAAAATAATAAAGTGCTACTGAAACACTTCAGGAAGGAATTACAGATTCTACAAACTGGAGGGGTCACCTGCAATGCCCTACCCCCATCTCCTGCAGCACTTCTTTTTATTAGCAAAAACTGTCACATTGTACAATTTTACCTTATCTATCTGCTTACGTCAAGCTTTGCATTGCATTTTGCTAATTCATATCCATAGTTTACATCTGTATGTTACGGGTCAACCTGGACATAGACACATTGAATATTTATAGCCATAATGAAGCATTTCTGGAAATATAAACATTCTGCCTTCCCAAGAGCATCTGTCTCCCTGCCTAGCTGTTTCTGTAAAGATATGACCTTAGCTTCTCTCCTACTAGGCTTCCAGTGAACTCCATGCAATTCTCATTTTTTATATTGTTAACCCTTTCAGAGGGCCATGGTACTATATTTAGGCCTTCTCTACAGTCCCCCTCTGATTCTGGACAGAATCACCTGGATAGTAAAGGAGCTTAGACATGGATACTAAGGAGGAGCCATAAACAGGTCTTGGGCCAATCTGTAACATTAGCCTGGGAGTCAGGGATTCAACAGACTTTTTACAGCAGGCAGACAATACACAGAGAAGCAGTGCACCAAAAATAAGGACTCCAAAGAGTCCAATCAGAAATGACAGAATCCATCACAGAGGACTAGACAGTGAATTCCAAAAAGAAGAGAAAGAGTCAAAGAAAGCAGATAAAGAACTCTCATAGCTGTTGTTCAGGACAAAATTATGGTTTCTGACCTTATCCAGCAAGCCTTTCACTACCTTATCCTCATTGTCAAGCAAAGCTCAATAGTGCTCCCCCACTATACCACACACCCTGCCTTCCTTTGCAATTTTATTTATTTATTTATTTAACTGATTTTACTATACCGTTTTTCTACCAGTCAAAATGGTTTACGTGGAATGAGGTGAGAACATAAAACTATAAGGTGCACTTATAATTACATAGAACATTATTAAGGAAGTACAAGGCGTGGAACTGATGGAGGCACTAAGGTTACATAATACATAGGTGAGCATAGGTGATAACAGAACTGTTTTACACAGCCTATTTACATGGTTACAAAACTATCTTACATGGCATATTTGCATATTTTGCGGGTACTGAAAGCGAGGTAGGGGTAGAGTGGCTGTTGGTAGGAGGTGTGAGTGAGGCTCCCATGGTGGGAGGTTCAGTGAGGGTGGGGTAGGAGAAATCCTGTGGGCTTGCAATTATGGTGCCATGTTACATTGTGTTGGGGGTCAAGGCCACGCTTCATTGTGTTGGGGATCAAGGCCATAGTGTTCCTGGAAGAGAAAGGTTTTTAGACTCTTAGGAAGTCCTGGATTGATTTAATGTTCCTGAGCCTAGGGGGTAGCGAATTCCAGAGGATAGGGGCATAAAGTGAGAAGGCTCTGAAGCAGGAGTATTGGTTACTCTTGCAGAGCTGGGGTGATAAGTTGAAGAGATTTAATGTGCTGTGTCTTCTGGGTCTGTTGGAGTTGGGGTGTTGATTAATGTTTGTAGGTATTCAGATGTGGGGTTATTTAGTGCTTTGTGGATAGTTGTGAGGACCTTGTATTTGATTCTTGGTGATAGGAAGCCAGTTTAAGGATTTCAGTATGGGTGTGATATCAGTCTGTGTTGGATGCCTTGTAGATCACTGGTCAACATTGAAATCATTACTGACTTTAAAAGGCCCTAATCTGTAGTATCTTGGTGAGCTGAACATGAATATAACATTAAAATTTTTTTATTGGCTCTCGTTTTGAAGATATTGCATGTAGTTCATTTTTGACGTTTCACCGTGTAAATTTATCCAGTAGGACATCAACAACATCCCAAATAAGCCTTGAATGATGTAATATTGCATCACATTGCATAATACCAGCATGCACACATCATCTAGAGTTGATTGCATCATTTTCTGATGCAATGCAGTACTACTGCCAGACAGCTGCTGAAGCCATCTGACGTCAGCAGTGTACTATACGCAGTCGGAAAGGAAAGTAATCTGGTATTCTGTTCCGATATTGAAAGCCTCATGAATGCCTTAAAAATCACTCATGACCCACAAGACTGGAGACTATTTATAGACTCTTTGAAACTGAGTCTGAAAGCTGTGCTTTTGAACAATGGAAACCGTCTTCCATCTATTCCAGTAGCGCATGCCGTCCACATGAAAGAGACATATGATAACTTAAAGCATCTACTGACTTCCATTAACTATAATAAGTACAGCTGGCACCTCTGTGGTGACTTGAAGGTAGTTGCCCTTTTAATGGGACTGCAGCAGGGAGATATAAAATACATGTGTTTCTTATGTGAGTGGGATAGCCAAGCAAGGGATTGGCACTACTTGCGGAAGGAATGGAATCGCAGACAAAATGTAACAGTTGGAGAGAAGAATATCCAGCACCCAGCTCTGGTTGAGGCTCACAAAATCCTGCTACCACCCCTTCACATCAAACTAGGTTTGATGAAAAACTTAGTGAAAGCCATGGACCACACTTCGCCAGCTTTCCGATACCTGCATGAAAAATTCCCTCGACTCAGCGAAGCAAAGATTAAAGAGGGAGTTTTTGTGGGTCCTCAGATTCGAGAGCTCTTCAAAGATAACGGGTTCAACAACTTGCTGCAGGGTGATGCGAAACAAGCATGGAATGCTTTTCGCCTAGTGTCAACAAACTTTCTCGGGAATGTTAGGGCAGAAAACTACAAGGAACTAGTAGAAGACATGCTGATGCAGTATCAGAAACGTGGCTGCAATATGTCTCTAAAGATCCATTTCCTTGATTCCCATCTCAATTTCTTTCCTGACAACTGTGGTATGGTTAGTGATGAACAGGGTGAACGTTTTCACCAGGATATCGCAAAGATGGAGCAAAGATACCAGGGAAAATGGTCCACTACAATGCTGGCTGACTACTGCTGGACACTCCCCAGAGAAGCTCCTGAACAGCTGTACAAGAGACAGGCAAAAATATCTAAGAAGTAGTCTATGACTTGGTTTTTTACAGGTATTAACCGAAGGCCTATTATATTTACTATTGACATGCATTTTGTGATGTAAACATTAATTCTTGTAGATTACAAAAAAACTAGAGCCAACTTTGCAGTTTCACTGTCATATTCGTGTTCAGCATATAAAAATTGATAAGAGATGACTATTTTTATTTCAGTAACATGACTTTTGTAAAAATTTGTTGACCAGTTCGTGCTGAAGTATTTTGTGTGAGTTGTAGTGGGAGAAGAGTGTATTTGGGCAGGCTCTGGTAAATTGAATTACAGCAGTTGAATAGGGGAGTAATAGTGGCATGATACACAGAGCAGAAGTTTTCCGTAGAGAGAAGGGGACGTAGGTTAGAGTCCCGAGTTTGTAATAGACATCCTTGGTAGTATTCTGGACTTGAGCTTGGAAGCTTAGTTGCTGATCTAGAATGACACCAAGGTATCTAACTTGAGTTTTGACCTGGATGTCTATGGTGCCGATCTTTATAGAGGGAGGAGAGGTGAAACTGGGGTCTCTAGTGACATGTAGCATTTCTTTTTTATTGAGGTTGATTGACAGGTTGCAGAATTGTAGCCATTTAACTATTTTGGTGAAGAAGGCTGAGATTCTTGAGTAGTCAAGTGCAGATGTGGAGAAAGGTGTGTAGATCATGAGCTCATTGGTCTAAATTAGGTAGCATTTGTTGAAGTTTTGGATGGTTGAGTGTTGGGGTCAAATGTAGATGTTAGAGTAGTGAAAAGAGTGTAGAACCTTGGGGGTCTCCTTGTGGCAGTGTATAAGAGGATGATGTTTAGGTTCTGAATTTTATCTGTTGACTCCGGTCTGAGTGAAACCATTCGAGAGACTTGCCCAGTACTCCAATGTCATGGAGTTGGTTTAGCAGGATCTGATGAGACACCATGTCGAATGCTGTGGAGATGTCCAGGAAGAGCAGGATAAAGCTGTGGGAGATCATTTCGGTATCTGAGATGAGTGTGTTTAATAGAGAAGTCAGTAAGGTTATAGCACTGTGATGGGACAGAAACCATGTTGGTACTGGTCTAGTGGGATGTGTGGGTCTATATGCAACTGGAGTTGGGTTTGAATGACCTTTTCAATGATTTTTGCTAAAAATGGTATGCTGGTTATAGGTCTGTAGGAGGCAGGCAAACTGGCATCAAGGTTGTGCTTTCTTAAGAGGGGTCTGATGGAAGCTTGATTTAGTGATAGTGGAAAAAATCCTTGAGAGAGGGATGTTTGTAGGATTCTTGCTATGAATGGTAGAAATTGTGCCCTAGTGGCTTTTATCTTGGAGAGTGGACAGGAATCAAGCGGTGAGGTGGTTGTGTTGATGTTGGTGATTATCCTGTTGAGCTCCTCGAGGGATATGGTTCTGAAGACAATCCAAGAGTGCTCAGAAGTGGGGATTTATTTTGTGGTGGGTAAAGTGAGCATGCTGGCGATATTCATGCTATGCTTCACTTGCAGGTAGGAAGCTATATCTTGTCCTGGCGTGGCTGGGTGGGATCTCTGGTGAGGGATTTTACTATTTTGAAGAGCTCCCTGGGTTTGTTGATGGCCTAAAGGAGGAGGATGTTGTAATATTCCTGCTTGGATTTGATGGTGATTTCACAGTATGTTTTTAGGCTGTCCAGGTATAGGATATGGAGATGGTGGTCCCTTGATTTCCTATACTGGCATTCCAGGTGATGCAGGTCACATTTTTGCCCTCTTAGTGCTGCAGCGTACCAAGGTGTGTGACATCCCTACTTCTTGGGGGAGGCTCATGAAGGTGCAAGTGCAGCTGTGGAGATGAGGGAGTTCCACTTGAAAATCAGCATTTCGAGGTTGGATTCCACTGGAATGTTAGCAAGGGTTAGCAGGTTTTTTTTGGGTGAAGGTTTGCTTGTTGAATGAGAGAAATCTTCTAGCAGTGGGGGTTGAGTTTTGAGGTGGATAGTGAAATTTATGAGGCTGTGGTCTAACCTGGGGACTGGGGTTATTGTGAGTGGGGTGTGTCCCATTGTGTTAATGAGGGTGTTAGGGAAGAAGATCAGGTCAAGGATCCCACCTTTGGAGTGAGCTGGAGTGGAAATGAGCTGGGTTTAGAGGTGGTTGCTCATAGCTTCAAGGAAGGTGGAGGTTTGGTTGTTAGGGGCTGAGGGAAGGTTCGGGACTCCAAGGAAAATAACGTGTTTTGGGGTAGATATGTGGGTGCAGGTTGTTTTGAGTAGTGTGGCTAGCTCCTTGGCCTTGTTGTGAGGGGCTCTGTAAGTTAGGCAGTTGGTAAGGTGTGTGTTTGATATTGTGAGGATGTCAATGCCATATGTTGAGATTGTGACTATAGTATTAAAGTTGAGGTTTTTGTTTGTGAGTATGCAAATGCCCTCTCCTCTGTTGGCACCTTGGGGGCAGTTGTGAATGGTGTGTGTGGTAGTGTTGAGTTGGTTGAGTAAGACATTGTCATTTTCTGTGAACCATGTTTCAGGGATGCACATATTATGGTGTGATCAGGGCGAGTTTTTTAAGACGCATCTTATGGTGTCAATGTGATGTGAGTGCCTCATATGCATGAGAACTTGGTTTCAATAGTGATGAGATGACCCGGCCTTCTGTGGAGGTGTGTGCTGGCTGGGAGCCATAACCTGAGTGATTTGGGCCTCATGTTGTGGATTATGAGGATTGGGTGGAGGTAGGTTGAGAATGCTGAATTCCTGGAGGGTAATAGGGTGGATAGACCCAGGAGAGTGAGCCAGAGGTATGTGGCTGGCATGCTTGCTATTGAGGATAGTGGTCAGAGGCTTGGGGAGGGGGAGGATTGATGGTCGTTCCAGTTGGAACGTTTTGCTGAGTTGTGGAAAAGCAGCCTCTTACCTACTCCCAGGGTAGGTCTATGGGTCCTTTCTGCTGTCCACTGTAAGGGCCATGCCTAAAGGTTCTTTGATGAGGCCCTGACCTGCTAGGCCTGGGTGCACCAGAAAGATGCACAGCTATATGTAGCCGGAGCTGGCACAGAGCAAGCACGATGCAGCAGTGGGATGGAGCTTACCACCGGGTCACAGACGCTGCTTCCTATGTGTCGCTATGGAGGAGATCGTGCACGGATCGATACTCTGGAGGTCTGTGAGATGTTTTGGTGCGGCTGATGCAGGAGGTAGTCTAGGGCCATACAATTTTGAACTGCATAGTCAGAAACATTATCCATAGCACCTTGCAGCACACTAATTGTTTCTGTAAGATCTAAAGCTGTAAGCTCAACAACTGCCTGTAGGCGCATAAGTTGGGTGCCATATTCTCTGGTTGGTGCAATACCTCCAGAAGTAGAAAGCCAAACAGTACCAGTGCATATATCAATTTGCAATTTAGTCAAAGGGCTTGTGGAATCTATTAATTGCTGAGCAGCTGTTATTGCCTTATCCTGAGGGATACTTCTCTTTTTCTCTTAGAAGAGTCTATCGGAGGTAACAATAAGGTAATATTTCAGTAAGGTAAAAATCGCCACAGGATTTCTAACTGGGCTACATAACAAGTTCCTGACCAATCTTTAGGTAATTTTGTATAAGCAATTTTACCACATACAAAATAATCTCCTCCTAAGGCCACAAGTCCATTTCCCCAAATTGTTATATTGTAAGAACAGGATATATTCTGTGTGCAGTTATACAGAGACAACTGGGTAATGTTCATTTCCTCAATTCCTAAAGATAAGTTGCACACTCAGGGATGATGATACTCTAATAGGAGGAAAATCCATTTAGGCATATCTGGGTCTGATTCTGAAACATTCAAAAGGATCAGATACCCAAAACCATCTTACTGCAATAACTCATGAACATGCACTTGATTTCCTTGTATGGGTACTAACTGCACTACTGAAGTAAAATGTTTTCCAGAAGGGGACCTTTTATACCAGGAGAAGGAATTATGTATCATAACAGTTTTACAAATATTCCAAGGAGAATCTCCTATCTTTTTCCCTGTATTTTGGGCTGGGAAACAAATCAGAAGGGTCGCTAATGGCTTGGGGCTTATCACCCTGGGGTCAGGGGTGGCATGCGGCCACTGCACAATAGTTAGAGTAAAAGCTATGTCATGAAATTCCTGGAAGGTTTTAGTCTGGGCCTGTAACAGAAATCCATGCTGGGTAGCTGTCACTGTCGGGAGGCAAACAGCACAGTCAGTGAAATTAAAGTGTTTGGTAAGTGAATGTAAGTGTGAATCAAAAATATTTGAGTGCTCTGTATGGCTTTCCCAAGAATCTGAATGCAGCACTGCTTCACTAACAGTAATGTGCAATAAAGTAAATAACATCATCTAGTAGGGAAACATCCTCAGCATCACCAGTCCCAAAGCCAGGTAATAAGGAGAACTAAACGATTAGAGGCTCATTAGTGGAAAAAGAAAAGCAACAGGAACAGGACAGTAAGCACTACTAAGATGAGCGCTAAACTTATCACCCAAATCCTGCTCCCAGTTTCTCCAAACAGTGGAACAGTGGTGATGTTTCTCTGCTAGTGGAGTGTCCAAAAGGATAATATCTATACACCATTAAGGAAATTAATTTCTACAAAGCAGGTGAATAAAATTAATTGCACAAGTGCTAAAACAATTTTTTTACATGAACAGTTCATTCAAAGGCAGTTGGTTACAATACCCTTTTTCTGCAGAACTGTAATGTCACTGTGTCCCAAGTCCAGACAAGTCTCTGTGTCACAACAAAAAGATGCTTTTCTGCTCCAATTCACAGATGCAGGGAACCATCATCAGGATCTTGTGGAGGAGCCTTCCTAAAATGTGAAAGATGAATCCATCAGGGTTGTCCTTCCACTTTGCAGGCTGGATATCTCACTAGGATCACATGGAAAGGACCCAGAAACTTGGGAGCCAAAGGTGTCTTTGGGTGCAGTTTTTTGATGAGGACCTAATAGCCTGGCTTCAATTCTGGATGCGATAACTCTGGGGGTATACCCTGTTGAGGATTAACCTGCAACGGAGGAGAAACAGCCAAAACTGAATGTAACCGAGAACAATAGGTCAAGATATCACTGCACAAAAGTTGGGGATCAGGGATTACTGTCAATTTATGTGAAGAAGTAGCTGGCGTCCAGTAACTATTTCATATGGTGTCAAGCCTCCCCGAGTATGCTGAGGGGAATTAGGCACTGCTATAATGGCAAAAGGAAGGGCTTCTGTCCAATCTGTATCCCGATCCTGAGTCGTAGTGCGTAAGTAACCTTTGAGGGTCCTATTTATCTGTTCCACTTGGAACTTTGCGGATGGTATGGAGTGTGAAGTTGTCTTTTAACGCCAAACCATTACTCAGCACCCTCCCAGACACTCGCAATGGAGGCCAGACCCTGATCAGAAGAAAGAACAAAAGGTGCACCCCAAACAGTAATAAATTGAGTAAGCAATAATTTGATAGTGACAGTAGCAGTCATAAAGGTAATGGGATAAGTTTCTACCTATCCTGAGAAAAGACAAGTGATCACTAACAAGTACTGCCTCCCCCGTCTGACACAGGGTAGATCTGTGTAATCAAGTTGCAAAATCAAAAAAGGGTCCTGATGGGCAGGGAAGGACAGCAGAAACCTTCATGGGGGAGCTCACTCTGCCAGCTTTCAGATAATCCAAACAGGTTGCATAAACTGCTTGTGCCACAGAAAGGAAATCTGGATGATACCACAGGGCAGAAAAGGAATGATTCATAGCTGATGGAGCCTATGATGTAGAAAAAGAGCAAGAGGAAACAATAAGTTGTCTAGGCAGATGAGAAGATGATCCTTTTTCCAGTAGCCCTGGGAATCACATGTAGCACCCCAAGAAGTCCACAAAGTCTGGGTTTCCAGGGGAGCATCTTGATAATGCTTCAAGAAAGATGAGAGGGAAAACAGAGTCATGTTAGATGACTTTAAGTATGACAGCATTGGGACACTGATGCTCAGAGGGCTGTCTGCTGGGTTTCTTGATCTGCAAGGTGGTTATCCTTTGCCAGAAAGTCTCCAGCAGAGAAATATCCTTTTCATTTTAAAACGTCAACTAGTGCAGGCAGTAGCACAGCTTGAAGTAAACTATGAATGTATTCAGCATGCTTAATTGGTTTATCAGCAGAAGTCAGAAATCCCCACTGTGCTCAAATGTTTCCAAAGTCCCACAAAATGCCCAAGCATATGCACTGTCTGTGTATATATATATATGTTCACCACAAGAAAGTTCGTAAGTGCAAAGATCTCAGCTAATTATGCACTAGCAATGGCAAAAAAGCAGATTCCAATACAGTGTCTATAGTTGTGACTGCATATCCGACACAAATTGTACCAGTTTCATCTCTGAAAGCAGATCTGTCCACAAACAATATTACATCAGAGGGAGGCAAAGGGACAGGAGAAAGATCAGGCCTGGCCCAAGAGAAATTTAAAATAATTTCAAAACAATCATGTGAACCATCATCTTCAGCTAGGTCTGTCAGAGGAGCCAAGAGGGTAGAAGGATTACAGATAGGCGTGGTGTGCAGAGTAACATGAGGCTGAGAGGTTGTTAATTCTAGAGTCAACAAATGAGTGGAAGACAAAGGCTGAGTTTTGGTCATGTGAAGCATCCTAGGAAAAGAATGAGAAACATAACATAGACCTCAAGGGGATACTGTAGAACCAGAAAGTCAGTAGTTTCAATTGCAAAGGCAGCTGTCACTAAACTACAAAGGCAGAATGGTAAGCTGAGGGTGACAGGGTCAAATTGCCGAGAAAAGTATCCCACCGGCTTGTGATCCATCTGGAAAGCACACTGGTAGCAGAATAAGCAGTAATAGCCATATATAGTTTAAATGGCAGTGAGTAATTTGGTAAAGACAAATAGAGAGCATTCAGCAAAGCTGATTTTATTGCTCAGAAAGCTTCTCACTGGGATAATGCAGGAACAATTGGACCGTCAGGCCTTTCTTTGCTAAGGAGAGCATAGAGTGGAACAGTGAGGTTTGAAAAGTTTGCCAACCATTGTTTACAAAAGATTAAGAGACCAAGGAAATGGCACAATAAAGCAGGAGTTGCAGGGAAAGACCAGGAAAGACTGGATTTCAGTCTAGCCAAAGTAACAGATCGGCTGGAGGGAATTAAAGTAACACCAAGAAAAGTAACACATTGAGATACAAGATACAAATTGTAATTTTGACAAATTGACTTTCAACCTTAAACCGGAAATATGTAATAATAGTAAGAGAGAATCTGACAAGCAAGCTTTTGTAAATCATCTACATACTGCACGAGAGAGGAATGATCAAATCTGACATCTTGTAGAGCAGAAGTCAAGGCCTGTGAAAAATAAGCAGGACTATCAGTGTATCCCTGACATAAGGTAGCCTATGTGTACTGGGTATTCTCAAATTGGAAAGCAAATAAATATTGGTTTAGAGAAGGAGGCAGAACTTAAATACACGACTATAAACCAAGTGGCTCTGGGGGTATCTGTGTCCAGATGATATTGAGATTAGGTACCAAGGGAAAAATAGGAAAAATGACATTATTGAATGTTTGCAGGTCTTGCACAAATCTGTAGGTCTTACCGTCTGCTTTCAGCATGGAAAGAATCAAAGTTGTAGGATAGATGACACTTTGTTTCAGGAGATCTTTAATAACAGGATGAATTCCATCAATGGCAGCTGCTGGTAGAGATTATTGCTTGAGTCAAGGAGTCCGGGTTTCAAGGTGTCGCCCATAGGGTTGAAAAGTCGAGAGAGAGCAGGATGAATGGTGCTGGCATCTGCAGGAGCAGGCACTTCAGAGAGAGGATGCAATTAAAAAAGTAATTGTACATTTAACCAAGACAAAATGACTTGGTGTAAGGCTAAAAAGTCCTAACCTAAAAGAGTTACTGGTAAAGTCTCTCCCACAAGAAAGGTAGTGGGATACACAGTTTGTCAAATCTGCAAAGGTTAAGATTTCAGTTGCCCTCAATGCCTTCACTTTGCAACACCGGTGCCTGCGCTAGCTGAGCTTGATAAATGGCAGGCAATCTTGCAAATGGAGCGCAGAAGTAGTAGCTCCGGTATCAGCTTAAAATGTATAGATTCTCTTAGCCAAGCCTTGAACTCTCCCTGAGAGGTTAAGCTTAGATGTAAAATTAGTCATTCATCCCATGTATCAACTGCAAAATCCTCTTGGAGTAACACTGATACACTGCAGTGAAATCAGTCCTCTGGATAGCCAGGTCCTGATTCCCTGCAAGTGTCCAGTTTGTCCAGAAGTATAACAAGTATGTGTCCCTCTTGTCTGCCCACGTCCTCAATGGGAATTCATATAACCTCCTCTGTCTTCCTCTACCTCTACTATTACCCGCAGGCAGCTGCATGGATGCAATCTATAAATTATGCAATTTAGTCTTTTTTGCATCTATCGTGGCCTTCACTTTCTGTTGCTCCTTATTATATTTTAGCTCATTGTATCAGGCAGCTTCCAAAATTGCATCTGCTGCTCTTACTGACCAATCATTGAGGTTTCCAGAACTTGTCTTACTCCTGAAAGCAGGTCATTAACAAAAATGTTGGTGAATCCTAAGGGTATTGCTGCTTCTTCTCCAGAATGATCTCTAAAGCCTAACATATATCTAGTGTGAAAATCTGTTACCTTTTTATCCTTGTCCTGCCTTAGAGATGTCAGTCTTGACCAATCCTTCACAGGTTTACAAACTACTTTAATGGATTCTCCTTTAGCTAAATTAAAGCTTTCGCTCTGGCTATCATTTTGAAAATCTGTCACAGGGTCCATGAGTGGCCACTGCCAGTCATCTTCATGGATTGGGTGAGTGACACAATGGTAATCAGCTGGATAAAAGAACACAGCCTTAAGCAAATTATCCAAATCTGCCCAAATAGGATTATAACTATTAATTATTTGAGGCCATAATGAAACAAATCTGCCGGGGTTATCCTGGTAATTTGCATAGGTTTTGGCCAGATCAAGCACCTCCTTAGGGCTCCAGTTAGCAGGGACAGTCATAGGTCTGTCATGCTCCTCTTTATAATTTAAGTAATGCTTCTCCAAATATTCCTCAACTCTGTCAATAAGTGCATCAGCAGCCTTTAATTCTTTTGCAATAGTAACACTATGAGTTAGGACCATTTATAATGTCCCTATTACTTGCAGAACACTCTTTACTTCTTCTTCCAGATATGCCTGCAAGGTTTTGAGCTGGGAAACATTAAAAAGTTCCAAATTAAGTAGTTCTTTACCCCCTAACTTCTGTTTTATTTTATGTATCTCCTTTCATATTTCTGCTGTGCGAGTTGCCCATACCCGTTCACTCTATTGTTCACTGGTTGTTTCACGGGGCAACAGCGGAGGGGCAGGAGGAGAAGGATGCACACTGGCTGAAACTGCCAGCACCACTACATCTGCCTCTTATATAGGAGGAACAGTAGCTGGACACATCCTCATTCTTCTTGTCCTCCGCCTTTTTACATGAGCCTGTGGTAGATTGTAGCCAGCGTGAGTTAGTGACATAAGATTTCACAGCCGATTTGGAGGTTTAACAGAAAGTATACTTTATTTGGGAATAAGCATTCAGACAACTGCCCTAGCCCCACTTGGGTTTAGGCACACATAGGGTTAAACACTCTGTTACCCTAGCTTTTCCCCAGCTGTAACAAATCCTTAATTGCTCTCAGTAGGACTGCTCTACTTGAACACTGCTCAGCACAGATTGCACTTCCAAAGCAAAACAAAACTGGCTTCCCAAAGCTTTCTTACTCTGGGCAACACAACTCAACAGTTCTCTTCCACTCCTCAACAACAGGACAGGACACTCACAAGTGAAACAATACAGCAGTTCTCTTCAGCAGGAGAGTCCTCCAGCTGAGCAAGACTTCCATAGCAAGGATGAGTGCAGGATAGTAGATTCAAAAACACTTCCTACCTTCATAACAGGCTTCCTTTCAAAGGTAAGTTGTTCTCTTGTATGCTTTAGACCCTTGGGCTCCTCACTTCCTTCCAGGTCTCCTGCATTCTGGTTTAAACCCTGGGACCTGGCCACACCCTTCCCAGGCATTTTCCAGCCTGTTTTCTTAGAGGCAGGGTTTAGGCTCTTGTAGGTGAAATGCCTCTCTGGTTCTAAGCTTGGCTGGGGAGAATGTCTGCAGAGGATGGCGTGTTTCCCACACACCACAGATTCTCTATCACAGAATCATTCTGCATTTTTCTTCTAAGACACATAAATTATGCTTAAGATCCTGATCCTCATCCAGGATCTTAGGCATAAGTTATTTGTATTAGAAGAAAAAATGCACAATGACTCTGTGATGGAGTGTGTGGGGAAACACCCCGTCCCCTGTAGAGATTCTCCTCAGCCAAGCTTTGAACCAGAGAGGTTATTTATTTAGTTATTTATTAAACATTTTTATACTGTGTTTTTCCTGATGATCAAAAGTGGTTTACATGTAACAACGTTTAGGATAGTACGAAACATGTACTTATTCCATTACATAGAACATTCTGTGCAATGCCATTGTTTCCCATCATGAAGAGATGACCCACTCATGACTAGTATGTGGTTTCCCTAAATCATTAACTGTCAATTCATATTTCAAATAACGAAGCTTGTCCTCTGAAAAAGTCCCTCCCAAAGGAAACTGTAATGCTTCATTACCACTAGTTATTGAATGCCATTGTGCCACAGGGTCTATTGCAACATCACCATGTTTAACACGTATACAATAAAATAGGCTGCCTTTCTTAAACACTATAGCCCTGGCTTTCTTCTGCCTTAATCATCCATCCATCTGAATTACCTTTAATTTATTTATTTGCATTCTCTTATATACCGCACTATTCTGCATCAGTGCGGTTTACATTGAACAAACTGAAATTACATTGAACAGGGCATTATAACTTGGAGATAACTATTTTACAGGGAACATGGGCTATGGAGGGTTAAGTGGCTTGCCCAAGACCACAAGGAGCACCTGTGGGGCTAGAAACCCCAGTCCTTCCGGCCCAAGGTTGCTGTCCTCTAGTGGGATTTGAACCCCCGACCTTCCGGCCTGAAGCCACCCCTTGCCCCAACCACTCGGCCACTCCTCCACTCCACTAATGCAGAGAAAAGGAGATTTGAGTCATGGCATAAACTGTTGGTGTGCTCTAATCCTGACTGGGGGCAACACGCAGCGGAGTCCAACCTTGGCTCTCGGCTCCAATTCACTGAATTCAGTGCAAGTGAGAAAGGAATGAAAATACACACACAGAGTTAACAATAACAGAATGCTACTGAAGCACTTCAGGAAGGAATGACAGATTCCACAAACTGGAGTGGTGACTTGCAATGTCCTACCCCTATCTCCTTCAGCACTTCTTTTTATTATCAAAGACTGCCACATTGTACAATTTTACCTTATCTGCTTATGTCAAGCTTTGTGTTGCATTTTGCTAATTCATATCCATAGTTTACATCTATATATTACAGATCAAGCCTTGCTGTTTCAGGTCAAGTTGGACAGACACATTGAATATCTATAGCCATAATGAAGCATTTCTGGAAATAGAAACATTCTACCTTCCCAAGAACATCTGTCTCCATGCCTAGCTGTTTCTGTGACGATATGACCTTGGCTTCTCTCCTACTAGGCTTCTAGTGAACTCCAGACTATTCTCATTCTTTATATTGCTAACCCTTTCAAAGGGCCCTGGTACCCCATTTAGGCCTTTTCTACAGAACCATTATTAAAATCTTGCAGGATTGGTCCACTCAGTACAAGTACTTGATCCAGTCTTTGTCCTGTTGTTCTTTTCTTATCACACTGAAGTCTCTTTAATTTAGACCATTTTAGTTAATCTAAAAAGCATATTTAATAGGTAAGCTTAAGGTTTATGATTGCCCTTTCTGATCCATTTTTTTATTCATAACATAAAACTCAATTGCAACAATAAGCAAATTGTCTTAAAGAAAGACATAATCAAACATGTTTTTGTGCATTTTGATTACTATACTCACTGCTTTGGTTTTACCACTTATCATTAAATCATATATGGTTATGGCACTTGATATACTATATACATACAAATATAACAGTTCTTCAAAGAATCAAAAAACTTGCTGCATAAAGAGCCTTTGGCCCCCGCCCAATGGAGGCCATATAGCAGTGGTATTCACTTAGTCCATGGGGTGGCTATCAATAGTTTAAGGTTTTCAGGATATTCCTAATGAATATGCATGAAATAGATTTGCATGCCTATCACATCCATTGTAATCAAAAGTATCTCATATATATTACTTAAGGATATCCTAAAAGCATAGCCTGTTTGTAGCCCTCAAGGACTGTGAGTGAATACCACTTCCATATTGGATGGTGCTGAGTGCAGAGTGGAAGGAATCATTTTTACTATAAAACTCCCCTGCAGGACTGACCACAATGGTACAGCCCAGGGATGGATCAGTATATTCACAAGGAGAATGTAGTAATTTTTTTTGGCTGGAGTGAGAAAAAGGGAAGGCCTGGACAGGGGATGGAGGAAGACGTGTATTCTCAGCTTGCTGTACCTGGTAGGGATCAGGTAAAGAGAAGTCAGTCTACTGTTCATCTGTGTCTTTGTTGCTGTAGACGGAAGAATCCTGTCTCCTTTCTTTAGTGTTCTGTGATGAATGCAAAGGACTCTGCAGAAGAGTTCCTGAAATGGTACTTCTGGAGTCTAGTATAGTAGAGTTCCTGAGAGACATCTTTGTGTGAAATTTTGGGAAGAGAAAAGGAGAAAGTGCCCTAGCCACTGCTTAAGCCACAAGTCTGTAGGAGTTCAAGAGTTGGAGAGAAGTAAAGAATTTGCTCCAAATGCTTGCAACTCTCCTCGGAATCAGGTGCCAAGAGGGGAGTCAGAGAACCTAGTACAGATTGAAAGGGAGAATGATTTAAATTAGCTCTACTGCTTGAGCAAGAGATCTGATCCAGTTATTGCCATCACAACTTCAAGAGACTCTCTACAAAGCTCAGAGTTCTAAGTTTACTATTTTGACTGGTTTTTGATATAACTTTTCCTTGCCTATTGCTTACCAGTTATATTCTTTTCTAATATTTCTTAGGCACCAAGAGAAGGGGACAAACATAAGAGAACCAGAACCCCCTCCAAAGAAAAACCTTGCTCCTGCTGTCTGTCTGTCTCTATCACATTTCTTTGTTCACACCTACTTTGATCTACCGTCCAGTGACAAACAACCTGCATTTTGGATATAAGATTAGGAAACTTTAGCTTGCCTACATTCCTTGCATAGCCTTTATAAATCTGAAATCTGAGTGTGCCCTCAATTCATATAAGGTCTACTGGCCAGGGACACTAAATTCTTGATACTTACTTATTTGGAATTGGAGTAAGCATTTGGTTTTAGATTTGTGGAGACCTGGTTTCCTACTTATTTTTGCAGCACAAATATACATTTTAAAATGTCATGGTCCTTTGCATTGGAGGTTGATACATAGAAGTAAGATTTCATTTTGAACCTTTGAAGATTCCACTGCTTGGTTAGAAGACTGCCTCACAGGGTGTGGTTAATTCAGTCAGTCTTTGCTGCCTGAGCAGTAGTAAAAGATATACATTTTATAGTTCCATGGTCTTTTGCATAGTAGGCTGATACGAGGTACACAGAAGTAGGATTTCATTTTTACCTTTTAAATATTCCATTGTTCTGTTACAAACCTGCCTCATAGGATGTGGTTAATTTAAATCAGCCCTACTGCCTAAGCAAGCAATCTGATCCAGTTATTGCCATCACAACTACAAGAGACTCTCTCTACAAAGCTAAGATTTCTAAGTTTACTATTTTGGCTGTTGTTTTTATATAACTTTTCCTTGCCTATTGCTTACCAGTTTATTCTCTTATAATATTTCTTAGGCACTGTGGTGTGTTAGGGTAACTGCACCAAGGGAGGAGGACAAATACAACAGAGCCAGACCAAAAAAGCCCTTGCTCCTCCTATCTTTCTGTCTCTATCACATTTCTAACTGTTCACAGCCACCTTGATCTACAGCCGAGTGACAACCTACATTTTGGTTATAAGATTGGGAAATGTTAGCTTGCCTACATTCCTTGTAGCCTTTATAAATCATAAATCTGTGTGTGCCCTCAGTTCATATAAGGTCTACTGGCCAGGGACACTTAAATTCCCTCCTAATTTACCCCTCACCACACCCACCCCAGGGTTTCATTGCCTATATAGTTGTCATATGGATTGACATCTGTTCTCCAGTTAGGTGTATCACCCACCTTTTCTCCTTTCTGCTTGTCCTAGAATTTTTATAACTATCTTAATCAGCTGGCCATGCATTCAATGCAATAGCTGTGGTGCCTTCATTCTAAGAAGAATCATTTGGAGCCTAAGAGCTTGCCCTATATGTCTCAAGCTATCTGCTATGCATAAAGAATTGATTCTATTAAGGGAAGAGTTATCTGCAATTAAACACACCTCCTCCAGGATACACAATGGAAAATAATCCACTACCGCTCCCACAAAGAATCAAACAGCTGAGAAACAAATGGATTACAGTGGGCTCTGGTAGGTTGTGACCTGTAACACAGAGACACTCTCTCCATCAAATGATATCCCTACATAATGCCTTCTCTGCCTTGGAAAATGAGAGTGTCCAATTAGTGGAAACTGAAGTGCCCCCAATGAGAAGGTTTATGCCCGATCTACAGATAATGCACCAAACATGAAGGGGAAAAAAAAAAAATCACAAAACAGGAAACTACTACTACTTGGAGATTCCATCATCAAAGACACCAACTTGAGAACATAATTTCAAAGGAGAGAAGATAGGGGGGGCGGAGCCTGATGTCCAGCGGGTAGGACGCTTTGCGTTGAAGCTCCCGAGAGGCCTACTCAGAATCCTGACTTAATACCTATATAAATTTACTATTTCGCTCCGAGCTGACCGGGGCACCTCGGGGGGGATGGCGGCCCACAAACCAGCGCGCTTGGACTTCGGGTCTCCTTCTTCTTCTCACGGAAAACGCTCCAAAACGGAGGTATCCTCCCCGCAGAAGATGGTTCCATTTCGTGAAAACCCCGCAATGCACCTGGAGATTTTGGAGGAAATACGCGGCGTGAAGGAATTGGTGCAGTCTAATGGAGAAGCGCTTCGAGCCATGCGAGAAGACTTTGGAGTGCTCCAAGACCGACTTGAAGGTCTTTCATTACGGCAGGACAATATGGCGGGGGTCCTCGACTCGCACGAGGTGCGCTTGGGCAAACTGGACGAGGCTGAGCGCCAGATACAGAATCTTCAAAAGGAGTTGGAAGATAGCAATAATCGCGCCCGTCGCAACAATGTGAGGCTTCTCGGAATGCCGGAGGGGGTGGAAGTAGGAGATATAAGAGAATTCTTGCTCAAAACTCTTCCCTCCTTGCTGAAGATCACTTTTCACAGAGAACTGGAAATCGATCGAGCACACCGTGTTCCTGCCCGCATGGCGCTCAACCGCACGACCCCCCGGCCTATTATCTTTAGCTTGCTACGATATCAACAAGTGGAACAAATTTTACATGCTGCCCGAGCGAATCATCATTTGGAATATGAAGGTCGTAAGGTCTCCTTCTTTCCTGATTTGGCAAAGCCTACCGTTGACCGTCGGAAGAAACTCCTTGCTCTTCGCCCTCGACTTCAACAGCTACAGGCTCGCTTTGGCCTGTTGTATCCAGCGAAGCTCCGAGTGACTCTCCACAACCAGACCAGGATGTTCGAGGATCCTGATCTATTATCAACATTTTTGGACTCCAAAGAAGCAGAACAGATGCGCTAATCCCAAATCTTGGACTCTTATCTGTCGGCTCTGTCCGCCATTTTGAAGGGCCCGATGCGGCGGTCATAGCCCAGCACAGAAATAGCCTGGACTTTCTTTCTTTCTCTGTATGACTTTTATCTTTGGTCTCCTATCCCTTCATGATGTGTGCCTCGGTCGGATTCGGAGCACGCACAGTCCTACAGGTTATATGTTTTTTCAATTTCGGCCTTCTCTGGGGTTTCTCCCCGCAGACACATGGTCGCCAGTAATTTTGGGGTTTTGCTTCTCCTCTACCGTACTGCGGTTTTCTTTGTTAATGTGGGGCGCTTCATTGTATTATATTAGCTTATTTTTCCTATGTCATGTGTACAGCCAGATACAGTCAGTTTGAGGGACACAGTGAAATTATGTGTGCTATCATGCTCAGAATTTTAACTTTTCTGAATGGCCTCATGTAAAATCTTATTATTCATCGTACAAGGCATTGCTGGTCCACTCAGCAGAAAGAAAATCCTTAGCTATCTTAGCCACGAGCACGGTGATTAGGTGTTTCTTTAGGACACGCATTACACTCTGCTGAAACACTGAAACTCAATGCTAGGCCTCACATGGTGGCTGCCTATTCTCCCACCGTTTTCAAATGGTACGGGATAGTCATTCTGGTTAAGAAGTCTTTGCACGCTACTGTACCTGATATTAGCGCTGACATGGAGGGTGGATGGGCCCGTGTACACCTTGGGGTTGGAGATGGTGAATTCACGTGTATTTGCACTATGTCCAGAATGTGGACAACCCTGCTCACTATGCAAGTCTTGCGCAGTTGGCCTCGGCCTCCGCCAATGCTCCATTAATACTTGGTGGCGATTTTACTCAAGTGTTCCCTCAATCTTTTCTTTTCAAACAAGGTGCTTGGTGGTTGGAAGCTCCAGTACCGAGCAGACCTGTGTGGCTAGATATAGTAGCGGGCCTTTACTCACCGATTCCTCTTACCTTACTCCCTGGTATGACTGTCCCATTAGACTCCCACTATCCACCAATGTTTTTCGACACTTTAGGTGCCTTTAATACTCCTATGCAACCTTTCGACTCCCGACTCTGGTCAGTGTAACTTCAGCATTGCATTCGGAGCACTAGAGTACTCCCGCCATCGGCACTCTCTGCATAAGGTTGATTGGCAACTTCCGATCTCTCGGTAGTTTACCGGGTGTAGCATCCAATTTTACTAAACCTTATGTAATGCTATCACTAGAGATACCTCTATAGCGCAGAAAGTATGGGAGAGAGAATTGCATGTGACTTTAACCTCGGAGCAATGGAGCCTTCTCTGGAGCAGAGGGACACGGGTTTCCGACCCGCCTCACTCACTCAGACCCTCTTCTTTCTAGCCCACCGGTGTTTTTACACTCCTTACAGTTTAGACAAATGGAACACTACTCAGGGTAATGGTTGCTGGACACGTCCTGTGGCCATTGGTTTATTACTTCATTTCATGTTATGCATGAATATCCCGCACTACAGTATAACTGGCGTCGGGTCTGGGGTCGTATTTAGTCTATATTGCACTCTCAGGAGTCCCTTTCTTGGAAGATAGTGGGACTTCGCCCAGTTGCGGGGATCCCCCCTCTCCCAAGAAATGGCTTATCTCCTTTTGAACTTTATGCTTGGCATTGCTGTTTCCCTCATTAAGTAATACTGGGAAATTAGTTCCCATCTGAGCCTCAATGAATGGTGGAATCATGCCTGTCTCTACAGTAAATATGAACAAATACTTCGTCTGTGCGCTTCCTCCGTTCAGACTCCTTCTTATTGGTCTTAATGGAAGCTGTTCAATGAATCTGTACATTTTGCTAAATGCTCTCATCTGACTGTCTAACTTTGTATATATCTCTGTCTCATGATCATGCTGTATTGTGGATACTTTTTTGATCGTTTGATGTATAATCACTGTTAATTGGAAGCGCTCACATGCTGATACAAATGGGTAGAGAAGAAGCACCGGGGTGGGGGGTAATGGGTTTGCTTTTCCTTATTGTATACTTGTTTTGTCTCTTTTGGTGTGTTGTTTCTTTTGTTTGTTGCAAAATGAAAATAAAAGTTTCAAAAAAAAACAAAGGAGAGAAGATAGTCAACTGCCTCCCAGGCTCTTCAGCCATCAGGAATATTAATCAAATTGTTGGCATAGTTAGTGCAGAAAGTGAGCACTCCAAAATCGACGACATCATTCACTTGGGTACAAATGACCTGGCTAGAAACAGTACCTCTACAGTTCAAAGGGACTTCCAGATTCTGGGAGAGAAACTCAAACCCATTGTTAGAATTATAGCATTCTCAGACATTCTACCTGTTCTTAGTAAGGGGGCAGAAAAGCTGCATTGCATGATCAACTTTAATACATGGCTCCAAACCTGGTGCAAACAAGAAGGATTTAGATATGTTGGTGACTGGGGAAATAGATGGAACAACAAGAGGCTATACTGTGTGGATGGACTACTTCTCTCTGTCACAGGGAAAAGGATCCTAAGTGAAAAATTCAGGCATTACATAGACAGGCATTTAAACTAAGGAAAGGGGCTTACAGATGGGGAACAAGTTCAGGATATCACTCCCAGCAAAAACATAACAACATTGGAAACAGACACACTTTTAAGTACATTTCTAAGCATATTTATGTACATAGTTTAAATTTGTATCAGCTTCTATGTATATAGTTCTAAGGTCGTTCTCTGTAACAGAATTTGTACTTGTCTCTGTACAATTCACAATGCTGTTATTTGTAAACCGCGCTTGATTATTTGGAAATAATAATATAAAATAAATAAATAACCCCACACAAATGGCAAGTGGGAAGAGGCATGCAGAACAAAATCCATGCAAAATATAGGTAAGCCAGTCATCAAATGCTCACAGCCTAGTCAACAAAGTTCCTGATCTCAAAGCCCTAATGGTGGAAATGGACTTGGGACATTGTGGCTATTACAGAAACATGGTTTAATGAGTTGCATGAATGGGATATAGCTGGCTATAATTTATCTAGAAGAGATAGAGAAGGCAGAAAAAGAGGAGGAGTAGCACTATATGTCAAAAGCAGTATTAAAGCTGCTGAAATGCAGGAGATGTGGGGAAAAGAAGAAGTGCTGTGGATTGTGTTGGAAAGAGGAGATGGCACTGTCATCCATACTGGAGTAGTCTATAGGCCTCCAACTCAAACCAAAGAAATATATAGAGACTTGATTATTGATATTGCAAAGGTAGCCATGAAGGGGGAAGTGATCATAATGGGTGACTTTAATCTACCTGATGTGGATTGGAGTATTCCTTCTGCAAATCTGGAAAAAAATAAAAAGAATGTGGATTCCTTCCAAGATGCATTGCTAAGACAAATGGTGATGGAACCAACCAGGGAAAGTTTGATGCTGGATTTAGTACTCACTAACAGAGATAGCATGTCAGTGTCTGGTTGGGTGCCCATGTGAGCACAACAATCATCACACGGTGTGGTTTGAGATAAAAACCAAGGTGGAGTCCCCCATCACAGCAAGCTCAAAGTCCTAGACTTCAAAAAACACTGACTTCAGTAAAATGGCCAAGTGCTTGTAGGAGGAGTTGGCAGGGTGGGAGGAGGTAACAGAAATGGAATTGCAGTGGGCTAAACTAAAGGAGGCAATAAAATGGGCAACAGATACATATGTAAGGAAAGTAAATAAAAACAAGAGGAAAAAGAAACCTATTTGTTTCTCCAAAGAAATAGCTGCACAAATAAAGACAAAAACCACAGCTTTCACAAAATTCTTAAGTTCACAATCAGGGGAACACAGAACAGAATACAGGATAAAGCTAAAAGAGACAAAAATAGAAATAAGGATTGCAAAATCAAAGGCAGAAGAAAAGATGGCTAAAGATCTGAAGTGTGTAGACAAAATCTTTTTCCGGTATATTCAGGAGAAGAGGGAGATCAGAGGTGGAATCGTAAGATTCAAAAGTGCCGAGAACAGATTTGTGGAAAGTGATATTTGAAAAGCAAAAATGCTAAACAAATACTTCCGTTCTGTTTTTACTAAAGAAAATCCTGGAGAAGGACCACCTGTGATTGAAAAATCAAACAGGAATGGAGTAGATACTACACCATTCACAGAAGATGATGTGTTTGAACAGCTTGCAAAAATGAAAGTGGACAAGGCCATGGGACTAGATGGGATACATCCCAGGATACTGAAAGAACTCATAGAGTTCTTGCAGGGCCTTTAAGGGATGTTTTTAATAGATCCTTGGAGACAGGAGAAGTTCCAGGACTGGAGAAGGGCTGACGTGGTACCTTTTCACAAAAGTGGCAACAGGGAAGAAGTGACAAACTACAAGCCAGTAAGCCTTACCTCTGTGGCGGGAAAAATAATGGAGCCACTCCTGAAAGAGAGAATAGTGGACTTTCTCAAAACCAATAGGTTGCATGAACTGAGGCAACATAGTTTACCAAAGGACGATCATGCCAAACAAATTTGATTGAGTTCTTTGACTAGCTGACCAGAGAACATAGATCAAGGGCATGCGATGGATGTAATCTATCTAGATTTCAGCAAAGCCTTTGATACTGTTCCTCATAGGAGGTTTATCAATAAACTGAACAGCCTGGGGATGGGTCCCAAGGTGGTGAACTGGATCAGGAATTGATTGACTGACAGATGACAGAGGGTGACGGTAAATGGAACTCACTCAGATGAAAGGAAGGTGATTAGTGGCGTGCCCCAGGAATCAGTTCTGGGACCAGTACTGTCCAATGGATTTGTGAGCGTAATTGCTGGAGGACTGAATGGAAAAGTTTGACTTTTTGCAGATGAGACAAACATTTGCAAGAGTGGACATTTTCTGAGGGACAATATAAGAAAAGATCTAGAAACACTGGAAGAATGGTCCAGTGCTTGGCAGTTAAGATTTAATGTGAAGAAGTACAGTGTCATGCACTTGGGGTGCAGAAATCCAAGGGAATTGTATGCAATAGGGGATGAAACATTGGTTTTGCACAGACCAGGAGAAGGACCTTGGAGTGATTGTTTCTGAAGATCTCAAGGTGACAAAACAGTGTGACAAGGCAGTGGCCAACGCCAGAAGGATGTGGGTTACATACAGAGAAGAATTACCTGCAGAAAGGAGGAGGTACTGATGCCACTGTAGAAGTCACTGGTGAGGCCTCACTTGTTCAGTTTTGGAGACCATGTCTCGCAAAGGATATGAAAACAATGGAAACGGTTCAGAGAAAGGCGACCAAAATGATTTGGAGCCTGTGCCAGAAGATGTATGAGAAGAGTCTCGAAGACCTAAATATGTACACTCTGGAGGAGAGGAGAGACAGGGGAGATATGATTCAGACCTTTAAATACTTAGAGTATTAATGAACAAACAAACCTTTTTCAAAGATGGGGAAGCTGTAAAACTAGAGGGCATAACATGAAACTGCAAGAGAGTAAACTGAAAGGAAATACTTTTTCACTGAAAGGGTGGTGGATGCTTAGAATGCCCTCCCGATGGAAGTGGTGGGAGAGCAAATACAGTGACTGAGTTCAAAATGGCATGAGACAGACACAGTGGATCCCTTTACAGCAACTGGATAAAATCAAAATAAACTTAACTATCTCTTATATCCCAACAAATAGGGGTGACCTGCATGGAGTGGTGGGTACACCCCTAAACAAAGGCATCTGGAGGGTGACCGGCACGGAGTGGCAAGTGCACCTATTCTTGCCACCTTGCTGGGCAGACTGGATGGACCTGCTGGTATTTATCTGCTTCATATACTATGTTACTCTGTCCTGGAAGTTTATGGAAGAAATGATCAAAACCCTATTCTTCATTGGGTGCTTGAATGGTGGAAACAGCATCTAAATTTGTTACTACTGACTTCTAACTCTGAAGAAATGCTTTTCAGTAAAGGCTTTTGTTTTGGAACACCATGCTCATGTCTGGTGTCTCCTTGACTCGGTGAATCCTTTTCAGAGAATCCATGCCATGTTTTGCAGTCAGTCTGTGGGACCGAGGCCTGATATAAATGAGTTTCTAGTCTAATATGAGTACCCAGAAGCGGGGTGGCATTTGATGCTGGGTTGGCTGAAATGTGATATGAGGTTTTTCTTCAGGCAAGATTCTTCATCAATTCATGGATAGTTAATTCAGAGCAGCAGGATATAAATCATAGAAACAGCCACCATACCCAAAGGCAATCATTCTTAAATGATGAATTATCAAACTGCCTTAATGGAATATGTTGTTGCTTAGCTGATGACAAAGAGGAAAAAGAATCACAACTGATGGTTTTCTAGATTTTTCTACATTGGCTTTTATATATTCAGTGAACAAACTAATACCATAAACTTAATCAGAGTTATTTCATTTATGTTGGACTTGGTTTTAGCAGCAACATTTCGGGGCTTGCTTACCAAAATGTACTAATTTGAAGTTAGAGCGTGAATTAATGTGTGCTGTTAGTGCGTGAGCATGGTAACTGTTTACTATGCGGGTATAGCAGTACATGCTGATTCATGTGCTAACTGCATTGCATATTACGGGGTGGAAAATGAGCAGGTTATGGACCAAGAATGGGCATAGACTGCGCATTGCAATGTGCTATCACTTGAGTAGTTAAGGTGGATGCATACTAAATAGGGGGTGTTAAGTTCATCTACGCTGTCAATGCACAGTATACTTAGAGGCCGATTCCAAGCACTGCATGCCTGGGCCGTGTGCATGCCTAAAACTTGGATGAGGTCAAGTTGGATCCAATTCCACAATAACGGGAGCTATACGCACCCGCAATTGTGGAATCAGACAGATAGACAGCCTGGCGTGCACTGCATTACCAGGAGGGAGACATTTCCGAGGCTGCCCGTCCCCAGCACACAATGCTCTGACTGGTGTGCTGGTGCAGTGGTGTCTCATCGCCATGGCACCAACACATCCAGTGGCAGCAGGGAATAACATGCCTGACAGTGGCCCCTGCACCATGCTGTTCGTCTATCAGCGGGGGCCCACAAGGGCATACCTTGCCGGTAGGGTCCGTCCTGAGCCATCATTGTGGTGTACAGGGGGCTTCAGCCTGCCAACTGGGCGGCGGCCTGCACTTATTCCACCCTCTAGGTGGAATACGCTGGCTGTCCATGTCAGTGCCGGGGTTCGTATAGAGGCCTTTCCTGAATAGCCTCTGTACATCCTGACATCTGGCTGCTCCCTGCAAAAACGCTGTGTATGTGCAGGAAGCGCTGCCAGCAGAATAGGGCTGGGAGTTAAGCGTGGGTTGGACATCCAGCCCGCACGTACAATGCTGCTATTCAGCGCCCGGAATGAACCCCTTACTGTGCAGTAAATTCCTTTTCTGTGTGGTAACTGTACGGGAATGTGTTAGAAATACCCTCAAAAATTAGCATACAGACTTTGCACTAACCTTGCTTTACGTTTTGCATGTGGAAGGTAATTTTATAAGGCATGCCTAGGTTAACACACATTCCAATGTGAATGCGCATAACTCATAGAAAATATATGACCTACATGCATGGATGACATGTAACTTTATTCAGCTCGTTATAAAATTACCTTTTTAATGCACAGTATATGCAAACTTTACTGCACTTTAGTAAATAGGCCCCTTTATTGCCATTTTAATCTTAAAATGTAGGATACAACCGCTGAGGGAGAATAAGAACTATAACCTCATGTTCCAAAAGACAGTTTCCCTTTCATTATTAAAGGCAGATAGTCACAAAAAACATTAATATTCTTTATTAAATAATGAATAAGTAACTGCAATCAAATCAGTTCTAATCTTTGTATGCAGTTTGCCACAGTGCCTTGAAGATTTCTTTCTATGGTAAACCTCATTTCTTGTGTGACAGATTGAAGGGCAAGTAGGAGATATCATTTCTTCATGCTCTGACAAGAGTATAACAGAGAAGCCTTCCAAGTTATATTTTATTTACCTTTATGGACGTTAGTGATAGTGAAGGATTGTCAGTGACTGAATTAAATTCCTACACTCAAGAGTCCTCCATATGCATTCATTGTCAGCTATGACTTTCACCTTGGTGTCATGATGACAGAAAAAGACCACATGGCCTATCTAGTCTGTCCTTCCATATCAACTACAACAGTCCCCTTTTTACCTTTAGAGATCCTCTGTGTTTGTCCCATGCTTTTTTGAATTCGCTTACTGTCCTCATCTCTACCACCTCCACTGGGAGACTATTCCACGGATACACTACCCTTTCCGTAAAGAAATATTTCCGCATATCACTCCTGAATCTATCTCCCTTCACCCTCATCCCATGTCCCCTCGTAGCAGAACGTCCCAAAAAAAGTGAGAACATCTTGTAAATTAAAAGCTTAAATAGTTTACTTATTTACCTTTTTTAGCTATATAACGTCTTTATTTCGACAATTTCCGGTCGCCATCTTTTTTTTTTCAATTTGTCAATCGTTTACATCTGTCTTTTTGAATTTTTAAATAATTTATATGCTACGAGATGTTCTCACTTTTTTTGGGCCACCCTGTATATATATGTATGTGTGTGGATATATATAGATATAAAATTTCTGTCTTGTTCCTGGACTTTGATTGAACTCATTAAGGACTTTATTTTATAAAGTGTGCTAATGGTGTGATATTGCAGGATGTTTAGAAGGGTTAGGTATGATTGACTCATTTAAAAATAAAAAAAGATTTACATTTATGAACTGCCCTACACATATAAAATAGAATTTTAGAAATGACATCTAAGTCAGTGCAGAACATGCTGAGAAACGCCAGGACATCTATGCCTCCACCCAATTTTAGTAACATACAGGGCTGGTTCAAGGATTGAAGGTGCCCTAGGTGGGCCCTCCATCCTGCTGTCCCCCAATAGCCCCACTACCCTCATTGCTACTACCCCTCTCCAGGGCCTGCAACGGCAGCAATAGCCCATAAACCACAATGCAGCACTTACTAACGCTCCGGTGCTGCATCGTGGTTTCCTTCAATTGCCAGTCCTCTGATGCCACTTCTGGTTTTGAAGGGGGATGGAAAGGCACATTGTGAACTGGAGGAAACCGCAACGCAGCGCTGGAGTGTTAGTAATTACCGCATTGCAGTTTGAGGGCTATTGTCACAGCAGGCCCCGGAGAGGGGTGGAAGTGGCAGTGCACCTTGGAAGGCCTAGGTGACTACTTCTACTTCTACTACTACTACTACTACTCATTTATATAGCTCTACAAGGCGTATGCAGCGCTGTAGAGATACATATAAAAGACAATCCCTGTTCATCAGAGCTTACAATCTAATGAAGACGCACATTATAATAGATGAGAATAAGGGTACAAATAGGAGACTGGTAAGGAGACAAGGAAAACAAGGGATCAGGATCCAAAAGCAGCCACAAAGAGATGAGCCTTTAGCATGGATTTGAAAAAGGGGGAGAGATGAAGCCTGATGTGCAGATGCGGGTAGTTTCTTCCAGGCATAAGGAGCAGCAAGGTGAAAGGATTGCAGTCTGGAGTTGGCAGTGGAAGAAAAGGGTATAGAGGGAAGCAAGCCAGTGGAAGAACAGAGTTCACAAGGAGGGGTATAGGGAGAGGAGAGAGGAAAGGTAGTAAGGAGCAGTAGAGTGAATGCATTTATAGGTCAGAAGGAGAAGTTTGAATTGATACGGATGTGAAAACGGAAGGGGAGCCAATGAAGTGACTTGAGAAGAGGGGTAAATGAGTAGATACCTAGTGGTAGTGACAGCCCTGGTAACATATAAATCCCCATCATGGACGTCCATGCTGGCAGCCACATAGACGTCTCCCTTAGGAAAGCGTGGGACAGGGATGTCCATCTCAGGCAAGCTGGCAGAAGAGGATATTGTCAGAGCTCCCCCGTGTGGCCAGGCGGTTGCCTAGTGATACGAGAGGGTTCCGATTGTCCTTTGTATAAATTCAGCCCAAATAGCATGTAGTTGTGTCCTTTAAAGGATTAGAGCCAAGTGCAAAGGTCGCAGGAATATTTCTTTATTTGAGAAATAAGGATTTCCTAACCAAATTAAATTCTTTGGCAAGAATAGTTTGAAGCTTACAAAACATAAAGTTCAGGATACTTCTCTATATAAACTCAAGCCTATTGAACAGTCCTTGGCTTGGTTTAGTTTAAACCTTTGTTCCACATGTAAAAACTCTTTTTACAACTGCAGTCTGCTTTCTGGTCCCCAGGAGGCACTATAAATCTCCACTGTTACTTTCACAGCAAGGTATAGCAATATTCCCTGGTCCACCAAGAGACTTTACAAATGCAGTAGTATTTCTTCCAGTTACAATATGAACCTTTTAGCTTCTTCCTGGCCTTTTATCCATGCAGCTTTTATCAGCCAAGCTACCATTAAAAGCCTAGCTAAAAGTTATGGGCTTTCCCTAAAATATCCTTGTTAAGAACTTCTGGGTTTTCTCCAGCTAAACAAAACCCCATTCAGTTCTTATTCCTTTAGCACAGGTAACACATTCAGTAATCAAGAACTCCTGGGTTTTCCTCCAGCTCATTAAAACCCCTATTCAGTTCTTTTACTCTTCCTTGGCACAGACAGCACAGTCTATCTCCATATCTGAAACACTTCTTGCATCCACACTGTCCCCCAGGTCCATCTCTTCCTCGCTAGGCTCCTTCAGATATCTGCTTTCCTTAGTATCCGCCTGAGAAGCTTTTGTAGGTTGTAAAACCTTCAAGATTTGCTCCCAGCCATGCTTTGCAGAACGTGAGCTTGTGGGGGAAGGGCAGGAAAAGGTTTCCCTGTTAAGCAGCTCTTTTAAAGCTTGTAAAGGGCTCACCTTGCTAGTAGTGCTTTTCCTTCCTGTAGGCTCCTTAGAGTGGGAAGGGCTAGGCCATGAGCTTCTGGAGAATATCTCCTCTTCTGAGGAATCCTCCCCTGAGCTCTCCACTGGCCTTCTCAGCTCTCTGTTCCTGCTTTCAAACTGCTTCTGTGCAAGCTGCTTCTGTGTCTCCTGTTTCTCTCGTGTCTGTGTCTGTGACTCCTTCTCTTTCTCTCTCCTTCCCTCTCCACGTTTCCTTGCCTTTGCCTTTTCCCTTTCCTCTTTGTGAGTGCAACTTCCCTGCCTAAATGTTTGGGGCTGTCCTATGGCTGTTGACTCCGCCCCCAAACCACTCCCATCTCCTCCCTCTGTCTCCATGGGAACAGGGCGTGTCCCTAGGTCTGCACTCCTCTGTGGGGAATCTTTGTCTTTAGTTTGGGTGTTAACCCTTCCTGTACCTGCATTTTCTTTGAGAAAAGAAAAAAAAGGCTGCTTTTTCTTTCTTTCTCTGCATTCTGAGCCTGCTTCTCCACCACAATATCCAGAGGCATAGCCAAACATGAACCCTCATTCCCTGTCAATGTTCGTTCTCAACTTGTAAAATACAGGGGCTATTAGTATATCTTCTTCTGCACATCTTCCAGATGTTTTCCTGACAAAATTATCACTTTTCCACTGCTTGTTTGTGCCTGGAGCAGGTATAACTTTGGATGTGGCTCAGGATGTCCAGAAAGTTTCTAAGATCAGGCGATGATGTCCAAATTCTTGGGGATGCCCCGGCCACACCTACACCAGGCTCCTGACTTGGAAATCCTCACGCTGAGGATGGCCACAGAACTGGCTTCTAGAAATGCTCTTGGGATGTCTCTGTGCTTTGGACATCTCTATGCCTGTTTTCAGATGTCCAAAGCATGAATAGGGCTTCTAAAATAACCCCAATAAATGGCATCATGTTGGTGTGATTTGGATGGTCCTTCAAAATATACATGCATCCTTTATTTCAGCATGGCAATACATTTATGTTTTGGAAAATTTCCCCATCAGTATGTACACCTAATTGGAGCCACACATAGCTATGGGCTAACATCTCGTTTGAGCCTTGACATGGGAGAAGAGCTTGAGGGTGCAATCTCTGTACTAGGATTTTCAAATAGTACCTCTGTACTATTTGAAAACACTTCAAGAGGGCAATTTTACAAACCATTTCGTGCTTATGAGCTCATATAAAGTTAGGTCTTTCCAAAAGTGCGCGTAGTGCAGGTGGATATGTACATGTAGAATGGGCATGCTTTGGGGTAGAGTTTGATTGGAGCATGGACTTAATTACTATTTACACGTGTATTTAATAAAATACGCACGTACTAATATGAAATATGGACTAACATTTATGCTTGTTCTGGAGCTAATGTAATGTCTGTGCCTGGATTCTAGGCGAGATTTCTGCTAAAATAAATAAATGCCTGTGTGTCTATAAAATAGGCACCTTCCTGCCCAATTAACCTAGGTGAAAGTAGAAAAATGTACCACCGGCACTTACTGTATATATTCAAAGCCCCAAGTGGTGTCATTTTCTTTATGAGTATGTTTTTTTTAAATGGTTGCTTCCACTATATGTGCCACTATAACATAGGTACTTTTTTCTGTGGCTTTACACGTTTTACATATGGCTACATTTTCAGTTTAAGAATACAGGCAGAAGGAGATGCCAAAAATAAAACTGAGTGGGGTAGCGGGGAAATCAAGCCCCATTACCCGAAGAAGAGCAGGGTTGAAAAAGCTGGAGTGGCAGAGACATCAATCCTGCTGACACCAAAAAGTGGAAAAGTCTGCAGTGACACCACTGCCCGTGTGCTGCCAGGGTCTTAACACTTGGTTGCAGAGAAAGAAGAGTGATATAGTCACAGTAGAACGGTTAGGACTGCCGCTAGGTACCTATTCCCAAGTGACAGAGAAAGAAGAACGCCACTGCTGGTGCAGGAAAAGCCAAGGCTGTCACCAGGAAATCAATCCCTGGTGGCATAGAAAGTAAAACACCACTGGCATTACAGGAAAGGCCAGGGCTGCTTCTGTTCATGGTAGTGTAGGAAGGAGAGTACAAGATCATCCCCTCCACTCCTTCCTTTGCTCCAGCAGTCTTAAAAATACTGCCGGGATCACTTCATGCTAGTCCTGCGGTACTATTGCTAGGGGGTAGCACGAGGTGATCTCAGTGCCATTTTGAAGACTGCCAGAGCAGGGGCAGGAGTAGAAGAGGAATTCTAGACCACCAGGATGCACATGGTAGGACTTTGGGTGGCTGACCATGTGGGGGCAGGATGCAGTGGGTCTTGTGGGGGGGGGGGGGTTGTTGGCTGGCACAGTGTTTGGTAGATCCCTTTACAGGACTTCCATGGCTGGAAAGCTTTCCAACCATGCAAGTCTTGAAAGGGATGCCTGTTTGAGGGTAGTGGTTCAGGATTGCAGTGGAATTATCTGTTGGGGAGGTTCAGAATTGCTTGGGGGGGGGTGGCTTTCTGGGGGGGGGGGTGTTTCAGAATCATAGGGGATGCCTGTACAGAGAGGGGGGTACAAGATCGTGGTGGGGTACATAGGCTGTGGTCACACTACCGGTCTGCTGGTGGCACAGTTGCAATTACTTCCACCTCTGGAATGTAGGTAATTGCAGCTGCACTATTGGCAGTTGATACAGGTAGCACATGCAGTGTTGTGAAGCTAGATGTCACCAGTCGCCTCACCCACTCTCACTCCCAACCCCTCTTCAATCTTGCTCTGATTCTTCAGCTGAAAACAGCATTGATAGAACCTAGTGCTGTCTGCACTTGGAGCACGGTAGCAGTTACCATGGCTGTTTAGCACATACTGAACTCCTCGGTAACCGCTTACTGCACTTTATTAAAAGATCCCCAAAGTGTTTCATGTAGATTACCACAGCATCCAGGCTGACCAGTAAAGCATTGGTTAGGGGCAGTAAGTATCCAAGCAGGAGCTAAAAACAATATTCAGCTGATAAAAACAAAGCCAGTTGCTCTTCCAGAGCAAGTAATATTTTACATCAACAAAAAAAATGCAAGACCAACTCTTTTTGGGAAACTAAGAAAATATTTTTAACCAACTTTGTGCAGGAGGAGTAGTCTGATGGCCAGAGAGACCAGGGTTTTTATTGTACTGGCACTCATTTGATTCCATTACTTGGAACTCATTTTCCAAAAACTGTTTATTTTCCGGTCACTATGGGAGTTATTTTAGAAGCTCTATTCAGGCTTCGGATGTCCAAAAACAGGCACATAGACATCCAAATATGGAAGACATCTCCACAGCCATTTTAGAAACTGGTTTTAGAGATGTCTCCAGTGCAGGGACGTCCATGTTGGAATGGTGCATGCTGGAGGCATTTCTGGGACTTTCTCCAGCACTTGTACATTCGTGAGTGATCTTTGAAACACCCTGCATGTCCCAGCCCTTGTCTAAGTCTACACCTGATCCAGAGCATGAACAGGCATCGGGAAAGTATTCATTATGCCAAGAAAACATCCATAGAGGATAGAGAAGATGGCTGCCTACTATCCTCAGTATTGTCCACAACAATCATAAAAACTTTGGATAAGAAATGGGGGCACAATAGCTGACGAACATCTAAGCTTGCAGTGTGGCGGGCTAGGATGTGGCTCCTGCCTAGAATACCTTTGCTGGGATGTCAACGTAGCCCTCCCTGTAGAAGCCCATATTGAGCACATAGATGCTTGTAAAACCAGTTTCTAAGTGCACGTGACAGGCATTTTTTGGGACATTTTGCCTTGGATGTCCAAGACTGCATCTGGACATTCTTTCTAAAATGACACTTTATGCTTTTTTAGCTTGTGATATAATCGGATCAATGTAGTTATTCAAATATTGCAAATGAACATTGGAGAATATATAGGCATATCAAATTATTTGAAATAAATAAAAAGTAAAGGAGTGACCTATAGTACATAAGGGTATATTTATTAAGCCCTGTGATAGTAAGAGACATGTAGGCTGTGTTACTAGCCATGGGGCTATGTGCTACCTGCAGGAGCTACCAGTGCCCTCTCTGAGTTGGCATTAGGTGCACCTGCAGTACTTGCACTGAGCTCAGGTAGTGTGAGCTACAAACACCCTTGCTAGTTGCACTGTGGTGGGAATGCCCCTGTCCTACCGGGTCTCTACCCCAATGTGTGTCGCAAAGGTAGTGCAAGGTTTTTAGTGTGGAGCTCCATGCTGATACTTGCATGCTAACCCTGCACTATCCTGGTAGCGCGCTTTAATAGACATGTCCCATAGACTTGAAGGCTTATAGACAACAGTGTGTTGGTATGATTCTGGAGGCATCATTTATGCGTTTCCACGATGGATATGGTCCTTGAACATTTGGAACACTTTTTAAACCCACTGGCAAATATTTGGGACATGTCACCTGAAAAAATAGCTGCATTGAAATCAAATGGCTCAATTTTGAAAAAAAAAAGTACCCAGCTGAAACGCCAAGCCTAAGGGGGTTGGGGCATCGCAGAAAGGAAAAGAAACTTTAAAAGGTTGAAAAACCTATCTATGGAAAATACATGGAATATATTTTATTTATTTATATATTTAACACTACAATGGCAGGTAAATAAGGAACAACCAAAAATGACTAGAAATGAAGATGTTTAGAAAACCACGGGATCCTACTCACTTGGGTAGGAAAAACACATCTGAGAGGCTCTGTGTAAAGAAACAGACTGAGGTTAAGATGGTGCTGTGTCAGCAGGCGGGAAGGCATGCGCACAGTAGAGCTTCCAAAAGTTTCTAGAAGGAGCTGTGAATGCTCCTGCAGAGGTCCATCAGATGACATCACCCATGTGTGAGGACTTTTTTCTTGGTTGTCCACGGAGAATCCAGTTTTCTCCGGGACCAATATGACTATTAGTACTCTTTCCTTTTTACTCCAATCTTAAGCATTCCACATAGATAAGAGACAAGTTATTTTTTTTATTTGCTTTTTTTGGCAAGGATGTTTCCTCCTGATGATGTGGGCTTCCAGGAGCTAGTTTTACTGGATTTTGGAACGTAAGCCTTCATTCTTGATGCCACAGTTTTCTTCCCCTAATTGTGTAATCAGCCCAGCCATTGTAGCAACAGTTCTTAGCCAGGGGTCACAAACCATGGATCCCACCAGAACACAGATAACATGAACCCTAATTCTGGCCAAAAATGATTGGCATTTAGCAATGACTGTGACTCCCTCGCCCTAAGGAGTTTGAATGCTGCCTCTGCAGCATCCTTAGCTCTGGCCAGCATAGGGAGCAGAAGTCCATTCTATGAATGGAGCTTGCGTCCTCTGCATGGCAGCACACAGCACTGTCACTGAGCTATGAAGGTGGCTCTATGAAAACAACAATTTTAGTTATGACAAGCTGTGCCTCAAATAACCGTGTCCATGTCTTTTACAGTCTAGCACCTCTGTTTTCAAGTTCAATTAATTTATTTAGTGTCAGAGCCACTTCCGATGTACAAATCATCAGGCTACCATAAGGTATGAGAGAATATAGGTCTCTCAGGAGTCTGAGATTTCATATTCTTTTTGGATAATATTTGCATAGGGAATATGCTGCCATATAGGAAAATGGCTTATACAATTTCTAAATTCTATGTTAATGCTTCTCCATAAGATTGTACCAGTACGAAGTATGTATAATGTATATTGACACATCTAATTTCTTATAATTGTAGTAAATTATTGTAAAGCAGTGTTCTACAATTTCATGCATGTAGTCTTTTTTTCTTATCTATATGCATATATATTTTCTAGGCTGTTTCCTTCCAATTTGTTTGAGATTTTCATTGATATTGGACATTATGTACGTGATATTAATGCATATGAAGAGCTGGTGGGAAAGTTCAATTCGTTACCAGTAAGTATAATGCTTACCATATGTAATGAAATTTAGAAAAGTTCAGATTGAGACACCAAAAGAAATCAATTCTTGTTTTATTTTATATCTAGCAGGATGAAATAAAGCAAATTGCTGAAAATATTGAAAGCATCAATCAGAATAAAACACCCACAAAATACATTGGCACTTATGCAATATTAGATCACCTTGGAAGTGGAGCTTTTGGAAGTGTTTTTAAGGTAAATAATGATTAAAATTATTTTATACAAATTAAACAATTATATATGCTATACTAATGATTGTTTTTTCTAGGATAAGAGAAAAAAAAGGAGATATGTTTACCTTGTCAAAACAGAAGAGAATTGCAAAAAATTGCAAGAGGAACTTGAAAAATTGGGAGACTGGGTGTCCGAATAGCAGATGAAAGTTAATGTGGACACGTGCAAATTTATGCACTTAGGGAAGAATAACCCAAAATAAAGTTACACAATAGAAGGTTCCACATTAGGGATCACCACAGAGGAAAAGGATCTGGGCATTATCGTGGATAGTATGTCTAAACTCTCTGCCCAATGTGCAACTGCTGCCAAGAAAGCAAATGGAATGCTAGGAATCATAAGGAAAGGAATAGAAAATAAAATCAAGGATATTATAATGCCTCTATATTGCTCCAGAGTGTGACCGCACCTTGAATATTGTGTGCAGTTCTGGTCACCATATCTTAAGGACATAGCAGAATTGGAAAAGGTACAGAGAAGAGTGACCAAAATGGTAAAGGGGATGGAAGGATATCCCTGCGAGGAAAGGCTTAAAAGGTTAGAGCTCTTCAACTTGGACAAGAGATGGCTGAGGGGAGATATGATAGAGATCTATAAAATAATGAATGGAGTGGAATGGCTAAACGTAGATCGATTGTTTACATCATCAGAATATAAAAAGACTAGGGGACATGTAATGAAGCTACAGGGTAACCTATTTAAAGCTAATAACAGATAATATTTTTTCACTCAACGTGTAATCAAACTCTGGAATTTGTTACCGGAGGATGTAGTAAAAACTGTTAGTGTAGCTGGGTTTAAAAAAGGTTTGAACAAGTTCCTAGAGGAAAGGTCCATAAACCATTATTAAAAGGGACCCAGAATATCAATGCTTGATCCGATACAAGCATTGAGGATCCTGTGTCTTTTGGGGAAACTGTTAGGTTCTTATGATCTAGATTGCCCACTGTTGGAATACTGGGATACTGGACTTGATGAACCTTGGTCTGACCCAGTATGGCATATCTTATGTTCTTATGTTCTTAACTAGATCAGTTGTTTACGCCTTCAAAAAGTAGGAAAACTAGGGGACATGCAATGAAGCTACAGTGTGGCACATTTAAGACTAATCAGGGAAACTATTTTTTCACTCAGTGGGTAATGAAACTCTAGAATTCATTACCAGATGATGTAGTAAAAGCTGTTAGTGTAGCCTGGTTCAAAACAGGTTTGGATAAATTCCCAGAGAAAAAGTCCATAGACCATTATTAAAGAGGACTAGGGAAATCCACTGCTTACCCCTGGAACAAGTATCATGGAATGTGTATACCTTTGGGAACCCGACTTGAGACCTGGAATGGCCACTGTTGGAAACAGAGCCCTGGGCTTGATGGACCCAGTGTGGCATATCTTATGTTCTTATGTACCTTTGTAGATTAATTTACCTGATGGTCATCATTACCTTAGAGCAGGGCTTCTCAACCCAGTCCTTTGGACACATACAATGGAGGCAGTGCATGGAAATCTCTCTCGTGAATATTTATTGTGGTTATCTTGAAAACCTGACTAGCTGGGTGTCTCCAAGGACTGAGTTGAGAACCCCTGCCTAGAGTGTTATTATTCTGTCATTATTATTTCTGAAATACTTCACATTTGGATAGATTTATTTTTTGCTTTTAGGGTAGCAAAGATAAAACTATTTATTTTATTTAACAGGTTTTTTTTATACTGCTTTATCATTTTAGTTAAAGCGGTTTACATTGTAACTTAAACTTGGTAATATACATTAAACAGGGGCATTGATAACTTGGATTCTTCTGAGGCAATGGAAGGTTAAGTGATTTGCCCAAGGCCCTGGTCCCTTGGTTCCCAAGCCAGTGCTCTAACCATTAGGCTACTCCTCATGCCTGGTATGAATTTCCACCATTTCTTTCTCTCCTCCTTCCCCTTATATTTGCATTTATGCAGATACTCTAAATACGACTATGTTAAAACAATTGGATAAGCATTTGTGACTGATGGACTATAGTAATAATGGTCAAATAATATGCCAACAAATGATTCCTTTACTTCTTTTAATAGCAACATTTTAGAGTGCTTTCAGAAAATCATGAACAAGTATAAAGGCTTATGTTCTGGGGCCCTTTTACTAAATACTACTAACAGTTAATGTATATTTTAGTGAGTGGTAACTGGCTGCAGTGAACCCTAATGTGAGGGCATGCCAGCTACTGACTGCTGAAATGCATGTTTCTCTGTGGACAAACAGGAATGAGTTCTCATGTATGGGTGATGTCCCTGACAAAGCCCCATACAGGAATGCTCCCCAGCTTCTTTTGAAAGCTTTTGGGAGGCTCAACCATGCCTGCGTGCCTCCTTCTCGCCTGTCACCATGGCACCACAATGCCTCAGGCTTTCATTTTCTACAGAGCCTCACAGACACATTCCAGACATCCTTCGTTTGGTAAACTTCTTTTTCCCCTAACAGGCTTTCTTCTCCTTGGGTTTTTCAACCTAGTTGCCTACCATAGCAGTTCTCTCTTTCCTTTAATTTTTCGTCCTCTAGTCGTTTTTTTTGTTCTTCTTGCCGTGATATCTCATCTGCTTCAGAGTGGCCTGGGTCTTGGTCTTCCTAATTGAGCTGTTTGACTTCACCGCGGCTATTTTCTGGATGACATGTCCCAGAAACTCGCCAGTGGGTTTAAGAAGTGTTCCAAATGCTCTAGGACCCTATCTGCCACAAAAACTCCTAATTGGTGCCTACAGTGCCTGGGACCCAATCATCAACCCTCTTCTTGTAATTTGTATTTGCAGATGAGAACAAGAGGACTTAAGGGTCATAAGAAGCAGCACAAGTCACTTTTTGGTGCTCACAAGTCCAATCCATCGCCTTCGGCATCAACAGTATCCAAGGCTGCATCGGATGCTGGTGGTGCATCAGCATCGAGGAGCTCTTGAGGTCAATTGGAGCTGAGCACCCATAGTGCCCTGAAGCATTGGCCACCAATTGATTTCCACCCAAAGACGAGGAAGGATTCGGCTGCGTCTTCTTCAACGTGGAGGGGTGACTGTGCCGAACATCAGGTGACGACATTGGTGCATCAGTGTTGGCATCTGTCAAGGCATGGCATTGAGCGTGATTGGGTCTGCCTGAGTGCCCCTTAAAGATGCCCTGAAAGGAGGAGAGCTCATGCTCCAGGAACATCAGAGGGGCATTAACAGCCTACCGACAACCGAGACCCAGCCTCTGATAATCCCTGTACACATACCGGGTATATAGGTCGAAGTTGCTCAGGCCCCACAGCCTTCGGAATTGGCAGCCATGGAGAAGCACCTTCTGCAAGTACTCAAGGAATGCATTGTGGCACTGATAGTGATACAGCATTCCAGGGCCTCGATGTTGGCTGCATCGACATCGGCCGCCATGCAGCCATTCCTAAAGATGCATGCACTGCCTGTGGCAGAAGCATAAACATTGGGGCATTGAAGGACCCTGACACCAATGCCTGCCTGGTCGATATCCCTATCTAGCATCTTGGGGTCTGTTGCGCCCTCAAAATCTAAAAGTGCATCGGTGTATCATCTCTCCCGAAGGAGCTCCCGGTCTCCTCAAAGCAGGAGGGAGATCCAGGCAGACTGAGAAGTACTTTGACTTCCTCTCTGAGTCCAATTCAGAAGACTGGGTTATCAACATGGAATCAGAGGACTTGTCAGAGGGCAGGTCCCCTGAGCTTCTGTTGGACCCTTCTCCATCTCATGAGTGGTGCAAGTCCCCTCCTGAGGACATGACCTTCCAAGAGTTTGTGAGGGATATGGCCAAGGCCATTCCATTTTATTTGGAGACTGAGGATGAGCCCAGGGCTGAAGAGTTGGAGATCCTGCAGTACTCCTTGGCCGCTAAGGAGGTAGCAACAGTGCCTATGCACTGCATCCTACAGAGTACAGATGAGAATGTGGGAAAACCCCCTCACTGTATCTCCAATTAGTAAAAGTCTTGACTTTATGTACAGAGTTCAGAAGGCTCCCAAGTTCAAGAAGCTTCAGCATCCACACCATTCTTTGGTCGAATCTGCCCTAAAGAGGATAAAGAGTACCAAGACTCATTCCTCGGCGCCCCCAGGGAGGGAGACTCAGACATTGGACTCTTTATTTTTATTTTTATTTATTGATTTATTTAACATCTTTTTTTATACCATCTTTCTACCAGTCAAGACAGTTTACAGATAACTCAGTGCAGTAATGTTAACATTTGAACAGTAAAGGAACATATATTATAACAGATAAACAATATGTTGATGGGGTATGGTTTTTACTTAGCCGGGTGTTCCTTGTTCAGTATTTGATCGATAATACTCTAGGAACAGCAGAGTTTTTAGGTTTTTGCAGAATTGGCTGGTTAACTGTGAATGGATCTTAATTGTAGTGGTAGTGAGTTCCAAAGGGTGGGAGCATATAGTGAAAATGCCCTGCTGTTGGTTCTTTGGCTGCATGAGAGTTTGTTTGTGGGTATTTCAAGTCTGTTGATTGTAGCTGTTCTCCTAGATCTTTCGGAATTGTTGCTTGCAACTAGAGGAGCGAAGCTATCCGCTGATTGATTGCTTAAAATTTTGTGGGTATGTAGAATGATTTTGTATTTGATCCTACTTATAATGGGAAGCTAGTGAAGCTGTTTGAGGAGTGGGGTAATGTGAACCTGTTGAGATTTCGCCAAAATGGTTCTAGCTACTGTATTTTGAGCTAGTTGTAGAGGGTATAACGTGCTCTTCGGAAGGCCCTGGTAGATGGAATTGCAATAATGATAAACTGGGGTGATTACTGCTTGACAAACGGCTCGGAAATCCATTGGGAGAAGAGTTTGCATAGGTTCCTTAAGGTGCGAAGCTTGAAATAGACAGATTTGGTAATTTGGCTATTTGTGTCTGAAAGTTGAGTTCTTGGTCGCGTGTGATACCCAGATAATTAATTTGGGTTTTGACTGAGAATGAGGTATTTATTATGAATGAGAGTGGAGGATTGAAATGCTTGTTTCTTGTGTTGTAGAGAGCTTCTGACTTGTTGTGATTAATTTTGAGATTGTGTTCTTTAAGCCAGTGGTTGATTGCTGAAAAACAGTTGGAGATTTTGGTATAGTCTGGTGATTTTGTGGAGAAGGGAGTGAAGATCATTATGTCATCTGCATATGTTAAGTAGTTGACATTATGGTATTTGATGGTTTTGCAGAGGGGCTGTAAGTAGATATTAAATAGGAGTTAGGAGAGTGCAGACCCTTGCAGTACTCCTTGGTTGAGGGGGAATGGTACAGATGTGAGGGTGCCAATTTTGAGGTGTTGTACACAGTCTGATAAATAGGAGTGGAACCATTTTAGGGGAGTTCCTTGAATTCCTATAGTGTAGAGTTGATTTAGAAGGAGTTGATGTGAGACAGAGTCAAATGCGGCTAATATGTCCAGGCAGATGAGTATAAAGCCTTGTGTTATGATTTTGGTGCCTTCAATCAGTGTGTGTGTGGGGGGGGGGGGGAAATCATGAGGGTTTCCACATTGTGTTGAGCAGGGAAATCATGAGGGTTTCCACATTGTGTTGGGAGCAGAATCCATGTTGGTGAATGTCTAGAGGATGGTGTTTGTCCAAGTGATCTTGTAGTTGCTCCTGAATAACTTTTTTGATTATTTTAGCAATGAATAGGATACTAGAGATTGGCCTGTATGATGCTGGGCAGGCAGAGTCCAAGTTCGGTTTCTTTAGGATGGGACAGATGGAGGATTGCTTTGAGTGGGAGGGGGCGAGATCCTTGTCTTAATGAATCATTTATCATGTTGCATATGTAGGGTATGAGTTGGATCTTTTCCAGCTTAATCCAGGACACAGGGCAGGGGCAAGGTGGGGAGGTGGTAGTGTTGATTGCCAAAAGTATACTGCCCATATGCTTGTGGCTGATGAGGTTGAACTTGTTCCATATGTGCTCCAGGTTTGAGTCACCAGTTGAGGAGGAGAGCTCGAGCTAAAGGTATGTCTGGCTCCCATGGTTAGCTTGAAGATGTTGAGCCATCTGCTGTGGGTTTATTGGAGGCTTCATGTTTGTTATTGTGGGGTTCTTTATGAGCAAATTAGCTATATCAAATAATTTCCTTGGCTTGTTGATAGAGGTCGTAATGAGGTTTGTATAGTATTTTTTCTTGCTTTGCTTTGTAGGTGATGTCGCAGTATTTATTTAGCTCCTGTATGTACTATGTTTGGGTGTTGGTATTATTGGAGGCTCTCCATTTGCACTTGATTCAGTGTAGTTTAGATTTCCGGTCTTTTAGGTTCTTGGAGTACCAGGGGGATGTATTTGGGCATTTACATTTATGGATCATTGGTGGAGCTTTAGTGGTGGCTGAGATGGTGGTGTTCCACTTGGATATCAGAGAGTCTATGTGGGTATCTGGGGAGTGAGAATCAAGCATTAGAGTAATTTTGCTGATAAAGTCCTGGCTGTCAAATGGAAGGAACCTGCAAGAGGCATAAGTGGTTTCTGTTGTTTTTGCGTTTTTTGTTGAGCGAGTTCAAAAGTGATTTGATGATGGTCGGACCAGGGGATTGGTGATAGTAAGATGGAGGCTGTCATGAGATTGGTGCTGTGTGATGGAAGAATAAGGGCGAATATGAGGTTCAGTGTTCTACCTTTAATGTGAGTGGGGTTGGAGACGATTTGTGCAAATTGGTGGTCTTTAGGTAGAAGGTGTTTTCAGAGTTCCATGCTTGTAGCCCACATGGCCTCTTATTAGCTCTACACGGGAATGTTTTTGAATAAAGGGAGGAGTGGTCTAGTGGTTAGGACAAGGTACTTCAGGCCGGAGGGCCGGGGGTTCAAGTCCCACCTGGGGACAGCAATCTCAGGCTGGAGGGTCTGGGATTTCTAGTCCTATAGGCACTCCTTGTGGTCTTGGGCAAGCCACTTAACCCTCCATTGCCCATGTTCCCTGTAAGTATTAGTGTATGTGTCTCATATCCCCTCATGTTAAATGTATCCCCCAATTGACCGCTTTGACCCGGTGAAAAGCGGGATATAAATACAGCTAAATAAAATAAAATAAATAAATAAATAAATAACATCATTTGCGACTAGCTGACCTGGTCCAATTTATTCCCCAAGAGAAATCAAAATAATATGGTGCCTTGGTGGCCCATGGCAAGGACTGCTCTAAGAACATGGTACAGGCTACTTGTGATACTTTCAAAATGACATATAGGAATGCTGTGTAGGTATTGGCGCCTGTCGACTCACCTGGTTCCAGTTATCGGATCTAGAGTAATCCATGCAGAACAAGCTGGCGGATGTCCCGTGCTGGGGAGAGAATCTCTTTGGCCAGCAGGTTGAGGATAAGGCTGACTTCATAGAGAAGCAGCACGTCAGTCTCACTAGGCTTTCCAGGCGTACGTCTGAGCATACTCCCTCTTGGAGGAAGTACCAGGGTGAGAGCCAGAAGAAGACTCACTCCTCTCAAAGACATAGGTACTTCCCTGGGCCCTAGACCTCCTAGCCCAAACAGGCCCCTCGCCAACAGCAGCTTTGGGAAAATCCCCAAAAGGCCCAACCATCTCCTCAGCCAAAACCGGGGCTGGGGTTTTGACTGGTTCCTTTGAAGCATAGCCACTCTTCCATCAACTGCAAGTGGGAACCATCTGGTCAGAGGATGCCTCACTCTGTGCACAGGTGACTCCTCATAACCTCAAACGCATGGGTACATATAAATCCAGAGTGGTTACAAATTATTTATTTATTTTTTATTTATTTACATCTCTTATATACCGCACTCTTTGGCATCAGCGCGGTTTACATCAAACAAAAATTCAGCACCATAAGCAAGCGTCTGAGTTACAGTAAACAGGGGAATAAAACTTGGATAACAGGGTAAAATCAGTAAATGGGGTCATACAACCTGGTTAACAATGTGATTAAGAATAACGGAAATATAACAGTGAACTATTAACATCTTAAAATTACACTTATTAGAACTGCTACCAAATTGCCCCCGAAGATGCATCGTCTCGACCTTCTGCATCAAGAACTGCTTCAGAGAGAAATCACTGCCCTCAGATCTCATGATTGAGCTCATGCCACCAGAGCAAAGATGTCAAGGGTTTTATGCCAAGTACTTCCTGGTCCCCAAGAAAATGGGTGGATACCATCCCATCCTAGATCTCAGAGATCTGAACAAGTACTTGGCAAGAGAAAAGTTCAGAATTATTTCATTGGACACCCTGCTTCCTTACCTGCAAAGTGGAAATTGGCTATGCTCCCTTGATCTGAAGGATGCATATACGCATATACTGATATATCCTGCTCACAGGAGATATCTCCGATTTGTCATGGACAAACAACACTTTCAGTACTGAGTGTTGCTGTTTGGCCTAGCTTCTGCTCCTCATATGTTCGCAAAATGCCTTGTGGTGATAGCTGCATTCCTCTGGATGCTGGGAGTGTTTGTCTTCCCCTATCTATATGATTGTCCAATCAATGCTACCATTCTGGAGGAAGTTCAAGAATCAACACAGGTGACCATTTGGGTGTTGGAACTACTAGGGTTCATGTTCAATTACCCCAAGTCCCATCTGCAGCCCACCCAACAATTGGAATTCAAAGGAGCAATGCTCGACACAACTTGGGTGAGAGCCTTCTTTCCACATGACCGTCTTCACAGATTGATAGCACTAGTGCAAGAAACTCAACTGATTTAGCAGGTATCAGCTCACAGGATATTGGCTGTTCTAGGCTACATGGTCTCCACAGTGCATGGAACGCCTCCAGATGAGGCAAGCTCAGTGGACTCTGAGGACTCAGTGGACCCTGGCCATGGGTCACCTCAGGGATCATCTGTTGGTCACTGCCCCTCTTGTTCAGTCATTGCATTAGTGGACAATCCAAAACAATTTGCTCAAAGGTCTTCCTTTCCTAATCACTCCACCCCAAAAGGTTCTCACAACAGATGCATCAAAACTGGTGTGGGGAGCTGATCTTGATGGGTTGCACACCCAGGGCAATTGGTCCAGCCAAGAAACTCTCCACCAGATAAATTTCTTGGAATTAAGATCTGTAGCAAACTCTCTAAAATTTTTCTGAGTCAATTGTCCAACCAAATTGTTTTAATTCAGACAGACAATCGGGTCACCATGTTCTACATTAACAAGCAGGGAGGAATGTGCTCATACCTCCTGTGTTGGGAAGCAGTCAGGTTGTGGAAGTTTGCCATCGCACATGGGATGGACTTGAGAGTCACGTACCTGCTAGGTGAACAAAGCACTCTGGCAGACAGACTGATTTGAGTACTTCAACCACACAAGTGGACACTGGATAAAGAGGTGACATCTCGCATCTTTCAGGAGTGGGGCATCTCTTTGATAGATCTGTTCTCGATCCCGCACAATGCCCAAGTGGATAAATTCTGCTCTAGAATAAGATCACACAGCAGACTAGCATCGGATGCTTTCCTCCTATATTGGGCGCAGGTTCTTCTGTATGTGTATCCTCCAATACCTCTCATTCTGAAGACCCTCCTAAAACTCAGAACATACAGAGGCATGATGATTCTCATTGCTCCATGCTGGCCCAGAGAGCTGTGCTTTCCCCTCCTGCTGCAGCTCTCCAATTGGGAACCACTTTCACTCAACGATGCACCAGATTTGATATTGCAGAATGGTGGGATGATATTGCACCCCAACACTCACTCCTTGGCTCTCACGGCATGAATGTTGAGAAGCTAGTATTGTTGGAGTTTAGCCTCCCAGACGGGGTGGTCGAAGTCCTTCTGGCTTCCAGGAGGGCCTCTTTGAGTAAGTCCTACTCTTGCAAATAGAAGAGGTTTGCTGTCTGGTGTGAGGGTCAGGCCCTAGGTCCTTTCATCTGTTCTACGCAAAAACTGCATGAGTATCACCTACACCTTTCCAAGTCTGGACGCAAGTCAAACTCTGCTAGAGTCCACCTTTAGTTGTTTTCTTCGTAAGGGGACTGCTCCTCCTGAAGCCTCCCTACAAGCCTTCCAGAGTGTCTTGGGACCTCAATGTGGTTCTTGCACAGCTCATGAAAGCTCCTTTTGAGCCGCTCAATTCCTGTCCTCTGAAGTTGACCTGGAAGGTATTGTTTCTGGTGGCGGTCACTTCAGCATGCAGGATGAGTGAGCTTCGGGCCCTAGTGGTTCATCCAACTTACACAAAATTCTATCATAATAGAGTGGTCCTCCATAATCATCATAAATTCCTTCCAAAAGTGGTATCGGATTTCCACCTTAATCAGTCAATTATTCTTTCAACATTTTTCCCAAGACCTCATGGCCACATTGGGGAGGCTACTTTGCAGATGTTGGACTACAAGTGAGCCTTGACATTCTACTTGGAGTGGACAAAAGCCCATGGACAGCCATCCAACTTTTTGTTTCTTTTGACCCCAGTAAGCTAGGGGCTGCCATTTCCAAATGCTCTTTTTCAGTTTGGCTAGTACTCGTAGACTGCATCTTTTTTGCTTATGCCCAAGTAGGCCTGAGCCTTGATGGTCATGTCAGAGTGATGGCTGTGTTGGTGGCCAACTTGTGCTCGGTCTTCATGGAAGAGATCTACAGGGCTGCAATGTGGTCTTTGGTTTACACATTCACATCTCACTACTGCCTAGATGGGGATTCCCAATGTGACAGCAAATTCGGCTCATCTGTACTCCAACATCTGTTTGGGGATTAGAATCCAATTCTATCTTCTCTAGGCCCATTCTGTTCTGTCCAGGCTCCCCCCCCCCCTTCAAAAAAAAAGGAAAGAGAGAAATTCACTAATTTTGTACATAGTCGGTGCTTGACTTGTTCTGGTTTCTCGCTATTTTGCATTTGAGTTTGCCCCTGTTGGGCTTCTTAGTGGCCTCCTTGGCTTTCAGTAGCCTGTAGCTCAGAAGTCCCATATATGAGGACTCATTCCTGCTTGTTCACGGAGAAAGGTAGCAAGTATTCTCCATGGACAGCAGGAATTCCTCACAACCCTTCCACCTCCCCGAGGAGTTGTCTTCTGCTATGGCTATGTTATCAGACTGAGGCATTATGGCGCCCTGGCGGCAGGCGGGAAGGAGGTACACAGGCATGGTGGAGCCTCCTAAAAGCTTCCAATAGAAGCTGAGAAATGTTTCTGCACGGGGTTCCATCAGGGATGTCACCCATATGCGAGGACTAATTCTTGCTGTCCACAGAGAGCATCTGCTACGGGTGAGTAGCTACCTTTAACTGGCACTCGCTTGCTATTGTGGACAGTGGGCAGGCTAGAGGCAGAGAGTGGGCATGGCAAACACAGCACTGGGTAAAGTTAACGTGGCACAGCACGGGTTCACCTAATGCAGGGGTGGGCAGTTCAGGTCCTGGAGGGCCGGAATTGCCCAGTCAGGTTTTCATGATGTCCCTAATGAATATTCATGGACCTATTTCCATACAATAGAAGGCAGTGGATGCAAATAGATCACATGAATATTCATGAAAACCTGACTGGTCTGCGGCCCTCCAGGACCGGAATTGCCCACCCCTGAGGAATCTCTATGGGTGCTATTAGGTGCATCCATATTACTTTGCCACTCGTTAGGGTACCCAGTTGTACATTAGCTGCTGGGAACATACCAATTATGCCCCCAACAGATAATATGAAGGCTTTGCAGTTAACGTGCGTGGTTTAGTAAATGGGCCACTTTGTGTGTTCTGTGTTTCCTTTGCATTCTTACCAGGATTTTCCTTTACTGTCCTTCTATTGGGCAGCCTCTGACTATTCCTTTCTTCGGGCCAGTATAATAAAACATGAATTAAATTGTAAGCTAAAATCTAGTGTACAGTTTACTCTATTGGTATGCTAAAAAACATATTAATGCCTGATGTGGTAGTTAATGTGCACTAAAACTGGAGTAAAATGTACACTAAGTTTAGTGTATATTTTTATATCTGTCAGAGATGCTAAAATTGTAGTAAAGTTAAAAATAGCACTAACTTTACCATGTTTGAATTAAAATAAACTTGGAGTATCTTCAGCCCAGCTCAGGTCCTTTAATCTGTGGTATTCTGCCCTGGGTTTCCAAAGCCAGAGAACTTCTGCCTTGGGACTCCTAAGCCAGAGACTTGCCTTGGGTCTCTCAAGACAAAAGGACTGTGCCCTGGGACCCCTGACACAGAGGGACTGTGCCTCAAGACTCCCAGGACAGAGACTAGAGAGCATCATAACCTCCACATTCTAGTCTTCCCAACTGCTAAGCTCCCCACTCCTTAATGAATCCCACTTAGCCTTCCACTCACTGAACTCTAAAACCTTCTACCACACCAAATTTGTCTCCTAACCAAACTGGGGTGTCATTGAAGTGGTTTAGAGGGATGCAGTGGTGGGTTTGGGGGTATATTAGAAGTTTATATTACAGGATTAGAACAGAGGTTCTCAACCTACTTTTCAAGACGCATCTATTTACTCTGGCTTTCAGGATAGCCATAGGCCCCAATTCTATCCTGGACATCCCAGCCCTCTTTGTGCCTGGTCGGAACCGGACGCACAGAGTTAGACGGGGGTTCTGATCCTGCAGGGCACGTCTAGCCCCATGGGATCCGGATCGCATCCAGGCCTGTACATGCAGGCCGGGACCCCGATCCCGGTCAGCCTGCATGCACAGGCCTAGCCCAGCTAACTCAGTCAAGGCTCCTAAATGGAGCCATGGCACCATGGCATTTGGTTGCCATGGCACCGTGGCTCCCTTCAGGAGCCGCGATCCCCGACCGCCAACCAGATTCTTCATTTCCCGCAGCCTGACCCCAAGGCCAGGGTCGGGCTGCAGTGAATCTCCTCTACCCCCTCCTATCTCCTCCGCCACCCGAACCTGCCATCCCTCGCCGACTAGGAGAACGTATTCCACCTCAGAGGTGGAATAAGTTCCCCATTCAGTCTGCCAGCTCCGGATGTACAGAGCCGACATTGGAATTGACCCTGTACGTCTGGGGTCGCGGACCACTCACTGCTAGCCCTAACTCCGTCCCCAGAACATCCCTTTCCCGCCCCTGTCTAACCTCCCCATACAATGTACAGGGAAGTTAGTCAGGGTCAACAGAGTGGCCTAATAGCAGGGATGGATGTCCCAACGGGACATCCATCCCTGCTATTCGCGTCTCGGAATGACCCCGATAATGAAAATATATGAGAGAGATTTGCATTCACTGCCTTTGTTGTATGCAGATCTGACACAAATTCATTATCAATATCCTGAAGAACCTGAATAACTAGGTGTATATTGAGACCTGGGTTGAGAACCACTGGTGAGAAGACTAGCGGGTAGTGGTTGGGAGGACAGGTATGGGTTGGGTGAGTGAGTAAATAAAATGAAGCTATGGTTTTGAGGTCTACATGAGTGGAATATCCCCTTGAGACCTCTAAAACAGAGCCCCAGATATATTAAGTTTCCTAATTGGACCCCATTGACCCTCACACAGTAATGTACTCCTTTGACCACCAAAACCTATTTACATACCCTGTTGAGCCTTTACATATAGTAACATACATCACTGACTCTAAACCCAGTTGAATATCCTATTGATCTCCAAACTTAATAACATATGCTATTGATTCCCTAATCCTATTAACAAGCCCAATTGATTCCCTTAACCTAGCCACATATGCCATTGACTCCTAATGTAGTAACACATCCACAAACCTCTAAACATAGTAATGTAATGAACTCTATTGACCCCTAAGGCTAGCATATATCCCACTGAACACCCTTAACCTAGAGATGTGCCACCCAGAATCTCCAAGCCTAGTAACTTATATCACTATGCCTCTAATCCATTAACAACCCCCACTGTGCCTCCCAAACAATCAGTGATTTCAACCATGCCCCTCTACCTACCACCCCAGTGTGCTCATCAGTTCACCTCATTGTACCTAATATCCCTCAACCCCTCCCTCCACACTATATTTTTTCTGAAGGACTTTCAAAAAAGCATTTAGACCAGCTGCCTTCTAAGTTTAAGATAAACACAGCTGTAGAGTTTGGTCATTCTAATCTAACCACTATAGCTTCTGGGGGATACATCATCAACTAACAGAACAGCTATTGTTTAGTTACTGTTCAGTTAAGTGAACTGATTGAAGTATTCTGTCAGGGGTTATTATGGTTACATTTAACTTATCACATGCTACTAGAAGGAATTAATTTTTTTCCGAGGACAAGCAGCATAGCAAGTCCTCACAGATGGATGGAGTCTGCACAGAGAAGCCTCTTCAGTTTAGAATAATTTGTGGATGTTCTTAGAGGCCCTACTACACATGCATGCAGTTTACCACTTGGCACTGTCATGCAGGACCTCCTCAGTCTTCATTTTTATGTGAAGCAGAATGAATGTCAACCATTTTTGTCTTCTATTGTGGTAAAACCTCTGACTTTGTTTCTTTTTACTTTAGTGTGGGCATCGTGTTATTGTTCTTTTTTGCTCCCCTAGTTACGTTTTTCATCTTGTCTTAAAAATCTTTTTGCGTGTCTGCCCTTCTGGCTCCCTCTTTGACATCTTCATTAGACCTGTTTTCAAAATTAAGTCATTTGATTTCAACACAGCGATTTTTTTTGGTGACATATCCCAGAAAACAATCCTCCATCAGTTTAAGAAATGTAGGCAGTGCAGTAAGACTGTATCTGCAGGGGGTACAAAAACTGGTGCTTACAATGCCTTGGACCTGATCATGAATCTTTTCAATGTGATTTGTGTTCTCACATGGCAAAAAGGAGATTCAGAGCATTGCCAATATATGTGTGTAGAATGCCTCTTACAACAGACTGCCTAAGTTGGGAGGCCAAGTAGCACTTATTTTGAGGCTAATTTATAAAGACAAATCGGTGCCTATAACTCTTTATAAAATATCTCCACAAAACCTGCTGAAATCTCGGCTAAAAGCGGCTGTGTACATTTACACCAGTTTGGCAGCTGATATAAGTGCATATGGCTGAAGTACACATGTAGATGAGTATTTTATAACTTAAAATGCACTTTGTGATTCCACCTGTGCTCTTCCCAAACTCCACCCCCATTCTTTTGGATTGTGCAAAACTATTTCTATATGTGGGGTAATTTTATGTGAGGCTTTTTACACATATACAACAGTTTGTGTGTCAAAAATCCTTTACAAATTTATCCCTATAAAGAAAGGCCTGATATTTCTAAAGTCCAGCTTAGTTGGTTAAGTTATACAGATTGCTGCTGGATTTTGTTGTCCTCTGTATAACTTTAGGCTCTATCCTATGGACTACCCCAATCCCATCTCATATAGAGGCTTACATGGTCAAAAGATTTGTTTCGTAAATTGGTGAAACTTGTTAGATTTATTTATGGTAAAAGGCAATTTATGCATAAATATGTTTAGTAATTTTTACAAAAATTGATCTATTCTAGGTAAGAAAACGCAGTGGCCAAAATCTTCTCGCAATGAAAGAAGTCAACCTACACAATCCAGCATTTGGAAAGGACAAAAAAGATCGGGACAAGAGTGTGGAGAACATTGTTTCTGAATTGACTATAATTAGAGAACAGGTAAGTCTCATATTGCACTTTAACTGAAATAGGGTTTGTTGAAAAAGAAAACCAGGTACATAAGAACTGCCATACAGGGTCAGACCAAAGGTGCATCAAGCCCAGAATCCTGATTCCAGCAGTGGCTAGTCCAGATCAAAAGTGCTGGTGTTGAGATTACTTGAATGTTGCAACTAGGAGCAGCAGCACCATCAAATATTCCTACTTAAGAATTACTATAATTCTACAGAGAAAGGTCTTCACTTTTTCAGACTGGGAGGAGACTCCTTTGAGAGGGAACAACCCCTAGGTTATAAAAACCTCATTCAAAGACAGTTTTCTGTCTTTGGTCCCTATGCCATTGCACCATGCTCATCTAGTGGCTATTTGCCCTTAGGGTCAAGTGCCTTTGGCACCCAGCCAAGCTACTCTACTTACTTAAATGAAGATCTGCACCATCCACCCAAACCAGCAGCAGTAAACTAAAAGATGCTTTAAGCCACTGCATCAGTGCAGGGGGTGCTCAGCCTGAAAAATTAAGTAACCGGGGATCCATACCAGGCGATCGCCATCCTCCCCCATTCTCAAAGGACACCCCCCACCTTTCCCCCACCCCCATACATTACCCACAAATTGCACAGACACATATTGCTTGGGAAAAAACACCAGGTCGCAGCTTTATTGCCCCATAACAATTAACATTTTAAACAGCCAACAATAACTTGACCATGAATTTCCCCCCCCCCCACCCCCGGCAGAGCGACACGTCACCAGCCATACTATCAGCAAGGTGACGTCGCTTCCGCCCCGGTCCGGTCAACCACCGGTCCAGCTCGAACCACCCCTGCTCAACTTCGCCATATCACTAGCAGAAGTAAGCTCAGGGTTCTCCGGGTCGTGGGCACCCTGCCCCCGCCCCAAGTAGCTTATGTCTCCGGACCCCGGAAACCTCCGGGATCCCGCCTCCCCTTCCCCCCCCAACTGCGACACCCCTACCTCGCCCCAAACCCCCCCCCGCAACCGCAAGGGTGGGCGGGCGGGATGCTGCCGGCTCCCCGCACTCGAACCATGTGCTCCGCGCGCACCCGCGTCGCTGGAGCACATGGCCCGTCCCGTCCCCGATTGGATGCTGGCTCGCTCGCAATGCCAGCATCCAATCACTTTAAACGATGCTGCTCTCCTCTCCTCCCCCCCCCCGCGAGACCGATGGGCCCGTGCCCGGCTGGAACGGCCGGTTACCGGCATCCGCCGTGACGCTGCCCGCGGCCTTCTTATAGCCGGGGATCCATACCAGGCGCTCGCCATCCTCCTCCATTCTCAAAGGACACCCCCCACCTTTCCCCCACCCCCATACATTTCCCACAAATTGCACAGACACATATTGCTTGGGAAAAAACACCAGGTCGCAGCTTTATTGCCCCATAACAATTAACATTTTAAACAGCCAACAATAACTTGACCATGAATTCCCCCCCCCCCCGGCAGAGCGACACGTCACCAGCCCTACTATTAGCAAGGTGACATTGCTTCCGCCCCGGTCCGGTCAACCACCGGTCCAGCTCGAACCACCCCTGCTCAACTTCGCCATATCACTAGCAGAAGTAAGCTCAGGGTTCTCCGGGTCGTGGGCACCCTGCCCCCGCCCCAAGTAGCTTATGTCTCCGGACCCCGGAAACCTCCGGGATCCCGCCACCGGCATAGACACAACTATGTGGCTTTGCCGCCCCCTTAACCGGGCAAAAGCTGCGACCTGCCCAACACCCTCTCCAATGCTTCTTGCCAGTCATTAAGAAGAAGGTCAAGCCCAACCGGGGACAGATGAACCCCATCCGACCTGTACAACCCCGTACAGGCCACATCAACCCAATCATGTTGCACATGGCACCCCCCGTGCTCCAACACCCACCTCCCAATCTGCCGGTTGATCTTAGCCAACCCCCGAGACCAGCGCCGCTGCCCCGCGCACACCGGTCGGGGGATGACATCAGACCAAAGCAACACCACCCCAGAGAACATTAACAGAATGCGAGAAAAGTCTCTCTTGGCAGCGTTAATCAACTGCTTACAAGTCCAAGAAGTCAGATCATTACCCCGCAAATGCAAAAGCAGGAACCCGGGCTGTGTTCGAAGACACGCATGATGACGAAGCAAGGGCATTAGCTGCGGCCACCTCAGTCCCCTTTCGCCCAGCCATGAAAGCGTCATCCCAGCAGGCTCCAAGCGCAGGTTCGTCCCGATAGGCCGCTCCGCAGCACGTCTGCCAGCCCAGAAGACAAATGAATGCCCCAGCATCCAACAGCCCCGCACAACTCTGCCCCATTCTGCAAAGAAAACACAGTGTTAATGATCTGCCCCTGGAATGCCCACAGATCATAACCTCACATAAGTTTGAAAAGCCCCAGACCGCCACCTGCCGATCGCCTGTATTTGCGCCGGCGACATGCCCACCCCGGCTGCACTGGTGGCCGCCCCAATGCGGAAAGAATGCGCCGCAAACTGATGGGCATCCACCCCCATCCGCCGCAGCCCCAAGCGCAAAACCGCAGTCACCTGATAACGAGTGACCAGCCGAGTATCGGCATGAACAAAAAACCCACCCGCTGCCCGAGGACGGCCCTCCAAATACGATCGAGCCACCGACACGGGGCAGGTGACCCCACCGATCGCTCGCAACCCCACCCACTGACCCCGGCCTTGCGGGTCGGTCTTGGACTGCTGCAACAACACCTGCAGGGAGTCCCGGGCCAAGTGCACCTGATGAGTCTGCAGACACCGACGCCCGCCCCTGCTTCTAGAATCAGCCACCAACTCACCCACCCGAAATGCACCAAAAAATGCCAGGCAGAAGATCGCCCGGAAAAGGGTGGCTTCATAGGCCGATGCAGCCACAGCAGGCAACGCAGCGCACAGCCCAGCCAGCAAGTCATGCGTGAGAGGGCGACGCGCATCCGGCAATGGGGGGTGAACACGTCACCAACCCCGCATCAACTGCCGCACCAACAAGCCCCCCCCCACCGGGGACCATCCGAGCACTCTAGCGAAAAAAGAGAAGCCCACCAGGTGCTGCCGAACAGCCGTCTGTGAGAGACCCAGGAGCTTGGCACTGAGAACATAGCCACCCAATAAGGAATCGGGCACCACCCCCCCCCCCGCCACCCGAGCCCCTGTAGAAAAGCCACCACTCGCCGGCAGCCCCGACAATAAGCAGTCCAGGTGCCGCCCGCGAGAGAACACCTCAGCAGCTCCGTCATCTCCACCGCCCACTGCTCCATAAGCTCCGTGGGACCTCCGCTCCCACCGGATCCGCCTCCGGGGCCAGCAGCCGGAAACGCTGAAATTGCAAACGAGACAAAGCGTCAGCGATACTGTTCCTATGGCCCGGAATGTGCCGAGCCCGCAAGGTCAGATTCAAATGTAAACAGGCAAATACCACCTGCCGCATCAAAGCCGCCACATCCGCACAGCGAGGCGAATAATTATTGACCACACTCACGACGGCTTCATTATCACACCACCACACAATCTTCTTGTTACACAACCGATCTGGCCACAACACTAACGTCACCAAGATAGGGAACAGCTCAAGGAAGGTAATGTTTCTTAGGAGCCCCGTCTCTCCCCAGGCTGCCGGCCACGGGCTCACGCACCACAATCCCCGGAAGTAAATACCTAATCCCACACCCCCTGCGGCGTCCGTGTACAACTGCAAATCCTCACTCGAACAGTCCTCCTCCACCAGAACCGCTGACCCATTAAAGTCCTGCAAAAAGGCATCCCATACTGCTGAGTCCTCACGCAAACTCTTGGAAATCCGAATACGATGATGCGGTTTGGACACACCACACGTAGCCATCGCCAACCGTCGGAGAAATACTCGCCCCATAGGAATCACTCTGCAGGCAAAGTTCAGGGACCCCATCAGAGCCTGCATTTCCCTCAGTGTATACTTTGCCGAGACTAACGCATTGGCCACCAGCACCCGCAACCGCCGCACCTTTTCTATGGGCAACCGCGCAATCATAGCAGTGGAGTCTAACTCAATCCCCAAAAAAGTGAGGGTAGTGGCCGGACCTTCCATTTTCTGCTCCGCCAACGGGACCCCCAAAGCACCTGCCACGGAAATGAACCCATCCAACAACTGTCGACACTGCGAAGTGTGGGCCGCACCCACAAAGAAAAAATCGTCTAAATAATGAACCAGATCAGCACAACCCACCTGTGCCTCAACAGCCCAGTGCAGAAAAGTGCTAAAAGTCTCAAAGTAAGCACACGACACTGCACAACCCATGGGCATGCATTTGTCGAAATAATACGCGCCAGAGACCTGAAAACCCAGCAATGGAAAGGAAGAGGGGTGAACCGGAAGCAAACGAAACGCGGACTCAATGTCCATCTTCGCCATCAGTGCCCCATACCCGGCCCGCCGAACCAACCGCACTGCCTTATCGAAAGAAGCATAACGGACTGTGCAGCACTCTCTCGGAATATGAGCATTAACCGACGCACCCTCAGGGTAAGACAAATTATGAATTAAACGGAACTTGCCGGGTTCTTTCTTGGGGATCACCCCCAAAGGAGAAACCACAAATTCCTTAAAAGGGGGGTTATCAAATGGGCCCGCTATCCGACCCAACTTCAATTCACTATCTAACTTCTCGCGAACGACCGCCGCGAAGCGCCGCACTGAAGGAGCATTCCGCGCAGCGAAAGAAACCACACGACCCCTAACCGGAATAACAAAACCATGTGAAAACCCCCCTAGAAGCACCCCCCTGTCCCGCACCCTAGGGTAAGACCGCAACCAGACCCGCAATACCTCAAGCCGAATGGAAGATGGGGCCAACGCAAAAGTTGCACTATCACTTAGACGAGGGCAAGGGAACTTTTCGCACACATTTTGTCGCTGCATGCCCTCCCCCGCAGATGGAACAGGCATGCCGGAACTTACAATCCGGGAACGGGCAGGACGACTTATTAAACCTCCAGCACACATCGACCCCTGCCCCCATAGCTGGCTTGCCGGAGTTCCCCCCCCCCGCCGCCCCGAAAGGGCCGGTTCACCACCGACAGAACTGCCTCACCAACCTTCCCGCCACTTCCTCCTACCCCCACCGCACTCGACCTAACGGACATTTGGGTGAGCCACAAATTGATATCCTGCGTACCCCAAGATAACAATTTGTTCTCCTCCATCTTATCCTGAAACCTCTCATCATAATTGAGCCATGACCACCCATCATGGACCTGAGAAGCCTCTAGAATCGAATCAACATAGGACAAAAGCATCCCCGACTGCTCCGGATAATGACGACCCCAAACACTCGCCAGGCGCAAGAAGGCCCGCACCCAATTAACCACCGTCCGTGCCACCTTCCGAACCCTACCAGCCTTTTCATCCTCTTTCCGCTTCTTCCGGCTTTCCCCGGATCGCTTACGACCCTCCAGCAGCCGAAAAATATCAATATACCGTCTCTTCCGTATCCTCCGCAATTTCCTCGGAACGCCCTCACACAACTCCGACAAAACCGTCACCGCAGCCGAACCGCCACTAGCCGAACCGGCCTCCGCAGCCATCCTACCCTCAGCTGAGGACCCCGTGGAAGAACTAGAAGAAGTGGACGAGGACGAACCAGATCCGTGACGCCGCCTGCAAGCATGCTTCCTCTTCCGGGGAGCCTTACCAGATTTGCCCGCAGCCTGACCAGCGGGAGCCAACGCCGACACACTCGAGGCACGCCCTTCCCCCCCCGCCCCACTGGCAGGCTCCATCCGCAACTCCCCTGCGGCACGCACTCCGCCCGCAGCCCCACTGGCCGACGCCAATGGCAACTCACCCGAAGCCGAGTCCACAGCCGACAGCTCCGTCGCCCGCTGCTGGTCCACGAAGGATGAGGTCCCGGACTCTCTGCCGCTGCACCACGCAGTCCCCGAGCCATAGGCCCCACCGATCGCCGACATCCCAGAAACTGCAGGCAGATGTGGCATAGCTCCAGCAGTCTCACCGCCAGGAACCTGAGGATACAAGAAAGGGAAAAAGGCAGGAGGAACCGCCGCCGGCCAGACCGACGGCCAAGCCCCAGACAAAGCCCCCCGAGAGGAACCCAGCCCGCCGCTCAGCCAATGCTCCCAACCCAAGGGCCCCAGGGACCCCGCACCCCTCTGAGAACCTGGCGGAACCCTCCCAGCCCCTGCAGAACCCTGTCGAGCCCCACGGGCCACCCCACTCCCTCTGGGCCGCACCACACCTCCCTGCTCACCTCACAGCTGGACCCCTACTTCCCCAGAACCAGACCCCCGCCCTGAAGCCGTCCGAGCACCCCTACCCCCCCGCAACAAGGCAGGAGCCCGTGCCCTGCGCTCCCTCCCTCTGCAAGACCCCCGAGCCTGAATAACAGACCCCCGGCCCACTCCACCCAGGACCGCAGGCAGGCCCGCACTTTCCACCCCCAAAACCTCCATCACAGGACCCCGCGGCCCCACCGGGCGCCCCCCGACACCCCTAGTGCCCCGCCGACCCACCATACGCCACCCGGGGGCTGCCTCTCACCTCCCACGCCCCCCCGTGGTGCCTTTACTCCCTCCCGCCATACCCGGAAAAAACTGCACCGCCCTGAAAGCCCTTAAAGCCCTCCTGGTCCTCCGGGATAAAACCGCGATTGCCGGCAGCGAAAGGAAATTAAAGCGCCGCCGCGGGAAGGGACAACAGGCCAAAGGCCAAACTTCTCGGCTCTCCCACGCGGCAAAAAACCGCTGGCCAAAAGCAGCTGTTTGCACCCCTCCTAAACCCCCAACACCTCACCGCAGGGGGCTTCAGGCCGCAGACTGCTCACTGCACCGCACACCAAAACGGACAGGCCGCAACAACCGCTCTCGCTCCGCACGACACACACGCTGCCGGCTCCCCGCACTCGAACCATGTGCTCCGCGCGCACCCGCGTCGCTGGAGCACATGGCCCGTCCCGTCCTCCGATTGGATGTTGGCTCGCTCGCGATGCCAGCATCCAATCACTTTAAACGATGCTGCTCTCCTCTCCTCCCCCCCCCCCGCGAGACCGATGGGCCCGCGCGCGGCTGGAACTGCCGGTTACCGGCGTCCGCCGTGACGCTGCCCGCAGCCTTCTTATTTTTGCAGAGATCTTCCAGAATTCCAGTAACCCATGAAATCATCAAGGTAGCTAAGTAAAGGAAGTGATTCTTCTGTACTGGGAAACAAGAGGTCAAGAAACTCTAATCTCCAGTGTTTTGTCAGTATAAGAAATTTTAAGGAACTTCACATGTTCTCCAGCAGGATGCAAGTACTACGCCGAGCTTTAGCAGTAAGGTTGAGAGACTGAGATCATATTCCCCATGCCTGGCTTAAAAGTGAGGTTCACGACGCTCATGGTATGTACAAAACTAATAAACCACACCAATACCCTTAGACTTACAATTCCATTAATTATACTTAAACTTATCACACTCCCACAAGTGATAAGTATAATTAATGGAATTGTAAGTCTAAGGGTGTTTGGTGTGGTTTATTTGTTTAAGTCCCTTAGTGCAGTGTTATAATATAATTTATGTGCAAAACTAACCCATTTGGGAGAAATTGCCCTAAAACAAACCATTTAACTGTTACTGATGGATATTCTGAAAGAAAAAAAGGGGGCTACATAAGTAAACTTGATTGATCAATGTGCAGAACTGGAAGAGAATGGGGTAAATTACTCCCATAAATGAATGGATGAAACTTTAATATTTGTATAATAGTTAAGTTATAAAAGTTGTAAATTGTTGGAGTTCGAGTTGTCTTCCTTGGTTCAGAACATAAACTTCTGGTCTGGACTCTCTATTTTTGAGAAGGGTGAATGTGAGGGCCTCAAGTGCCTAAATTTTAAATATTGGTTGCTGCAAAGAAGCAATTTCTCCCCTTAAGCCTGAACCCTGATATTTACAGACCAAGATCTCTGAGAAACACTGGCTAAGCACGATTGGATTTGGTTTGCTTCCCATGTCTGTCTGGTACTTCCATAACAACTGCTCAGACTACACAGAATTAATTATACATTGAGAGAAAAATATTTTCTCCTATTTGTTTTAGATGTACGACTTTGTAATCTCATGGTGTGACCCCTAGTCTTTGCACTTTTTGAAAGAATGACAGTCTATTCATGTTTACCCATTCCACTCAGGATTTTATAGGCCATTAATGTATCTCCCCTCAGTCATCTGTTCTCAAAGCTGAAGAGCTCTAATCTGGCTTTACTTTAGATATGGAATCAATATATCACATTGTAGGCACCTATACTGGGATTATATATTATGCTGTATTTTACCAATTACCGACATTTCAGTGTAAGGAGCTTTCAAAGGAATTTTCTTGGGTAATCAAGCAATTCCCTGGGTAATTTATTTGAAAGTTGCCTGCCTCTCAACATACAAATATGCTTATTGTTTTACATCATCAAACTTTTGTCTTTGGGAATCAGTGTAAGCAGGAGGCCAGGTTAGGGTCAGGAAGCAAAATGCATCTGAGGGCTTCATTCAGAAATTCCTGCCCATGCTTTTACTGCTACCACTACTTATTTCTATAGTGCTACTAGGCATACGCAGCACTGTACATATACATGTAGGAGCCATTCCCTTCTCAACAGAGCTTACACTCTATTCAAGACAGACAAACAGAACAAACAAAGGACTAGGGGGTTTCACTATAGGGAAGTGATTAAAAAATATAAGTGTATTGAACAGGAGAATAAGGGAGTCAGGATCCAAAAGCAACCTCAAAAAGATGGGTTTTCAGCCTGGATTTGAATAGGACCAGTGACGGATCCTGACACACTGACTCAGGAAGTCTGTTTTGGGTGTATGGTGCAGCAAGGTGGAAGGAATGGTCTGAAACTGGTAGTGGACAAGAAGGGCACAGATAACAGCAATTTATCTGATGAGTGGTATTCCAAAAAGATGTATAGGGAGAGAAAAGAGATGAGAGGTAATGAGGAGCTGCAGAATGAATGTACCTGAAGGTCAGTAGAAGAACATTGAATTGTATGCAGAAATGGATAGGAAGCCAATAAAGTGACTAGAGAAGAGGGGTTATAAAAGTATAGTGCCACTGGTGGAAGGTTAGTCATGTAGCTGAGTTTTGAATAGCTTGAAGGGAAGAGAGATGGTTCAGTGGGAGACCAGTGAAGAGCAGGTCACAGTAGCCAAAGTGGGAGGTAGTGAGAGAGTGGGTAAGGGTTTTGGCAGTGGGTTCAGAAAGGAAGGGACACATTTTGCTGATGTTCTAGAGAAGGAAATGATACGTTTTACCTGTCTGTTCGATGTCTGCAGAGAAAGAGAGAGAGGAGTCAAAGTACGATTTGAAGAGACAGGAAGATGACAGTGTTATCCACAGAAATAGAGAAATGAGAAAGGGGGAGGAGGGTTTAGGGAGAAAGATAAAAAGCTCAGTCTTGGCCATATTTGTTTCAGGTGGCGGTGGGACATCCAAGCAGCAATGCCAGATAAGCAGGCTGAGATATGGGCCTGGATTCCTGGAGAAATTTCTGGTGCAGAGAAGTATATTTGGGTGTCATCAGGGTAAAGAGATACTAATAACCATGGGAGGAGATCATGGCACCAAGAGAATAAGTATAGAGAAAGAAGAGAAGAGATCCTAAGATCCCTGAGGTACACCAACTGATAGTGGGATAACAGTAGAGGAGGATACACCAGAGCATACCCTAAAAGTGCAATGATAGAGATAACCAAGTGAGAACAGCATATGAAGAAGAAGGTGGCGATCAACTATGTCAAATGCAGCAGATAGGTAAAAAAGGATGAAGACTGAGTAAAAGGCCCTTGGATTTGGTCAGGAACAGGTTACTGAAGACTTCGGCAAGTGCTGTTTCTATAGAGTGTAGAGGATGAAAGCCAGATTAGAGTGGTATGAGAAGAAAGAAAGTCAAGATAGCAGGGATGAACAGCACATTCGAATAGTTTGGATGTAAAAGGGAGTACAGAGATAAGATGATGATTGGAAGGGCAGGTAAGGTCCATTGAAGATTTATTTTTGAGGAGCAGTGTATCCACAGCATGTTTGAAGGCAGCAAGAACAGTTGCAGGGGAAAATGATAGGTTGAGGATATGATAGAAGGAGAGGATGACTATAGGAGAGAAAGGGCTGAATAGCTGGGTGGGAATGGGATCAGAGGAACAGGTAATGAGTTTGGAAGAGAAGATGTACAGATTCTTCCTCTGATTTTAGAAAAGGAAGAAAGAATGATGGGATTGGAGGAAGGATGTGAGAATGAAGTGGGAGGAAGGAAAGAAGGTGGTGACCTGGTGAAGAACTTCAGATGGGCAAGTCACTTAACCCTCAATTGCCTCTGGTATGAACTTAGATTGAAAACTCTCCAGAGAAAGTGAAATAACTACTGTATTTGATTGTAACTCACCTTGAATGTCTACTGCAAAGGCAAGAGTTAAATACTAATACAAAATAAAATAAAGATGAATCTGGTGAACCTTGGTAGTAGTCGGCCATAATCTGGGCAAAAAGTGAAGGGGGGGTGTTGGAGGTGGAGGCACCTTGAGGATAGAGTTGAGCATGGCAAAGAGACGGTGAGAACTGGAGGCAACAGAGTATGTCAAAAGGACATAGTACCCTTGCTTGGTAAGTGCATTAGTGGACTGGAAAGAGGTTAGCAAGAATTTGAAATGTATGATGTCAGCATGGGCATGAGACGTTAGTCAATGGCACTCTGCAGAGCAAGCACAGGGACAAAGGTAGTGGATTCTGGAGGTCAGCAAATGCTGAGGTATTGTATGACTTACATGATGTGAAATGGGTGGAGTGAGTGTGTCCAAAGCAGAGGAGAGTATAGTGTTATAGGAAGAGACTGCCTCATTGACAGACTTAGATAACATAGTGGATGAGAGAGAAGAAGAGATGATAATGGAGTAAGCACAAGGGTGAACAGCCTGAAGATTCCTAAAATGTTTATGGAGAATTGGACAATACTGTGGAAGGGAGGTGATTAAGTGTGAAAGATAAGAGATGATGGTCTAACAGAGGAAGAACTGAGTTGGAGAAGTTTCAGAGTGAAAAGTTGGAGATATTAGTTGAGGGACTATGCCAGATGGGTGTTAATTTCAATAAGCAATCCTCCTTAGAAATTGCACTTGCTAACTGCTGAAAAGCCTTCTGAGTGTCTGATATGATTCTATGAGACTTCAACCTCTTAATAGACACTAGGTCTCGCATACATAAGTTTAATTAGATTGCAGAAACCTTCACCAAATCCAAACCACTTCAGAACAGCAAACAGAAAAGGCCACTCCAACCGATCAAACGCTTTCTCTGTGTCTAATGAGAGTCCCACAAGAGGGTCTTCTGTTTCCTCTGCACCTTCCAAAACATGACAAAACACTATGGCATTATCAGCTGTAGAGCGTCCCTCAGTAAAGCCATATTGGTCCGTGTGGATCAAAGAAGGGATCGATTTGGAGAGGCGACCAGCTGGCTACAATGGTCGCAAAGATTTTATAGTCTACGTTTAACAACGAAATTGGCCGATAATTACTAACTAACTGAGGGTCCCTCCCAGGTTTTGCTAGAACAACAATGTTTGCAGAGGCAAATGCTCCAGTCTGTGCCACATTGTCTAGAAGAAGTCTATAATATTGTTGAAAGTATGGCCCTAAAGTTTTGGAAAAGGCTTTATAAAATTCAGCTGGTAGACCGTCTGGTCCGGTAGCCTTGTCAGCTTGTGTAGAGTCAATAGCCTGGATAATTTTGATGACTGTTATCTGCTTGTCTAATCCTGCAGCAGTTTCTTGATCTAACATCGGTCTTTGGATATTATTTAGCAAACTATCAAACTCTTTCACAGAAAAATCTACTTCTGGGGAGTATAGCTGAGCGTAGAATTGGCAAAAGGTCTCTGCAATGTCAGGATCCTTGACAATTAATTGTTGCACCTGAGGATCCCTTAAAGCTGTAACACACAAAGATTCCTTATGACCCTTTAACGAGTTAGCTAGCAGCTACCCAGCTCTATTTCCCTCCAAGTAGTATCGTCCTTTCTGCTCTTGAATATTTTGGAGACCTCAGTGGTCAAAATCAAATTATATTTAAATCTAAGGTGCTACAGTCTTATCAAAATGTTAGGCTCAGATTTCTGGCATAAGATACGTTCTCCCGCTTTAATCTGTTTGTTTAGTGCACTAAGTTCTGCTTTACGCTGTTTAGCCTGCTTTATAGCAAAACTAGTAATGGAGGCTTGTATACTAGCCTTAAAGTCTTCCCACCACGCCCACCCTGAGGAGTCTTGCGGTAGATTGAATTGAAAATACTCCTCTATAACCACCAGGATGGTCTCCCGAAATTCCTGACTGGCTAGAAGAGTCCTATCAAATTTCCATCGTGAGTGAGGTTGATAGCTCATTGAATCAAATAGGGTGAGAGAGATTGTGGAGTGATCAGAGATATGAGCAGCATGAATAGTAGACTTACCAATTCTAGAGCAAAGTCCCTTGGAGATTAGGAAGAAGTCTATACATGATAATGAGTTATGAGGAGGAGAGAAGAAAGTGAATTCTTTATCTGTAGGGTGCTGCAGCCGCCAAATGTCTATCAGACCCAATTCCTGCATTAGAGATACAAGAACTGGGTGAGCCCTGGGAACCTTAATGGTTCTCACTGGACTCCTATCCAACAATGTGTCTAGCACTAGGTTGAAGTCTTCTCCCACTATAGTCGGATATCTGGACACCTCCTGCGCCAAGGCCGCAATGGAGCAAAAAAAAAGTAGGACAATCAATGTTAGGAGCATAAACATTAATTAAGGCCAGTTTGATGGATCCAATTTTAATGACAGCCATTGTCCACCGCCCATGGGTATCAGACCTAGTTTGGATAATCATGGGGGATAGAGCTTTCCTTACCAAATGGCTACCTCGTTTTTCTTATGCTGGGCAGCTGAGAAAGCCACTAGAGAAAAGGGATTTGCATCTAGTTTTAACGACTCCTTTATATTCAAATGTGTCTCCTGCAACAATAAGATATCAGCACTTTCGTTCTTGCCATACAGAAGAATCTTTTTCCTCTTAATGGGATTGTTAATGCCCTTAACATTCAGTGAAACTATCTTAAAGAAAGACATACTGATAATATAGCTCAAACTGACAGTCAGATGTTGCAAAGCGATACCAAATTGTAGCATATAGTTTTACATTGTGGAACATCTTAAGCGCTCTCTGTTAGCTGCACTTATAGCCCAAAAAAGAAAACCCAACAAAAGGAGACACAATTTAGCCCTGGCCCCTGCACATGATCGCCCACAAGAAGAACACACAATTCTGAAAAACGTAACACCAAAACCACCAAATCAAACCCAGGGAGGCTATACAACCCACAGAATTAGCGGGTGAGCCCACCAGGAAAGACAGACACGGAGGGCAGAATGAACTAATACATTCCTACTTCTTTGCCACTTAAAATTTTGCGCTTTGCCCACCTCCCACAATAAAAGACAATGTACTCAAAACCCCAACCACCAAATCTTCATGGCATGGCAGCCCTCACCGAATCAGTTTATGGCCTAAGAGACCCAGCCTAATGACTAAGGGCCATCCCACTCCTCCTAGCCCCAAGACTCTCTCAACCACCATAGACAGCACACACACAACACAAAACACAAAAGAAGAAAGAGAGAGAGAACAGGAAAACATCTTGACCAGGAAAGTACCCTGGAGTTCCTTCAAAGAAAGCAAAATGAGTGTCCCAGTATATAGCAATACTGCATGATTAAATGTCGCTTCTGTGTGGATAAATCTCCTTTACATGACCTCAAACCAGTCAAACGCCATGATATTAAGTGCCATGAAACTGCACCAAATAAAGCTGCAGAGTGAATTTCACTGCATCACCGCTGCCTTGTTATCTTCCAGAAATGCATATAACTCCCCTGGATCATCAAAAGTCTTGGTATGGTTATGCAGCGTGACTCTCATGCGGGCAGGATAGAGCAGCCCAAAATGGGCCTGCAGCTGTAATAAGTATGAATGCAGCGCCAGAAAGCTCTTTCTCCGATCCACCGTCGCCTTCGCAAAGTCTGGGAAAAACAGGAGTTTATGTCCCTGGTATTCGAAAGTTGAAAGTGCTCTGGCAGCTCCCATTATTTGCGATACTTGCTGAAAACGTAGAACTTTCAAAATGATTGGGCGTGGATGCTTGCCCACGACCACGGATTGAGTAGGCACTCGATGGGCGCGCTCGATTTCGAATGGCATAACAAACTGAAACTTTAACACACCCAGAATCATGGCCTGCAAAAAGGACACCATGTCAGGACCCTCTGCTCCCTCAGGTTCTCCTAGTATTCTTATGTTGTTTCTCCATGAGCGGTTATTGCCGTCTTCCACTTCTCTTTGTAGTGAACGTATCAGATTGGTCTGCTTCTCAACACTCTTGTGCCTTTCCCCATGTGATGCCACATCACCCTCCACCTTCTCCAAATGGGCCGTAATTGCCTCCATAGAAGTTCTCAAAGCATTGATATCTTCCTGCATTGCACATAGTGGCTCTCCGTTAGATTTGACCAGGTCTTTAACTGTCCAAATCTCAGCCAGGAGCTCCTGCAAAGTCTCAGGACAGTCTCGGATGACTGCCATCTTGTGAGGAGAGAGAGTTTCCGTTTTGGTTCTCTTTACGCTAGCATTTTGAGGTACTTGGTAATCCAGCCACGTTGGTTTGGGGCCTGACATATCCGGGATCGAATAATAACCAAGTAGGTAGGAACTATTTGATTAAAGACAGCAGAAGTCAGGATTCTTGCCAATTGCCCTACGGAGCTCAGCTCTTACATGTCCATCTTGACCAGAAACCAGGCTCCACCCACCTGTTTTCTGAATTTTTTTGGATCAGTGTTTGGAGGGTATCCAATGATGTTTGATATAGGATCTAGAATATGATGAGTAGGGTTTTGAATTTGATGTGTGTCTGTATTGGGAGTCAATGTAGCTGTTTTAGCATAAGTGTTATGTCCATCAGTCTATTCCAAAGTGGATCAGCTTTCAGTGGTCCTTTTTATTTTAATATTTCAATTAGAAATGATTAAAAATCATCCCCACACTCAACAGCATACAAGAGGAAATCTGTTCTTATACATTACAGTCCTGAAGGGATGAAGGTCATCCATTCTCTGTCAACAGCACATCAGTGTCCTCAACATGTCCACAGCATCCCCACACTTTTCACAGAGCTGTGTCAAAGAAATGTATTCCTAATAAAGGATCCAATAAATCTAATTTCAATTTCAAGTCACTGTGCATTTCTTACAAATTCATAAGATCTATGTAATCATCTCAAATAAAAAAGCTTAGCAAAAGAAATATTAAAAAGGCATCAGAGTCAAACATCGAGAAAATAGTTCCTGCTGCATCATCAGACAGCATGTTTTAGTACAACTATATTGTTTAATGAAACACCAAGATAAACAACAATAGACTCTAAAAACAAATATCCCAAAAATAATTTTCAACTGCACTCTGAACATTTTATCAATAGAAAAGTAAAGTAGAATAAACAACCCACCAACCCCACAGTCCTATATGATAGCATTTTAGTTCACTGTTCACAGCTAGCTCATGAACAAGAGCAGCCAATGCCTTCCAAAGAAATCACAGCGTTCTCTGAAAAGACTCCTATTGCAAGTTGTATCCCAATAACCGCCTACATATCATTAAGCTTACACCTTTTATTAGCAGATTTCAACATTTCAATAATCCAACAGAGAGTTATACCCACTCTAAGGTAGCAGTACCTTGGTAAGTATGTGAACTAAGAAAAACTGTCACATATATGCACATATGTTATAAACAGCAACATGCACAAGGAAAATCTTTGGTTCATTTTTGAATTTTTAGCCTTTTCCCCAATTTTTGGAGTCTCTTTTTCTCATTTCACACATTTGTGTTAATAAAAATTTTAACATGTTAGAAATTTTTAATAAATGTGCAAAAAGACTTTATGGGGTAATTTTGTAAAGACATTTTTGTATATAAAGCTCTTTTTACATGCAGAAAAGGCCATTTATAAAATTGCACCACAGTATACGCAACAATAAACTAAAGGCCCGCAGATCTGAAGCCTAAAGGCCATTTGGCAACCTACAAAAAAAACTGATAGGCAAATCATTTTATGGTTTCCAGTAACCACAGGATTTCTCTTATAGCGCTGCTGAACATCAGTGTTCACATGGCTAAGTGGGGGGGGGATAAGGCTGAGTGGGAGCCAAGTGTTGAAATATCTGCATGTATTTCCAGAATAAATACTATTCTGTTTAATATGTTGTATTACTTTGGTGAGTTTTTTGGCACATAATTCCCTGGAATGTTTTCAAAAGAACTAGACGGAAGGCAGTTAGTGCAGTTGCACCAAAACCACATAATGAAGTGTTCCTTCCCTCTGTGTTTAGAAGTGCCTCCACTTTTCTTTTTCTGCTGACATAGGTGTTGCTTCCTAACCCAAGGATTTTAACTTGCTGTGCCATGCCCCACTCTGCCTGCCCCAGCCCTAGCCCTAGCCCTAGCCCTAGCCTTGCCCTAATTCAGCCTCCTCAAACAACTGAGTCACTGACTATCTTTGGGCAATAATCACCCTTGCCTTGATTTTTAAAGGATGCACATATGTTATAATATTTTATACCTTATACACATAGATTTTTGTCCTGCTCAAACTCCGCCCCTGCACCCCCCACCCAAAGGTTGCACCATTGGCCTGATGTTACAGAATAGCAGAATGGCCAAATACATATTTAAAGGTCCATCCACCTATATGAGTCATTGAAAATACCTGACTTACGTGTATTGATAGCATGTGACTTTATGCAATGCCCTATAAAATTACCTCTGTATTGCGTAAAATAGGCTCTATGTTTTCTAAGTACCTACATTTTTGCAAGTGTATCCTTGAGAAAGTTTATGAGCTCCTACTTGAGGACATGAAACACTGCTTTATACCCTTAAGTCAATTATACAATTACCTCCAAAAGATATTGTGTGCTATATTTATGTTTGAAAATAGGTGATGGGAAAAGAAATGTAAGAAATTTTATTACTGTCAACAAATTATTTTTTTCCACTATTCTCATTTCTTTTCGTGCAGCTATATCATCCTAATGTTGTGCGGTATTATCGAACTTTCTTAGAAAGTAAGTATAATCTTTCTGAATTAATTTGGTTGTCTGTGGTGGGCATCATTCATACTGTAGTCAGTGTTTATAGTTGTTCCATATAAATGCCCATAGAAATAAGGTTTCCCCAACTGTAGAAAGGAGAACTGACTCCGCCTTCATGAATTTTACATCAATGAATGTGCTTGGTCTTCACAAGCATGAGAGATGCAGAGCTTCATCTGTAACGGTACAGAGATATACTCATTAAAGAAGATAAATGAACTAAAAGCTATAGGCCTGATATTCAGACCTGTCAATATTTAAATGTCACAATGGTCAGCAGTGGTGCTTTAATATTGCTAGGATTGGAGCTGCTGCTGAATAGCCCTGTTGGGGGAATGGGAAAACTCAGCACGGGCCAATTTTAAAAGGCTGCCTCTTCCACCTGGTTCAGAACATAAGGAAGCATTTGGCGTTGATAGGTGCTGTTCCCAAATAGGAGAATCTATGTGGAATCTATTTGATAGAACACTGAGTGCCGAGGATCGCACTAACAATCATTCTGAAGCTCCTCATCATTGCCTTTGAGCTGAACTTCGAATGTACCATCCCACAATCTAGAAGTTCATTGATGGCTTCAGAAAGGTGTAGAAGGGCAGAGATGCCTATTATGAACAGCTTGTTTTAGGCCACAGTCCTCCAGCAAGGTTGAGGAAATACCATAAAGCTGATCAACATAGTTCAAAGATTGTGTCAGATTATGGCATTAGACACCCTATAGAATACTTGTGTGCTATAGCTCATAATTATCAGATAGCATAACAAAATCTTTTTTGATGTTTTCCTATTATACTTTGGACGTTCCAAATTTCATTTGACAAATCCGAAATTCTCAGCTAGCTTAATAAAATGTTTTTGATGTTTTACTATTGCATTTACTATTTCACTTTTTTGACATTTCCAAATTTCACCTCATATGTGACCAGTAATGGGTCTAGGACAACTCAACGCGGCACACTGAGTTGGCTGTGCTGAGTTGTCCTAGACCCCTTGCTGGAGCGGCACAAACCGGCTAAGTCTCAGCACTTATCTGGCTTGCCTGATTTTCAGCCAGGGCTTAACCAAATTACAATTTAGGACAGCTTTTTGTGCAGCCCAAGTAATCCAGCTAAATCTTGGCTGAAAAATGGGCAACCAGATAAGTGCCAAGACTTAACTAATTTGCACTGACATGCCCATGTTCTGCCGCTGCCCAAATGAACAGTGCCGGAACAGTCTGTGGAGATGTTCAGCTGTCCGGCTTTGCTTTTGACAGGTTAGCTGAGATCTTTGAATATTGACATATATATTTTTTATCTGCAAATAATAATAAAACAAAATCCTCTTATAGTTTTGTGATGAAAATACATTTTTGATGCAAAATACTGATAATATGAATTACCACTTCACTGTGTTGTGTGCAGATGACAGATTGTATATAGTTATGGAGCTCATAGAAGGAGCACCTCTGGGCGAGCACTTTAATTCATTGAAGGAAAAGAAACAACTGTTTACAGAAGAAAGAATATGGAAGATATTTATACAAGTAAGTAATAGAAATATTTTATTTTCTTTGCATACTGTAGATTGTAGACTTGCATAGGTGAATGAGGCTAAAAGACAAAGCCAGATGTGATGCTCAAGAAAATGAATGACATGAATCTTTTATTAAATATGATTTTGCTTTTGGAGTAATAGTAATTTTCTTGTTTCATCTTTATTTTTAATAGTTGTGTTTAGCTTTGCGGTATTTGCACAAGGAGAAAAGGATTGTCCATAGAGACCTCACACCTAACAATATCATGCTGGGAGAAAAGGACAAAGTAACAATCAGTGAGTGCAATGTTCACTTGGAAGGATTTGGCACATCACTAAAACAAGATAGATGGCATTCATTTTCTAACTACCAAATATCCACTGCCTTACCTTTCAAGGTCCCAATTCTTGTTCATTTTTGAGACAAATTAGTAGGTGTAAATATGTGTGGGTTCTTTTCCTGGGATAATTTTCAAAGTGAAAATGCATGGGTTTTGCAGAGGATTTCCGAACCATATATCAAGCATTGATCCTGCCGCATTTTGACTTTGCAAATGCCATCTTACAAGGTCTCCCCCAATCCACACTAACCCCCTTACAGTTGGCCATGAATGCCACAGCTAGGGTCCTTTACGGTGCACCCAGAAACGACCACGTGACCCCCATTCTCAAACAGCTGCATTGGCTACCGATCCATGGGAGGATCACCTTCAAAAGCCTTCTGTTAGCGTTTAAGGCAATCAATGGTATTTCAGCCTCCTCACTCACACATCTTATCCACATTGTCCCACCCAACAGATCCAGAAGAGCAACAGCTGTCAACTTGCTAGCAATACCAAAGACATCAATAAAGTCCAACACGACAACCACAAACACAAACAGGGCATTCAGTTTTTATGTTCCCAAATGCTGGAATGCTCTACCCCCTGACATTAGGGCCATAGCCAATCTATATCAGTTCAGGAAGGCTATCAAAACCCACCTTTTCCTCCAATACTTCCCTGACAGCAATTGAATCTATATATACCTCTCAGGAAATGACCCAATCTAGAAAGGCCCTTACATACATTATCTTGTTTTACCTAACCTTCCAGTGTAAATAGCTTATGTATATAGTTAACCCCGTTATCCAAGTTTGTATTCCTGTTCAATCTAAAACCTGACAGCTTGTTGTTATGGTCGTTAAGTTATGATGTAAACCGCGCTGATACTAAATAGCGCGGTATATAAGAAATTGTAATAAATAAATAAATAAATAAATGGGTTCTTTCACTCCACATACTGCAAAGTATATGGAGTGAAGCTTGTCGAGTATTTTCCACCAGTGCAGGTAGTTATAAAAGAACCCACACAGAGCAATGGTTCTCAACCCAGTCCTTGGGATACACCTAGCCAGTCAGGTTTCAGAATAATCACAATAAATATGCACGAGAGAGATTTATTGATTTATTAACCACCTTTTTATTTAACGCACTGCCTCCATTGTATGCAAATATATCTTCATCGCGGTTATCCTGTAAACCTGACTGACTAGGTTGAGAATCCCTGACATAGAAATTAATTTTATAACAAACTGCCTAGGTGTGAAAGCCAAGTAAGCACCTATTTCAAGTCTGTTTTATAAAGACACATAGGTATCTGTATGTCTTCATGAAATTATACCACTGAACTGGCAGAAATTGCGGCTATAATGAAGCTGTAGGTGTAATTGATTAAACATAAAGTACAAGCATACAGATGTTGTTTATAAAATACATGCATAAATGGTGACTCCACTCATAGTTCACCCAAACTCTTCCTCTGAACACATCTATACCTGAGCCACATTAAAGTACATGCATTCCTGTCATCGCACATACATTTATGCATGAGCTAATTTTATAAGTGGCATTTTTCATGCATATACTGGTGTACATGCTTGGAAAAGGCTTTATAAATTTGCTCAATAATGTATATAGTAAAACTCAGGCATCTCGACCAAAAAGATCTCAAGATGTAGTAAGACATGGAAGGAAGTGGTACAAATATTTTGGAAAATCAGAAAGATAGTGCAATGAAAACTATTTCAATCTTACAGATGGTTATTTGAACTAATTTTGAGCAACCAGAGCCTTGAAAACTACTCTGAGGAGCTGCCATAAGCTTACTAAACTGAAGATCAGGGCAGTTGGGTCTCAAATTTCCTCTCTGAGAAAGTGTGCAGTTCTGGAGCCCCCTGTTCTTCAGCTATCTGTGTAGAGTGATGTAATGAGGTTAGGCTTGTGTGCTCATTAAACAAAGTGAGTGTTCTCTCAGATATGTTCTGGAGGGGACTATAAAAGGAGCTGTGTGTTTAGATTAAGGGAGGGGGGGGGGGCGGCTTGAGTTTGTTGTTCACAAGAAGTCTGTGGCAGAGGGGGGTCAGAAAGCAGAAGAGTCTTGAGCCCTGCAGCGGCTCAGAGGTCCTGATCTTGATTTTTTTACTTCTCTTGCTTTGGTGGCAGCACAGCCTTCATACAACAGTCACAGGTGCTCCCTGATTCTGACTCCCAGCAGCATTTGGCTCCGTGGGGCATGCCTGAACAGGGCAATCCACCCCTACAAAGGAGAAAATGATTGAGAAAAATCCAGGTCATGAGGGAATTGTAGATAGTCCAGGGGATTTGCCAACATGTGAAGACAAGAAGTGATTAGTACAAGGGTCTCCAACTCTGGTTCTGGAGGGCACCAAACCATCAGGTTTTTGGGATATCCCTAATGAATATGCATGAGATAAATGTGAATACAATGGGTTCAGTACATGCAAACATATCTCATAGATATTCATTATCAGGAAAAGTAAAAACAGACCCTCAGGACTAAATTTGTCTTTTAGGAACTTATCAACAAAGGGAAAAATATAAAGTAACACATTATGGCTAAAAAGCCTAAACCCCTTACAGGAGATTTTGCCAAACTACACACACGGCAACAACTTCAGCAAAATAGGGGAGAAAAATCCTCAGGACTATAATTCTTCCCACTATGCAGCAACAGAATGCTGAAGGGGAGATGATGAACTCAACATCATTGGCTGAAAAAACTCCCCCCCTTTTTTAAAAATGTTTAATTTTAGAAAACAACCAATTACTAAAGGTACAGAGAATGTGCTTTCACAGTACCCGCCATTTAAACCAACACACTACTAATGCAGTCAACCAACCTTCTAAAAAATCACTCATTCAAACCTTCAGCAACACTGCCAGTAGTTAGGACTCAGATAAATTCAGCTTCCCCTGTGACAAAACCTTATCACTGTAACCACAACAGAGAGATTGCAAAAGGAAGGAAACTGTCACACAGATCCCACAGCCAATACATCAGTTTCAAACTCCAGAGTGTAAGTGTGGCAGCCAATGCAAAAGGAACTAATGTTAATAAAGAGCTGAACAGGCCATTACAATGCGACTTTTATCAACGTTGAAAACTATTTCTATAGTGACACAATACATTCTTGCTATCCTTTTACCCAAAACCGCCCACTTCTAGATAGGTATCAAGAAAGCACATTCACAACACCAGTAGTTCAAACTGACATATCCCAATCACATTTATCCAGTTCTTCAAAGAAATTAGCTAGATATTCTTGTTAAGAAATCCACTTATGGTTTCAACACCACTATTTTTCGAAAACCAACTGATCAAAATAAACTCCTTAGGTCTGACAGTTTTCACAGCAGTAGTTTGAAAAAGAACTTACCTGTTTCACAGTGTCTGAGATTTATGTAGATTAAGCACGGACGTTACTGAGTTTGATAAGCAGTCTCAAGACATGGGTCGAAGATTTGTTGCCCGATGTTATCCAGTTGAGACAAGTCTGCTTCTAGACAAGATTTACTCTTGACAAAAAAGAAACCTATGAACAATAAGTATAACAATAAGTATATCTCTTTAACAATAAGTATAACCCTTTCTCCAACTGACCTAGATGAAGCTGTCATAACTTGGCATAATACAATTTATAATGCAGCTGCATTCAAAAAATCAACCAAGAAGAAAAACTGCCCTAGAGTAGGAGATGCACCCTGGTTCAACAGCACCTTAAAATTAATGAAGAGAGAATTGAGGAATATTGAATCAAAGTGGCGCAAAACCAAATCTACCTCTTACTATGACGCTTACCATAGCTACCTTAAAAAGTATAAAGAAGCACTGGATGACACAAAGAAAAATTACCACTCATCTATGCTAACCAAATCCTTTAATAGACCAAGAGAACTTTTCAACATCATCCAAAACTTAACTAATAACATGTTTAGGTCCTGCAACGAAATTAATGATATCTCTGCCCAGACTTTAGCTAACCACTACATAAATAAATCAAAAACTTTTGCATTCACACCAAATCCTCTATCCCTTTCCCACCAACTCCATTTGGAAAAATGGTCTGACTTCCACCCTATAACTAAGGATATACTTAAGAATACAATTTCAAATCTGAACACTACTACTTCTCAACTTGATCCTTGCCCGGTAAACTGGATTAAGCATACTCTCCCTACACTATCCCCCTTTATCCTTCCTATAATCAATCTTTCGCTACGCCTAGGGTACTTACCACCCTCCCTCAAACATGCACAAATACGCCCGATAATCAAAAATAACACCCTTGACAAAACATCACCTAATTCATACAGACCTATTTCAAGCATTCCATTTATGGCTAAACTAATTGAAAAGGTCGTTCAAACTCAAACGCAGGAACACATTGAAAACTCAGCACCCCTTGATGACCAACAATACGGCTTTCGTCCCTATCATGGTGTAGACACACTATTAACAGTACTTCTCGATACCTTAACAAGAGGTATTGATAACCCTAAACAAGCTTTCATTCTCCTCTTTTTAGACATCTCTGCGGCATTCGACAGTGTACACCATGCTTTAATGCTTAACAGATTAAAACAAATAGGAATACACTCAATCGTACATAATTGGTTCACTTCATATCTAACTGATCGAACCCAAACTGTCCGAACCAACACACAAACTTCTGAAACTTACAAACAGATAATTCCTTTTCGCCTCTCCGGGCCAGTCCAGGGAAGGTTAGGTTGTCAATCCCCCTCAGCAGCTGAGGACATAAAGACATCAAGTTTTCTTGCTCGGTGAAGCCACTCCCCCTGAAGTCAACTGCCAGTCTTTTTGTCCTCAGCAGCTGAAGAGGATCGATTTAAATCTCTCCCTTAAGTTTTTGCTATTTATTAATTTATTTGTTATTCTTTAAGTTGACTCTAGCAGAGCTGATTTAGTTATAGTCCTAACGGAGCATTTTAGTTTATTTACCTGCTTTGCCGGCAGAGAGAATTGGAGCGCGACGGTTTCAGGTAGAGCCTGCCTGTCTTTTTATTCCGTCTCTGACTCCTGTGGCAGATTAAAACTGGGAGCCCCAGTACTTCCTCTGCGTTTGTGATGCCATGCTCTTCCTGCTTCCGCTAGCAGCGGAACAAAACTTTAATGATTCAGCCGTTTCCTGCTTCCGCTAGCAGCGGAACAAAACTTTAACAAACCAGCTGGGTAACTACCGGTGCAGCGTTCGTTTTTTGTTACAGCGGCGTGATTTCAGCGAGAGGCATTGTTTCCTGCTGATTTGAGCCAGCGGTTTTTCTCCGGTCTTAGCGCGGCTCTGATTAATATTGATTTAAATTGGTGAGATAGATCTATGGCAGAAAAGCTTTTATTGGATTCAGAGAAGCCGTCTTTGCCCGTGGAAAAAGCGGGAAAGGCGGCCATTTTAGTAGCGCCGGCTGTTTTAACGGCTGAACACCAACGGCCTTCAAAAAGAAAAACTAAGTCTTCTAAAGAGATTTCTCATCAAGAAAAGCCTGCGCAGCCTCTGCCACCGGCACAGGAAAATGTATTGTCTTTCTTTTCGCCAGAATTTATATTGGCTATGCACAGGGCGTTTTTAATGAGATCTTCTGTGTCTGAGGGAGTCATTAAGGACTCTGCAACATCTCCTATGTGTGTTTTATTGCCAGAAGATCCTGGAGAGGGTCCTTCTTTAGTTAAAGAGGTTACTAAGGATCCTTTGGACCCTTTTGCTTCACAAATCTCTGTCCCTCTGGGTCAAGAAGAGATGGAAGGCCTGTCAGAGGGAGGTTTGGACCTACCTTCTCAAGAGCTGGAAGAGGGTGAAATTGCACCAGGAGAGGATCCTAACATATTTCGTGTTTTTCGTAAGGAAGAACTATCAGCTCTTATTTTGCAGTCATTATCTGCCTTGCACCTATTACCTCCATCAGCTTCTCAGGAACCTTTGGAGGATCCCTTATTGCAGGGGTTTAAAGCGGAACAGCGCTGTTTTCCCATGCACCGGGTGATAAAGCAGATGATTGAATCTGAGTGGGAGTGTCCGGAGGCTACGCTCCGGGGCAGCCGCGCTTTAGCACGCCTTTATCCTATGCCGCAGGAGGAAAAGGAATTATTGCGTATTCCCAAAGTGGATGCGATAGTTTCGGCAGTAACAAAGAAAACGACTATTCCTGTGGAAGGAGCAGCCGCTCTTAAAGATTTACAGGATAGGAAGCTAGAAATTCTTCTTAAGCAAGCGTTTGATTCTAGCGCTTTAGCTCTGCAAGCGGCTGTTTGTGGAGCTTATGTTTCTAGAGCATCCATTCGGTGGCTTCAAGGAGAAGTATCTGGAGATTCTGCTTCAATGCAGGGAGCGGAAAGTGCGAAATTGGAATCAGCAGCGGCTTATATGGCAGATGCCTTTTACGATCTACTGCGGATTGCCGCAAAGACTATGGCATCACTTGTGGCGGCTAGGCGTTTTTTATGGTTGCGTAACTGGGCAGCAGATGTGTCTTCTAAGTTACAGCTTAGCAAGTTGCCCTATAAAGGAAGGTTGCTTTTCGGAGAAGCGTTAGAAAAGATTATTAAGGATCTTGGTGATTCTAGAGGAGGACGTTTGCCAGAGGATAGACCGAAACCCAGGAGAGGTGCAGTAGCTCTTCGGGGTACCGGTCGAGATTTCAGGAGATTTCGAGGGGCTCGCTTTGCTCCCTATTCTAGAGGCCGGGCGACATTTCGCGGTCAGTCCTTTCGAGGAGCCAGAGGTTTCAATAGATCTTACTTCGCGGCTTCTCAATCCGCAGCTAAGAAACCACAATGAAGGTCTCTTGGTTCAGGCGTTAGTACCTGTAGGGGGACGCCTGCAGGATTTTCTCTCAGCCTGGACCGAGATCACTGCAGACAAGTGGGTGTTAGAGATAATTCAAAAAGGGTATGCGCTGGATTTCGCTTGCAATTTGCTACCCGCTTTCGTTCTGTCTCCCTGTGCGAAGGGACTAAAAGAGAAAGCCGTGTTAGACACGATTTTGCATCTGTTACAGCTTCGAGCAATAGTCCCTGTCCCCCGAGACCAATACGGTCGCGGTCGATACTCGATTTATTTCGTGGTTCCCAAAAAGGAGGATTCTTTTCGACCAGTTCTCGATCTCAGAGGGGTCAACCGTGCTTTGCGGGTGCCTCATTTTCGCATGGAAACGCTGCGTACAGTGATTCGAGCAGTACGGCCGGGGGAATTCCTCACGTCAATAGATCTTACAGAGGCCTATCTTCACATTCCCATCAGGCCATCTCATCAACAATTTTTACGTTTTGCCCTTCCAATGGGTCACTTCCAGTTTCGGGCGTTGCCCTTCGGTCTAGCCACGGCTCCAAGAACCTTCACAAAGCTCATGGTAGTGGTAGCAGCTGCGCTGCGAAAAGAAGGGATCCGTGTTCATCCATACCTCGACGATTGGCTAATCAGAGCCGATTCCCATCTGGCTTCCGTAGTGGCGACGTCTCGAGTTGTTCAACTTTTGGAACAGCTAGGCTGGGTGATAAATCAAGCAAAGAGTCACTTGCAGCCAGTTCAACAACTGACTTATCTAGGGGCCTACTTCGATACGGCTCAAGGAGCAGTTCTCTTGCCGGAAAACAGAATAGTCAAGATTTTGCAACAAGTGCAAGCATTTTTAAGAATTCAAGCTCCATCGGCTTGGAAGTACTTACAGCTTTTGGGTTCCATGGCGGCTGCCTTGGATCTGGTTCCATGGGCCAGGACTCACATGCGGCCCTTACAACAGGCGTTACTTTCCCGATGGTCACCGCAGCTGCATCCTCTATCACAGCGCCTGTTTTGTCCAGAAACGGTAAGGGAAAGTCTAGAATGGTGGTTGGACCCGGTACATCTCAGGGCGGGCGTTCCTTTGCAGGAGCCCGCGTGGGTGTTAGTCACCACAGATGCCAGTCTGACAGGCTGGGGAGCGCATTGTCAGTCGCAAATAGCTTAAGGGTTTTGGTCAAAAGAGGAAACATTGTGGTCGATCAATATGCTAGAGCTACGCGCTGCCCGGCTTGCTCTTCAGCACTTCGAGCACCTTCTCACAAAGAAGGCAGTTCGTTTATTCTCCGACAATGCTGTTACAGTGGCATATATCAATCGACAAGGGGGAACAAAGAGTTCCTCTCTTCTAAACGAATGTCAGAAGTTGATGGCTTGGGCAGAGAATCATCTTCTAGCATTGTCGGCTGCTCATGTGGCGGGCAAAGAGAATGTTCAGGCCGATTATCTCAGTCGGTCTGTCCTCGATCCAGGAGAATGGGAGTTGAACATAGCAGTTTTTCACGAAATAACCTTAAAGTGGGGACAACCGGTTATGGATCTAATGGCGACGTTCAACAATGCAAAGTCGAACCGTTTTTTCAGCAGACGCAGGGAATGCATGTCAGAAGGGCTCGATGCTCTAGCTCAGCCTTGGCCGGAGAACATTCTTTTGTATGTTTTCCCTCCTTGGCCAATGGTGAGCCGAGTTGTTCAACGCATAGCGAGGCACTGCGGTTCGGTGATTCTGATTGCGCCGGATTGGCCTCGGCGCCCTTGGTATGCCGATCTAGTTCGGCTTCTAATAGCTCCTCCTTGGCGTCTTCCAGTCCGGGTCAATCTGTTAAATCAGGGACCCGTGCTCATGCCACACGTGGATCGCTTCTTGCTTACGGCTTGGCTCTTGAGAGGTCTCGCTTGACTCGCAAAGGTTATGCGAATTCTGTAGTGGCTACCTTACTTAAATCTAGAAGACCTGGGACATCTCTTGCGTATGTCCGGATATGGCGGATTTTCGAGTCTTGGTGTGAACGGCATGATGTTCTTCCTCGTTCGGCAAACTTGCCTCAATTGCTGTTATTTCTCCAGGAAGGTTTGGATAAGGGGTTGGCACTTAATACCCTTAAGGTTCAGGTGGCCGCACTTGCATGTTTTAGGGGATTAGTCCAAAATTGCAGGCTATCCTTGCATCCGGATGTGCAAAGATTTTTTAGAGCGGCTAAGATTATTCGTCCTCCGCTGCGGCACATTGTGCCTCCGTGGGATTTGAATATTGTTTTAGAGGCGTTGTCGAGTTCGTCATTAGCATCGATTTCCTCCCGATCTCCAAAGGAGTGTTCATGGAAGACGGCTTTTCTGGTAGCCTTGTGTTCAGCACGAAGAATTTCTGATTTACAGGCTTTGTCTTGTCATGAGCCTTATTTGCAATTTCTCCCTGAACGAGTTTTATTACGTACAGTTCCTTCATTTTTACCGAAAGTGCTATCTGTTTTTCATATTAATCAATCAATAGTTTTGCCAACTTTTTCAGATTTATCAAATTCCCCTATTGATAGAGCTCTTCGAAAGTTGGATCTTGGTCGTGTCTTAAAAACATACCTTAAAATTTCGGAACCGTTTCGTAAAACAGATAGATTGTTTGTGCAGTATGCTGGGCCCAATAAAGGGAAGCCGGCTTCGAAGTCCACAATTGCTCGATGGGTATGTTCTGCTATTGTGGCAGCTTACCAGGCTGGAGGACGCTTTCCTCCTAGTGGTCTGAGAGCGCATTCTACTAGAGCTCAAGCGGCATCCTGGGCGGAGTTTGCTTTTGTTCCTCCAGTAGATATCTGTAGAGCGGCTACATGGTCTTCGTTGCATACCTTTACAAAGCATTACCGTCTGGATGTTCAGGCCAGGGAAGATGCAAAAGTGGGGACGTCGGCTCTTATTGCTGGACTGGCGGGTCCCTCCCAAGTTTAGGTACTGCTCTGGTATTGCCCTAACCTTCCCTGGACTGGCCCGGAGAGGCGAAAAGGAAAATGAAATTAGTTCTTACCTGCTAATTATCTTTCCTTGAGCATTCTCCGGGCCAGTCCAGGGTCCCACCCTTTAGATGTTTGAATTTTTTGTGGTATTCGTGCAAGGGGGGTGTATTGGGGCTAATGTTTTTTTCTCAAATTAAGTTGAGATTCATGTAGTTTAAAAAAAAAAATTTCTTTTAATAAGCACAAGTTTTTTGCTTATTTCTTCCTGAAGGACTATAGAACATAATCAGTTTTATTATGAGTTAGCTTTTCGTTTTCAATTCTATAATAGTTTGTTGCTTTGTCAAAAGAAGACTGGCAGTTGACTTCAGGGGGAGTGGCTTCACCGAGCAAGAAAACTTGATGTCTTTATGTCCTCAGCTGCTGAGGGGGATTGACAACCTAACCTTCCCTGGACTGGCCCGGAGAATGCTCAAGGAAAGATAATTAGCAGGTAAGAACTAATTTCATTTTGGTCTCCCCCAAGGCTCCGCTCTCTCCGCTCTCCTATTTAATATCTATATTCAACCAGTCTGCAATATTTTCAAAAAATTTAAAGTATCTATCACATATACGCAGACGATATGATGATGTACATCCCATTCACAATCCCAATACTCCCATTGCAACTCTTAACAGAATGCTTCAACAAATTAACAATTTGGCTAAAAGACCACAATCTCCATATCAATCATTCGAAAACTGATATATTAATTGTAACAAAAAATCAATCCTACATTCCTCCAACGCACATCACTCTCCAAAATCACAATATTAATATAAAAAACGAAGTAAAATACCTAGGTGTGACCCTTGACTCACACCTCAGTATGAACACTCATATTAGAAACATAACTAAAAAAATCTACTTTAAACTCAAGGTTCTAAAGCAATTACGCCCACTTGTACATCTACACGACTTTTTGAGCATTATTCAGGCTATCATTACACCACACTTTGATTTTGACAATCTCACTCTACTAGGTACAACAAAACAAAACATTAAGAGACTCCAACTTGCCCAAAATGCAGCAGCAAGAACTATAATGAAGGTCCCCCCATTTGAACACATTACCCCAATTCTCGCTAACCTACACTGGCTCCCAATACATTCCAGAATAAACCACAAATTGATAATTACTACATTTAAGGCACTAAATGATATTGCACCAGTCTCTTTAACAAAACTTATCACTAAAGACACATCCCAAACTGCACTATGGAGAGGCCACACGAATAAAATTAGGATTCCAAGAGAATTCACAAACGCTAAAAAAACAACCAATAAAAGAGTGTTTTCACATGCAGCTCCCATCCTATGGAATTCCCTCCCCGAAGAAATAAGAGCATTAAATGATGTAAAGGAACTCCGCAAGAAATTAAAAACATATCTGTTCATCTCCCACTTCGGCACACTAGAAAATACTTTACCCATAACAGGAGATGGTTAATAGAGGTCTCAGGGAATGCCAAATTCAACTCTCTCAGACAAACCACAATTAAAAAATGATTTAATAACTATTTGTAAGACCTGTAAATAGTTGTATGTAAATAGTTTCAGAATGTTCATTTAACGTTTGATTTCCTATACATAGTTCTACCATGTTCAATGTAATAGCAAAACTTGTACTTAGTTTACCAATGTTTTATGTAAAACAGACATGTTTTTCTGTTTATTACTCGTTCATTGTAAACCGCACCTGATCTGTGGAAGGTAGCGGTATATAAGCGACTGTTAAATAAATAAAAATAAATAAATCTTCAGGAACAAGCAGGAATGAGTCTTCACATATGGGTACGTCGGTACCGACGGAGTCTGCGCGGGAACGCTCCCCAGCGTCCAGGGCCGGATTTAGCTATACGCCATGTACGCCATGGCGTAGGGCCCACAGCTGCAAAGGGCCCACAAAAATTGAACTAGTTAGGCTTTTTTTTTTTAATAAAATAAAAAAAAACCTGCTGGCTGCCGCCGCGGGGCCCCCTCTGCTGCCGCGGCAGCATGGAATGACCCGCGGGGGCCCCCTCTGTAAGCTCGGTCCCTCCCTCCGTGCCTCCGTGTCTCCCTCCGTGCAGGCTGTTAGAGACGCGAAAGCAGACTGTCTCCTTCTGCCTTCCCGTCTCTTTTAAGCCCGCAGGGGCTGATGGGAAATTCCCATCAGCCCCTGCGGGCTTAACAGATACGCGCAGGAGACAGTGTGCCTTCGCGTCTCTCAACGCCGGCAAGGAGGGAGACACGGAGGAAGGGAGGTAGGGACAGAGCTTACAGAGGGGGCCCCCGCCGGTCAGGCCATGCTGCCGCGGCAGGAGAGGGGGGCCCCGCGGAGGCAGCCAGCAGGTTTTTTTTTTAAATTAAATTTTACTTTAGGCCGGGGGAGGGGGAGGGGGAGGGGGTAGGACTGGTAATTGGGGGGGCTGGGACTGGGGCTGGAAATGGGTTGGGACTGGGACTGGAAATGGGCTGGGACTGGGACTGGAAATGGGTTGGGGGGATTAAGGCTGGAGGTGGGCTGATGAGGTTAGGACTGATAATGGGCTGAAGACTGGTAATGGGCTGTGGGCTGATGGGGGCTGTCTGGTAATGGGCTATGGGGGGGGCTAGGACTGGAAATGGGCTGGGGGGGGGGTTAAGACTGGAGGTGGGCTGATGGGGTTAGGACTGGTAATGGGCTGTTGGGGGGGGGTTTAGAACTGGTAATTGGTTTTGTGGGGTTTAGACTGGTAATGGGCTGTTTGCTGATGGGGGCTTTCTGGTAATTGGCTAATGGGGGGGCTAGAACTGGAAATGGGCTGGGGGGTTAAGACTGGAGGTGGGCTGATGGGGTTAGGACTGATAATGGGCTGTTGGGGGGGTTTAGAACTGGTAATGGGCTTTGGGGGGGGTTAAGACTGGTAATGGGCTGTGGGCTGATGGGGGCTGTCTGGTAATGGGCTATGGGGGGGGTTAGGACTGGAAATGGGCTGGGGGGGTTAAGACTGGAGGTGGGCTGATGGGGTTAGGACTGGTAATGGGCTGTGGGCTGATGGGCTGATGGGGGTGTTAGGACTGGTAATTGGCTATGGGGGGGCTAAGACTGGAAATGGGCTGATGGGTTAAGACTGGAGGTGGGCTGATGGGGTTAGGACTGATAATGGGCTGTTGGGGGGGTTTAGAACTGGTAATGGGCTTTGGGGGGGGTTAAGACTGGTAATGGGCTGTGGGCTGATGGGGGCTGTCTGGTAATGGGCTATGGGGGGGGTTAGGACTGGAAATGGGCTGGGGGGGGTTAAGACTGGAGGTGGGCTGATGGGGTTAGGACTGGTAATGGGCTGTGGGCTGATGGGCTGATGGGGGGGGTTAGGACTGGCAATGGGCTATGGGGGGCTAGGACTGGAAATGGGCTGGGGGGTTAAGGCTGGAGGTGGGCTGATGGGGTTAGGACTGATAATGGGCTGTTGGGGGGGTTTAGAACTGGTAATGGGCTTTGGGGGGGGGGGTTAAGACTGGTAATGGGCTGTGGGCTGATGGCTGTCTGGTAATGGGCTATGGGGGGGGTTAGGACTGGAAATGGGCTGGGGGGGGTTAAGACTGGAGGTGGGCTGATGGGGTTAGGACTGGTAATGGGCTGTGGGCTGATGGGCTGATGGGGGGGGGTTAGGACTGGCAATGGGCTATGGGGGGCTGACTGGAAATGGGTTGATGGGGTTAGAACTGGAAGTGGGCTGATGGGGGGTTAGGACTGGTAATGGGTTATAGGGGGGGCTTAAACTGAAAATGGGGTGATGGGGGTTAGGACTGGTATTGGGTTGGGGGGTTGCTAGGACTGGAAATGGGCTGATGGGTGGCTAGGACTGGAAATGGGCTGATGCAGGGACTAGAAGGGAATGGATGCTGGGTGAGGCTGGAACTAGAAGGGAGCTGATGTTGGGGGAGGATTAGAATGGGATGGGGCTGGAAGAGTAAAATGGAGAAGGGAAAAATATTTTGTGTGGGAGGGATAAAAAAATCTACAATTGGCCGGGTATTGGGAGAGTAAGTGGGGATTGAGGATGAAGGGGTAAAATTTGACTGGATGAAATAGGAATGAGGAAAGAGCAAAAGGAGAAAGATTAGTATGTTAAAGCAGATGTAGAGAGAGAATGGAAAAAAACTAGAAGAGAGAAGAAAGGACAAATGGACAGCAGACGATGGAGAGTTAGCAGAAGACATGAAGAAACCAGAAGAAAGTGGCTGGAGCAATTGCAGCTGAAAAAAATGCACAAAAGGTAGAAAAATATCTCTTTATTTTGAATTTATTAATTGGAATATGTCAGCTCTGGTAAATGTGCATCATTAACGTCTGCGCTTTGTTTAGTACAAGAGCAAATTAATGTATAGTTTTATTTCTATAGTGTTGTACATTCCAAGTTTGGCTTTTGGGATTCCCAGTTTAATTATTGTCTTCCTGTTTCTAAAATGTGATTACTTGTTTGGTGATGGTCTATGTTCTGCATGTGTAACTGAGCTGAGGTGTTCTGTTTATATAATTCCTATTTGACATTGCCACTTGTTCTCTTTCCCCAGTAGGTCATGTATTGTTGTTCTCTGAAATGTATTGGTTTAATATTTGCAGTGTTGCCTTTTGATTGGTACAGTATGGTGCTTTGTGAGTCCTGGTAGTGCTGTTAGGATACGGCGGGTTTGCTATGGGTTCTAAATGGGCAGTGTTTGTAGTAGTTCCTAATGTGTCTGGCAGTTGGCACTGGATTATAGTAATGTAGAAATCTTTTAGTCTTTCTTTATCCATACACTCATTAAGAGGCACGTTTACTAAAAGTTAGTATATGGTAACATTATGCAAATATTTATGCAAATGAGGCCTCTTATGCAAATGAGGCCCACACCCCCCTTGGGCCGCCCCTGCTGGGGGCCCACAATTTTTGTTGGCATAGGGCCTCACTCAAGGTAAATCCGGCCCTGCCAGCGTCCAATCAGAACGCTTTTGGAAGCATCCCAACACGCCTGCGTTCTGCCTTCCCGCCTTTCCCAACTGCCTCTCCTCAGTTTTCATTTTTCCGCGGAGCTGGCAGGACGTCCCCCTGTCACCGCAGAAAATTCTTCTTTTATTTTTTGGTTTTCTTGTGGTTGCAGCTGCCTTCCCTGATGCCACCAGTACCGCCGGTGTTTCTTTTCTTTTTCCTTGTAAAACTTTTCCTTTTTAAGGAATATTTTTCCTTGTTAGTGCCTCACGGTTTTCTTAGGCCTGCTAGGCCTACTCACTTTTCTTATGGAACCGCCAGCCACTATTCCCAAGAAATGTACAAACTGTGGCAGTACAAAATTAATTTTAGACACTCACAATTGGTGTCTAACCTGCTTGGGTCCTGACCATTTTCCTCCGGAGTGTCCCTCCTGCAATAGTATTGTGGGAAGAAGTCTTCAGCATCGAGTTCCCCTCGATACACGGTCCCCATCCAACTTCAGGGCACCGACCATCTCTTCTTCTACACGGGATCAGGTAACCCAAAAACAGTCTTTTAAGACTAGCCAGTCCTCGAGTGATAAATCTCATGCACAGTATAGAGATGCCTCCGGCCTTGCCCTCGAGAACACACTGGCTTTAAAACCCCGGTGGGAGTCTTCGGCCTCCAAAGCCTATGTGTGGTTTCAGGTTGTTCCTGAGGTTCACCCCTCACAGAACATACCTGAGCCATGCTCGGTGGTGGTATCCGCTTCGAGCGGTACCGATACCCTCGAACATTCCTCACCAAGGATCGTAGTCTGGCGTCCTCGGTACCTTCGGGGCCGTTGGATACGCTGCAGACCGACCTTCCAGTATCGGTATCGATCCCAGTACCGATACTAGTACCGATGTCGGTACCCTCCAGATGTGCATCGATAGACTTGCTTCCTTCGATGCCAAGTCTGGAATCGATCTCCAGTCTGGAGGACTGGGTACCGACTCACCTTGGTACCGACACCAGATGGTACCGAAGGCACGGTTCCGAGGATCTAGGTCCGGCACTCTCGGTTTCTTCGATACCGTTAGAGTTGTCACCAGCTGGCCTTCATCCACCGGTATCGGATACGGTGCCGGAGTCGGTATCGGATACGGTGCCGGAGTCGGTACCGGTATCCACATTACCATTGTTGTCGGTGCCTTCCATGCTTCTCTCATCAGGCTCGCTTCCCTCGATACCGAGTTTGGAATTGATCCCTAGCATGGACAATGTGCTACCGACTGTTGCTGATCCCGACCTCCTGTGGTACCGGCGACCATCATCTAAGGACCACCATTCAGGATCTTATATTCCTATAAATTTGGATAGATCCCTCGGTGCCAATGCTAGTTCTTCAGCAGAGCTAGCCTGTCCAAAAGATTTTCCCTCTGAGGATTATTCTTTTCCAGCTTTTCTCCTGGATATGGCAAAATCACTTGCCATTTCTATACCTGGACAGGATCCTACACAAGGGAATACAGAATCCCTATATATTTCTGGAAGAGCAAAGGAGAACATCATGCTTCCTTTGCATCATTCCTTGCAGGATCTCCTTCTACGAATGTGGGAAGCTCCTTTAACGGTACCCCCACCTTCCAGGGCAACTGATCTTCTATATCAGGTGCCTCCCTCTCCAGGTTTTCAGAAGACTCAACTTGCTCATCATTCCATTGTTGTAGAATCAGCAATGAGGCGGGTGAAGAGTACTAAAAAGCATTCTTCTTATCTGCCAGGTCATGAGTCTAAGACTTTAGATGCCTTTGGATGCCAGACCTTCCAGGCATCCATGCTTTCAGCAAGAATTCTCTCATATATCTTCTATATGGGTTTATCTCTTGAGGAAGTCACAAACAAATTACTATTTTTGACTCCTTTTCTTCAAGAGCCCAAAAGTGCAGACTATTCCTCACTGGTTAGTCATGCTCAAAATATCTCTAGGTTCCTTACTCATGCCTCCCTAGACTCCTTTGAGTCTGATAGGAGAACTTCTGCTGTAGCTATAGGGGCACGACGTAAAGCCTGGCTCCAGGCTTCAGATTTGGACAAATGGGCACAAGAAAGACTGGGAAATACTCCTTGCACTGAAGAAAATCTCTTTAACAAGGAGTCTCTACTCCTAGTTGCTCAGTTAACCACTGACTTCCCTGTTTCCAGAGGCTGTTGTATGCCTTCCTCTTTCCCAGTTGGTAGGAAATGTCCTACCAAACTTTCTTCCCCTAGAGGGAAAAAGTTTTATCCCTCTTCTGCCCATCATACAGATGTTCACAAACAGGGGAAACATCGCCCTGGTCTGAAGAAACCACAACCTCAACAGGGTCAGCAAACCCAGCAGTCGCAGGGTTTTCAATAGATCCTCATTACCTCTCTTGGTTGATGGTTAGAGTGTCAGTCTGCTTCTTTTCACTTGAAGTATCTGCACTAATTTTATCCTAACCTTTTCTAGATATCTCTTCACGAGACATATTTTCTTTTACTCTAAGAGTCTTTATGGTGATCATGCCCATACTTAACAGGTTTCTCTTCCTCTTTGGGGGAAAAGAGAAGTGACAACTATCAATAAGACAGTTTTTTCCCTGTACTGGCATGTATCATCTTACTTTCAGAGACTTCCTGCATAGTCGGTCTCCTTCAACTCTATCTTACCTCCCTCTTACTACAACATTCGGTTTGTAAGAGTGGCTCTTTTAGACCGGTAAGCCCCTATGGTCCTCTACCTATTTCACAGGTGGATTCTCCCTTCCAGAGTTGTCTCCCCCTTTATTACCTTAGGGCAGCTCATCAGACAATAGAAAGTCCTACTATGTCTGTTGTTTCTTTTTCCCAATCTAAAAAAGGAGGGGAAAAGAAATTCTCTGCCCCTTGTCCTTGGCAGAATAGTTAAGTTGCCCACTGGCTTTAAACAGTCAGTTTTTTCTTCTAACCAACCTGCAGTATGCTCTCTGCAACTCTACAGAGTAGCTTTGCACTATGGGCCCTTGCTAGAGAGCATTAGTATTCTGCCTAGCAGATGACCCTAGATGGTTAGGAGGGGTTCCCCCAGTCATGTTCTCATGGCTGGTAGGTGTTCCCTACCCTTACCATCTCATCTAAAATCTCTTTGAGACATAAGACACAGGCCTTTCATCACGTGAAAACCTAAAGAATGGCCAATTCCCTGGCTTGGCCTATATCTCCTTTGGACTCTCGCCAGAGATAGTTTTCTTTCAGTGGCAGCTCAAGGACGTCTGATATCCATCTTGCCCTTATAGGCAGGTCACCATGGTACCTTATTCCGCTGGCGCCCTCCATCCAGTCACCATACTGCAGTTCTGGAGAGATCTGGACTTGCTGCCTGCAGACTGAAGTTATCCTCTGCATTTTTCACGTAGGCCATCCTGGTTATTCAAGAGCTCGATATCTGAAAGGAATCTAGATTCCTTCTTGTCAGGGAAACCATTCCTCTGACTCTGTCACTCATAACCAGGGAAAGAAGATTCTCTATGCATCTATTCAAGCAGGTATCACCCTTCTTGCTATTAGATGAATCTTTCTCTCTCCCCATATTCCTAGGGGGATCTAGTTCTATAGGCATCTCTCCATCCACATACCTGGAGACGTGTGTCTATATGCCTACATATTCATATATATATATATATATATATATATATATATATATATATATATATATATATATGTGTGTATCTTCTGCCCATACATATCTCTCTATATATATACGCATATATACCCTATATGTGTATATATTTAGGAATATATATGCATATATCTACATACATATATATATATAGTATATATAGTGAGATATATCTTTTAGATAGATATGTATCCACATACTTATCTATCTGTCTGTTTAGGTTCAGATATCCATACATTCCTATATGATCCTGACAGATGGGCACTACCCCTATCAATGCTGTGCCAGCATACTTAGGGTTCTACACATATAACCACTTCCTGTGGTAATTAACAAACCTTTTCCTTACCATAACCTTTCAGGGTTAGGTACCTCTGAAGCTCTCCATGTACCTTTTTCTTTCCTAATTGACCCCATTTAGGAAAGACATTGCGGAACTTGAGTTAATCTAAAGCTTAGCGTTTCCTAAGTCTGTCCTTACTTTCTTATCAGATACAGGGGTCTCCATGCCCTTTCTCTCCTACATTGACTAATTCCATTCCCAGTCCAAATGGGTCAGACTCATTTTTCTTTTGGTCCTAGGATTGTACTGTTCTTGGACCAAAACAGTTTAAGCTTTGTCTAATAGTACCTTCTGCGTCTTCCGCTGAAGCCCTACCTCTTTATACTACCCCGGTTTTTCCTGGGGCTATTTCTCACCCTGAAGGGTTCTGACCTCCACTTGTTTTTTCTACTTTTATTACCTCTACTTCTCAGTGAGGTACTCCTTGAGGTTTTTCACTGGCTCTTCTAACAGATCCATATGAACCTCAGTAGACTTTTGCAATGCCAACAAGGGAGGCCCATATTACAATATTTTACTACTAAATACCCTCTATACAGGGTCTTCCTCTATAGAAGTCCTGCTCTAGTCCAGCTGTTCCTCAGCACCTTTCTGTAATTCAACTCCTACCCTCCATCCCCAGGATGCCTGAGGTTCCGAGGAGTAGCATGGCTCATTCTAGATTCGCAACATGCCAGGACTCCCTCTGGGCATCTTAGCTTGGGAGTCCCCATATGTGAAGACTCATTCCTGCTTGTTCCTGGAGATAGCACAGTTACTTACCTGTAACAGGTGATCTCTGGGAACAGCAGGAATAAGTCTTCACAGCCCACCCACCTTCCTAGGAGTTGCATTTCTCTATCTCTATCTTTCCCTTTCTTGCTCTCACTCTCTCTTTGCCTCAGCTTTAAAACTTAACTGAGGAGAGGCAGTTGGGAAAGGCGGGAAGGCAGCACGCAGGCATGTTGGGATGCTTCCAAAAGCATTCTGATTGGACGCTGGGGAGCGTTCCTGCGCAGACTCCGTCGGTACCGACGTACCCATATGTGAAGACTTATTCCTGCTGTTCCCAGAGATCACCTGTTACAGGTAAGTAACTGTGCTGACTGTGCTATCCGGTTCTCATATCTTTCATCACATATTCAAAAAATCATGAAGGGGCAATGGCACATCTTACAGACTCGATCATCTTTCTCAGATCAGCGGCTAGTCATCGCTCTTAATGGAGAGTGAAATTTAGCCAATACTTTAGTAGTGGTAGCAGTACGGAATGTCCCCTTGCAGATCCCTGGGCACTTTAAATGTGGAAGATGCTCCATCTGTACCCATACTTTAGTTTGGGATATTTTCAGGCATCCGAATACTAATAAACCATATAAGTTACATCAAAGGACTGAGGGTCCAATAATAAAATGACTATTTGAAAAAATATTTGGTGTGGCTATGTTTTTTCTTCGCTTTACAGCTGGAAAGTTCCTAAATGACAAATTTAGTCCTAAGGGTCTGTTTTTGCTTGTCTTGAGAGTTTAATACTCTGTTTGTTTTGCTTTGGATGCATATTCATTAGAGATATCATCAAACCTGACTGGTTTGATGCCCTCCAGGACTGGAGTTGCAGACCCCTGGGTTGGTACCTAAACCAGGTGTTTGCCAGAGAATTTAAACTCTGTGTCCATAAGGAGCCTTGGGGATTTAACGCAGGCACATCCCATAGACTGCCTAAGGACTATTCCAGAGAGAATTTTAGGAACCTAAGTGGTGTATACCACTGAAGCCTTAGAAGAAACTCTTTAAGTTTTTTATATTTTTTCCTCTGCTTTTCCACTTGGGTGACAGTGTTTTTGAACTTTAAGGGAATTTTTCCAGGCATGGATATCCAAGTGCTCCTTTTGTGTGTTTTTGTACCTGATGAGAGTTTTGTTGAATGTCATGGCTAGATGCCTGCCCAGGGGCCCTAGAGAGATCACACCATGGAACAATACGGAGGCATGATAATATCCTTCATTTTATTTTCCATTCCTTTCCTTTCCTAGCATTCTATTTGCTTTCTTGACCACCGCTGCACACTGGGCGGAGGGTTTCAACATGTTATCCACAATGACACCTATAGTTTTTTCTTGGGTGGTGGTTCCTAATGTGGAATCTTGTATCGTGTAGCCATAGTTTGGGTTGTTCTTTCTTAGGTGCATAACTTTGCACTTGTCCACATTAAATTTCATCTGCCATTTGATCTCCAGTCTTTCAATTTATCAAGGTCTTCTTGCAATTTTTCATAAGCCTCTTGTATTTTAACAACTTTGAATAACTTTGTGTTATCTGCAAATTTGATCAACTTCACTCGTTATTCCCATTTTCAGGGTAATTTATTAATATGTTAAAAAGCAGCAAACCCAGCACAGTTCCTGGGGTACTCCACTATTCACCATTCTCCACTGGGAAAATTGGCCATTCAACTCTACTCTCTGCTTTCTTTTAACCAGTTCCTGATCCACAATAGTACACTGCATCCTATCTCATGACTTTTTAATTTCGCCAAGAGTCTCTTATGAGGGACCTTGCCAAAGGCTTTCTGAAAATCCAGATACATTACATCAACCGACTTACCTTTGTCTACCTGTTTATTCACACCTTCAAAAAATATAACAGATTAGTAAAACAAGATTTTCCTTGTCTAAATCCATGTTGACTTTCTCCAATTAAACCATAACTATCTACATATTCAGTAATTTTGTTCTTTATAATGGTTTCTACAATTTTGCCCAGTACTGATGTCAGACTCATCGGTCTATAGTTTCCCGGATTACTCCTGGAACCCCTTTTAAAAATTAGCATTACATTGACCAATCACCAATCTTCAGGTACTATAGATAATATTAATGATAGTTCACAGATTACTAATAGTAGGTCTGCAATCTCATATTTCATTTTTTTCATAACCCTTGAATGTATACCATTTGGTCCTGGTGATTTGCTACTCTTTAGTTTAGCAAATAGTTGTAATACATCTTCCCCATTTATCAATATTTCTTTCAATTTTTTTGATGCATCACCTTTAAATACCATTTCAGACATGGGTAACTTCCCTGCATTTCCTTCAGTAAAGACCGAAGCAAAGAATTCATTCAGTCTCTATGCTATGACCTTGCCCTCCCTTTGCACACTTTTTACCCCTCTATCATCTAATGGTCCATCTGACTCTTTCACAAGTTTTTGTGCTACAAATATACTTGAAGAGGTTTTTATTTTGCGTTTTTACTTCCACAGCAAGCTTTTTTTTTAATTCTCTCTTTGCCTGCCTTATTAATATATTGCATCTAAGTTGCCAGTGCTTATGTTGTTTCCAGTTTTCATCATTTGGCTCCTTTTTCCATTTCCTGAAAGATGCTTTTTTGGCTACCACAGCCTCTTGCCCTCACCTTTAAACCATGCTGAGAGATTTTTGTCCTTCTTCCCATTTCTTAAAGCATGGAATGCATTTGGTCAGGGCTTCCAAGATTCTTGGAAGATTGTCCTGATTTGAAATATGTCCAGATTTTGACCTGAATTTTGGCATTTTGTCCTGACTTGTCCTGAATTTCTGCAAAATTTTGACAGATGATTAAGATGAACATTATAATACAAATGAAGTTACTTTTATTTGCTTATTGTACATAAAATGGAGAAATGAAACATTAATTATAAGTTTTTCTTTTTCAATGTGTGAGTGTGATTCAGTGTTTTTGCATTTGTTTGAAAAAGGGGAAAAAGTTTGGGCTCTTTCCCGAAAATGGGAACATTTGGGTTCCATTGTACATACAAAATTTAGCGAATTTAAGACATATGTAAAGGGGGGAAAATATAAAAGTTTTCTGGAAATGTGAAGTCCATATCATAGTTTGTTAAAACCTTTCAGTTTTTGTCGTCATAGTAATGTTACTAATATAAATTAATTTGTAATTATGTATAACGTCACTAGTGGAATGAGTATTTTCAGTGTGCAAGAAGCAATGGATGGATGATCGAAATTGACTGGATATTAAAACTGTAAAATGCTTGCTTCAAGTTAAAATAAACTATTCATTATCTTGTGGTGATATGTATAAGTAAATACATGTAAATAATATTTTTTTGTGTTTGATGCCTAATCCAAAGTTTTTTTGAAAAGTGTTATTTTTTGATAAAATGTCCTGATTTTGGACAAAAGATATCTGGCAACCCTACCCAGGTATCATAGTATCCCATTGGTTGTCCTCCTTCTACCAGATCTCTGAGATACCAATCATATCTAATCTCTCATTTAGTCTATATATTCTAGCTCTCCCATCTTATTTTTTAGACGTCTAGCATTTGCATACAGGCATTTTAGAGGTTGCATTTTATTCATATTATTCTGACAGGGCTAATCTGGAATCTTTTAGCTTTGTCTGCTCTATACTTAAGGGCACCTAGGTTACTTTTAGCTTTATTGGAACCTCTCTGTTGGGATGTCCTAACTTTTCTCTTTTTCTAGTATCCTTCAAAGATACATCCTTCTGAAGCATGTGCTCTTGGGCAACTATTGGCTTTCCCGTAGTTTTAAAATCTGCTTTATCTCCTTTTTAAAGGTTAATACCAGCATCCAGGTTCCATCCCGGTTAAGGTGGAGCCCATCCCTTTGGAAAAGCTCGTCCCTTCCCCAGAATGTTGCCTAGTTCCTATTGCCTAGTGGTTATAACATTGGCTTGGGAACCATGAGACCAGTGTTCAATTCCCACTAGCACTCCTTGTGGCCTTGGGCAAGTCACTTAACTCTCCATTACTCAGAAAAATCCAAGTTATCAATATCCCTGTTTAATGTATGTTTACCAAGTTTAAGTTACAATGTAAACTGGTTTGATTGAAATGATAAAGCAGTATAAAAAAACTGTTAATTAACCCCCCCCCCAAACTCTCTTCCTTGCTCCATTGTCTCATCCACGCATTGACACTCTGCCTGCCTTTTGGGTCCTGTATGTGTTCTTTTATCGGAATATTTTTTTTTCAAAATGTGGTCTTCATTATGATTTATTTTGGAGAATTTACTATTGCAAATGTATTATAAAAAAATTGTGGTGACTGTTGTGCATGTTTGGAGTGAAAACAAGTGAGTGTGTGGTGTTAAGAGCCTGTGGGTTACTGTATTTGGAAAAGTCTGCTTGTTTACTTTAGAGGTTTATATTAACTTTTATTAGATCTAGGCAAGCCCTTATAGTCTTTAATGAAGGCAGCCAAATAGCAGCTTGCTGTAGAGGGTTTAAATTAACTTTTGCTAGATTTAGGCAGGCCCTTATAGTCTTAAAAGAAAACAGACAGGTAGTTGGTATTTTATCATCCACCCACCCCTTAACTTATAGTTAGTCCTCCCATTTAAAAAAGTGAAATTTGACACCACGGTCTATTTTCATCAAGAAGTAGTTATCCCTTAACAGATAATTAGCAGTTCAATGGGAGGCAAACAAAAATAATAGCATAAAATATACCAAATAATCCTAAAGGCCTTTATATTCATTTAAGCATCCCTTAACAACTCTAAACAGCTAAACTCACTAATACAAAGGTACAGACAGCAGTCTAGCTGCAAGATGGGGGCTTTCCATATCTTTGGAGTGAGTGCCACATGTATGAATTATCTTCCAGATGGTGAGATGTCATATATGCGTACCTGATGCAAAGAGCTCCTGGCTTCCAGAGACTGTCCGATCTCCGGTTGCTAGAGTAACAGACTTGAAAGGGCTGAGGAAAACAGAGAGGTATGTAGAGGAGACCTAGAGGGACACAGTAGAAATGTCCCACCTCTAGTCTGGCAGCCTCAGTGCTGCCTTAGAGGAGAGAGGTCATCTGGAAGGCGAGCATCACCTTGATGTGGCAGAAAATGATCTTTTAGCCAGGACCTGCCTTAAAGGGGATGGAATATCATTTTACACTGAGGATGTTTCTCGAGGAGTTTTGCCCAGAAGGGAAGGATTAGGATGGCCATTTTAGTTGGAGATTCAATCATTAGGCATGTAGATGATTGGCATGAGAATTATTTGGCCACTTACCTTCCTGGTACAAAGGTAGTGGACCTATTAAGTTTCTAGAGAGTGTTGGGGAGGAGATGGCTGGAGGTAGATTCTGGAAGCCAAAATTTAGGCTTCTAGGTATTACTACCTCTATTACTACTAATCATTTGTTTAGCGCTACAAGGTGTATGCAGCATTGTACATATAAATGTAAGACACAGTCCCTGCTCATCAGAGCTTACAATCTAATCAAGACAAAACACGTGGAGACCAATTCTGAGAGGGGCACATCTAGGCTGTCTGAACATCCAAAAGATATACGGGCTGTTTTTTACCCGATTCTGCAACCACAGGAGCTATACATTCCCGCTGTTGCAGAATCAGGGCACTTAGATGGCTCAGCATGCCCCCAATTCTGCTGCAGGATATGTACAGCCCTCTGCCCATCCAGCCCTCCCAATGATCTGGCTGTTGTGCCGGTGCAGCAGTGTCCTCTGGCCATGGCACCGGCACATCCAGCTGGAGCCACAAAGTTCTCTCTCACAGAAAAGTCACTTCTCCCTGCCATCCAGCCTTTGGGGGGTAGGGAGTTCCCCAAGACCGGGATTGTCCTTCGAGATCACCCCTGCAGCGGCACGCTGGGATAGGGGGGCTGCAGGCCACAATTGCCAGGGTGCCTGGCACTTATTCCACCTTCGGGGTGGAATAAGCCATGCATCCAGTAGACAGTGGACGTACAGTGCCCTGACCTGAATAGGCTGTATATGTCCGGGTGCTTCAGCCCGCCTCAATCCTTTTCCCCTCCCGCCCTCATCTAGCTATCCCCGCACAAATCCTCTCTACGTGCGGGGAGCACTGGGGCTGGAATACTGTCCCAGACCTCTTCGTGGGTTGTACATCCAACCCTTGCCCATCTTATAGGTGCCAAGGCTAACCATGCATCATCCAATATTGATGCTGCACGATTAGCCTTGGCAGCTTCTGGGTAGCCTGGCCAGGCATTCGGGGTGGGTGGGCAGGGCTAAGTGGCTACGGCGCTTAGCCCTGCCCAGTTGAATATCGGGCCATACTTTATACAAATGCTAGGAGTCCAAGAAATAGGATGGGAGAGTTAGAGTATATAGCACTGAATAAAGAAGTAGATATAATTAGATATAATCTCAGAGTCCTGGCCCTTGCCCAAAATGCAGCAGCAAGAATTGTAATGAAGGTTCCACCATTTGAACACATTACCCCTATACTAGCAAACCTTCACTGGCTCCCAATTCAATCCAGAATAAATCACAAATTGATTATCACTACATTTAAGACACTAAATACAATGGCCCCAGTCCCCTTAACAAAACTTATTACTAAAGACACATCCCAAACTATGCTACGGAGAGGCCACACGAATAAAATTAGGATCCCGAAAGAATTCACAACTACTAAAAAAACTACTAATAAAAAAGCGTTTTCACATGCAGCTCCCACCCTATGGAACTCCCTCCCCGAAGAAATAAGGGCATTAAATGATGCAAAGGAACTCCGCAAGAAATTAAAAAAATATCTATTCATCTCCCATTTTGGCACACTTGAAAATACCTTACCTCTAACAGGTAATGGTTAATAGCGACCTAAGGTACACCAACTCCAATTCTCCTACCTAACTACAATTAAAGTCGATTAAATAACTACTTGTAATTCTTGTAAATAGATATATGTAATAGTTCAAAATATGTAAATAGTTCGATTGTTATTTAATAAATTCTACAATATATAATACATTCATGTTTAATGTATTTAGCAAACTTGTACCTAGTTAACTAATGTTCCATGTAAAACAGACTTGTAAATCTGTTCATTCCTTGTACACTGTGAACCGCACCTGATCTGTGGAAGGTAGCGGTATATAAGCAACTGTTAAATAAAATAAATAAATAAATAAAAGGAAGATACCCAATGGGACACTGTGATACCAGGGTACAAAATATTTAACAGTGGTAGGGTAGATCATATTGGTGGAGAGGTGGCACTATATGTTAAAGAGGGCATTGAATCAAACAAGATAAAAGTTTTTAAGGAAATAAAATGCCCTGTAGAATTATTATGGACAGAAATTTTATGTGAGAAGGGGAAGGGAATAGCAGTGGGGATGTGCTACCATCCTCCTGGCCAGGATGAACAGACAAATGATGACATGCTAACAGAAGTAATGGATGATTCAACTGGGTGAATGTCACATCAGAATTTTTTTTATTTTTTTTTTTATTGAAAGGCTTCCAAAGAATACATAAAATCATAAACCACAAAGATCTTCAAAGAAGAAGCAACGGTAATAACATAACACCAGATCACAACGGCATTCAACAATATGCCTTCATTTTTGCAGTTTTAGAATAGGGAAACAGAGAACAGTAACCCCCCAACCTGCCTTCCCCCCCCGAAACCTCCCTAGCCCAGGACCCCCCTCCCACCCAACCTCCCAGTCCCACCCTCTATGGCTTGCTAACGTTCAAGTACGGGAAGGTGATGAGCAACAGATACACTCAAGGGGCGAGCTCCCTCTAAAGTATGCATGTTCCCCCCCTCTTATCCAGCACAGTCACGCACCGTAACGTGAGACAAAGGGTGCCCACACCAACTCAAAGCACGCCAGGCGCATCCTACTGATCGCTACTCCTCGTTCCATGGTGTACATATCCCACATCCGTTCCAACCAAGTCTGAAAGGAGGGGGCCAAGGCACACTTCCAGGCTGCTGCAAGGGATAACCTAGCTGCATTCAGGCCATGGCGAAGTAAAGCAAGCTGTAGAACTCGTGCACCCGGCACCGCAGCCCCAAATAGGAAAATCCCCGGATCCCAAGGGACACTCACTCCCAAAAGCAATTGCATCCGAAATTGTATACCCCTCCAATAGGCGCGTATGCGGGGGCAGTCCCACCAAATGTGCCCTAGGGTACCACTATGCCCACAATTACGCCAGCAGAGGTCCACCGCCCCAGGATATATGCGCGCAATCCGCACCGGAGTCATGTACCAACGGTACAATATTTTATAATTGGTTTCACGGGCATTAATCGCTACCGCACTTTTCCACAAGTGAGTTTCCGCCCTTTCCCACTGCTGCTCAGTATAGGAGAGGTTCAAGTCGGAGTTCCAAAGTTCCCTGTGTCTGGTAGAACATGATTGAGAGCCCTGCAAGTGAGCATACAGGGTCGCCACGAGTCCCTTAGTGGTAGTGCACCCCTCACAGTAACGTTCCAAATCGGTCAGGGCCCGTGCAACGTGGGGCCGAACAAGCTTAGATCCAACCCAGTGTGTCACTTGCATATATTGATAATGCTGCCTGGCCGGAATGTCAAATTCATCTTGTAACGCACGAAAGGGTTGTAGTTGACCATCATCAAAAAGCTGTCCGACCCGACTTAGGCCGTGGTGTCCCCACTGCCGAAAAACTGCATCACTTAACCCCGGCGGGAAAGAAGCATTATCTACTATAGGAGCTAAAGGGGTTAAGTCCATGTCACAAGATCGAAAGTGCCGGTCCCAACAACGGAGGGTGTGAAGAATATAGGGATTGCTAGTGCACTTACCACAGCGGAGTTTTGGACCAAGCCACAGCCAGTCTCCCAAGCCGGCTCCCCCCGCCAAGTTCATTTCCAGTTGCACCCATCGCTTAGTGCTATCAGCAATCAACCACTCCACCCCCGCCCGACATTGCGCCGCCGCGTAGTACCAATATAAATTGGGCATGCCCATACCTCCAGAGCGCGTACGGGCATACAGAACCTGTCGCACCAAGCGTGAGCGACGATAATGCCAAATGAATTTCATAAGCAACTGCTGCCAGGTCACCAAAGTGGCCCGCGCGATGGGAAGTGGCAGAACCTGAAAAAAGTAAAGAACGCGGGGGACAATCACCATTTTGACTACGGCTATACGCCCGAACCAGGAAAGGAGCAGGCCATTCCATACTTCTAGGTCTCGCCGAACCTGATGAAGCAAGGGATCATAGTTGGCCTTAAAAAGGTCCGTCCGCTCCACGGTCAACTGCACCCCTAAATAACGTAAAGCTCCGGACACCCAACGAAGAGGATAAGCCACCTGGAGTTCCGCACAAACCGCCCCAGGGACCCCAACATTCAAAATCTCCGATTTAGTGTAATTAATTTTGAAACCGGATACTCGCGCATAGTTATCAAAGAGCTGCATCGCAACTGGGAGGGAGGTGGACGGATCCACCAGGGACAGTATGATGTCATCCGCAAAGAGCGCAATCCTATAATCCGCAGGGCCAATATGAACCCCCCTCAAGCCTAGATGTTCTCGAAAGCTCTGGGCCAGGGGTTCCATCGCAAGTGCAAAGAGTAGGGGCGAAAGAGGGCAACCCTGTCGCGTGCCCCGCTCCAACAGAAAGCGTCTCGAGTGTCCCCCATTGATCCGAACGCACGCCTGGGGCATCTGATAGAGACTACGAACCCAACATATAAAATTAGAGCCGAAGCCCATGTTCTCCAGAACACACCATAAGTATTCCCAGTCGACCCTATCAAAGGCTTTTTCTGCGTCAATCCCCACCAGCAGGGCTGGTTGTGGATCCCGTTGGGCTACATGAATGACCTGCAGCATACGCCTAATGTTGTCGGCCGCCTGGCAACCTGGCACGAAGCCCACCTGATCTGGGTGAACCAAGCCCGGAAGGACCCGATTCAGGCGCGCCGCCAGTACAGAGGCAAATATTTTAACGTCAACATTTAACAGGGAGATGGGGCGGTACGACGCCGCGTCGTGCAGTGGCTTACCAGGTTTGGGTATCATCACGATCAATGCCTCGCGCTGGGACGGCGGTAAAGAGGCCCCCCCCAGGATCTCATTGAACAGAATAGTCAAGGTTGGCGCCAATTGTATCCGAAACTTCTTATAATATTCTGCTGGGAAGCCATCACTACCTGGCGCACTCCCAGTTTTCAATCGCCAGATTGCGGTTTCCACTTCATCTACCGTTAATTCAGAATCTAGCTGAGCCCGATCAGGGTCGGAAAGATGCGGCAGACCAATCCCCCGCAAATAGTCCTGTACACGATCCCGCTCAAAGGGCTCCGCCTTATAGAGCTGCTCCAGAAAATCAGCAAAAAGATCACGTATCTCCCGGGAGATAACCCTCTTCCGTCCCCCAGCGTCACGCAATTCGCGTACCACTCGCGCAGATTGTTGTTGGCGAAGACGCAAGGCTAGGAAGCAGCCTGTTTTATTCCCATGCTCATAAAAAGTTTGTCGTAACTTCCGGCGCTTATTATCTAATTCTTTCTGCAAACACGCATCCAAGTTGGCTCGAACAGTCCGCCACTGGCGCAAGACCTGCCGCGAACCAGTGCGGGCGTGCTCCGAACCTAGGCGGGTAACCTCCGCCACCAACTGGTCGCGATCACGCGTCCACTTTTTGCGCATGCAGGCCGCCTCCGCCATAAGTTGACCGCGAGCCGTAGCCTTATAAGCATCCCACACCGTGGGGAGAGGAACATCCCCAGAGTTGTTAAGCTCAAAGAATTCCGTCATAAAACGGACATGATCCTGCACTGCACCCTGCCGCCGTAGGAACCTCACGTCTAGGCGCCAAAGCCGCTGGTGCTCACTGTACAATCCGGCCGGCAGAGCAAGCCAGCACGGGGCATGATCTGACCAAGTCAGTGCTCCATGTCCAGCCTTCACTCTCCCGTCCATCAGGCGCTGATCCAATAGAAAATAATCAATGCGAGTGTGAACCTGATGGACCGGAGAGTAGTACGTATAACCTCTTTCCCCCCCATGGGTATCCCTCCAGACGTCCCTCAGACCCAAGTCAAGCATAAAACTTTGCAGGGCTCTTGCCGGTCCCCCCACTCGCCCCCCAGCATGACTCGTGGAATCCAGGTGGGGAACCAGGTGCGTGTTACAGTCCCCCCCCAGAACAATAGGACCCCTTGCAAAATCCACCAATGAGGCTTTCAATCGTACAAAGAAGGCCCGTTGACCTGTATTGGGAGCGTAAGCATTAGTCAGGGTGAGCAGTTGCCCTTCTAGACGGACATTCAAGAAAAGCCACCTCCCCAAAGTATCTTGCTTTATCTCCTCTATCTGTAGAGAGAGGCTCTGGTGAAACAGTAAGGCCACTCCCCGCTTCTTCCGTCCCTGTGCATCGGAGGCCACCCGCACCTCAGTATATGGGGACCTCCTTAGCCAGCCCTGCTTACAGTTCTGAAGATGGGTCTCCTGTAGGTATACAATGTCCCCCTGCAAAGTGCGCAATTTGGAGAACAGTAGGGATCTCTTCCTCGGGGAGTAAGGCCCTTAACATTCAAAGAAATAAAGCGCACCATTAGCAATTACAATCCACTCCTTAGCTGCCGCCCGCTATCCAGAAGGTCCCAATGGTGGCTCCCCCCCATCAGACCCGGGGAATTAGTTAGCTGGACCTACCCATTCCACTTTCCAAGAACAGGAGTCATAGTCCCTCCTCCCAAACCCAAGCACACCCCCCAATTCCATATTAATAAAAAGCCCCCCCCCACCCATCTCCCCCCCCCCTTCCCGTCAATACCACCTGCCTGTTTAAATTATTACAGGACACGGTAAATTGACCACAAACCCAGAACCCCCCAGAACCCCTTAAGGCAAAAACTTAGCCTAAACAGTGAAGAACAGAGATAAACATACCCCCCACCACTCCTCCACCTCCCCCGGATCATCAAGCTCATCATACCCCTCTATCAAAGCAATAACATCAACAAAACGTTTGCAGATCATCCGCAGCCCCTGTGTATCAAAAAGAAAAAAGGAGCGGGGACCCCAATCTATTTCCCACCACCAGGTACCCAAAAAATCGGGGGACCCACAGATTGAGACTCCCTAAAAGAGAAAAAATAAGAGGAGCTCCGCAAGACCACAAAAAGAATTCAAGTGGGCTTGCCCACCCGAGTCCACCTGGAGTGCTGGGATTTAGGGGGTGGCGGATGAGGCTGAGCATTGTCATCTACTAAGCCCGCCTGACGCAGGGCTCGCCAAGCTTCAGTGTAATCTTTTGCAGAAATCTTTTTGTTGCCCAAGAGAAAGTTCATCCTAAATGGGAAGGACCAGGAATAGCGAATCCCCTTGCTGTTCAGGACCTCGGAGACCGGCTTCATCTCTCTCCGCCGCGCCAGGGTGAATGTCGAGAGGTCCTGATAAATAGATACTGTCGCATCCTGAAATCGGACCGTCTTTTTCTCCCGGCCTCGCCGGATAAGGAGCGCAGCATCAGAATAGCGTAGAAATCTCGCAATAACATCGCGAGGTTGGTTGTTAGGGGGTTTCCCCAAAGCGCGGTGAACTCGTTCAATTTCCATACCAGAGGCGTGTGCAGCCAAGTCCTCTGTCAAAAGCAATTCCGCTATCAGCAATTTAAGTACAGTTGGTAGGTCTTCTCCGCCCCCTACCGCCTCTGGAATTCCACGGAAACGCACATTGTTGCGGCGGGAGCGATTTTCAATGTCATCAATTTTATAAGTCAGTTCCATTGCTTGTGCATGCTGCCGGTCTAAAGCACATTGTAAATCCATCAGCGTCCCATCTTGGTCTACCATCTTGGTCTCCACGTCTTCCACTCGAGCTTCCAGCTCCTTGACGTCAGTCCTGAGTTCGGCGACATCTTTCATCAGGTCCTCTCGTAGCGCGCGAAACTCATTAGCTAGTTCCGCAAAGCCCCTACGGAGTTCTTGTTTGAGTTGAGCCGAGGAGAGTTGCTTATGCGGATCCAAGTCCTCCTCGCTGACAGTCTCATCATCAGAACCTGATGGGGGGGGGGCTGTTCGTGTGGGCTGCTGGGAGCTCCGGACTTGCTCTGCAGGCGCTGGGAGGAGCGCATTCCCTCCCGAGTTTCAGAGCTTTTAGCTTTGGCCGCCATCTCACAAAGTCACCAAAGGCACACAGTGGTAGGAGAGAGATGTATCCAATGTCAGCAAAAATTTGGGACCCCAAGGAGACCGCAGCATCCAGACTCTCACCAATCCTCAGCGCAGTTACCACCACACAGTGTCAGGAGATGGGTATAAGCAATGTCAGCAAAGCATAGCATAGGGCACTGGATAGTCAGCGAGACAGCAGAGAAAAAGAAGAAAATCGGAGAAAGTTGCCCCAGCCTTCCCAGGGCAGCCAGTATTTAACAAGGCTCTCAAGTTCCATTCAGAGGGGGCATTGGCTTCGGCGGGGCTCCAAGCTGTTGATAAAAGGCCCCTGTCACCCGCACCAGATGCAATCCAAAATGCAAGAAGGAGGGAAGTGGACGCCCGAACTTACCCCCCTCAGGGCAATTCGTTATAGTATAGGAGGAAAGCACACGCCGGCAGCTGCCACGCGGTCTCCACGCCGGTTCTGCAGGCCTCGGAGGCCAAGTTGCAGCAGCACACGCAGCGGCCTCAACGTTTGGAGCAGATGTCTCCCCGACCAACGGGCTGCCGCACGTTCCACCGTGCAGCGCCCAAACAGCAGCCGCTCGATCGTGCAGGGCTCCGCTCCAGAATCAGTCAACCCCGCGTAGGGCTCCTCCGTTGGCCGCAGTTGCAGGCAGGCTCGGATCCGCCGTCGGGTTAAGGCACTCAGCAGGCCTCGCTACAGGGGAGACCCCCCACGATTATCCAGTCCTCGGGGAGCCCGCCAAGCCGCCAAACCCGGCTCCAAGGGGGGCCACTTACTCACGTCGACCCAGGGTAAGTAGAGGGGGGCAATTTGCTGAAATTAGCGCATGTTTGCTATGGTTTTAGGGTTGTGAGGACGGAGCTCTAGCAAATTGCGGCCATCACGCTGCGGGCTCACGAGCGCCCCCACATCAGAAAATTTTTAAAATACCACTGAGGAAGCCCAGACCAGATGTATTACATGTTTTAAAAAAGTGGAAGGAAGGCCAATCGGCTTCCAGCGTCATTTAAAGGTGGGGTGAGAGAGGCTATTACAGCCAAAAAGACATCTTTCAAAAAAGGGAAAAAGGATATGAATGAAAAAAAACCCCCATGAAACAAAATAAATACTGGCATGTTATTTACAAAGCACTAATAAAGCAGGCAAAGAGAGAATTTGAAATGAAGTTTGCCGTGGAAACAAAAACCTTTTCAGGTGCACTCAAAGGAAAAAGTCTGCCAGGTAGTCAGTTGGATCATTAGATGATTTATGAGGAAAAGGGGCAATAAGAGAGGACAAGGCCTTAGCAGAGAGACATATTTGTTTAAAGATAATGTGCTTTAAGTGCCACTCTGTCCATAGAAGTAAAAACGGCTGTGGGCACTGAACGTGCACTAACATTCATTAATGTATGATAAAACCTTTAGTAAACATGTCCCTAAATTAATTATTTGTTTCAGTCATTATTGAAGAAGATTTAGAGGATATCAGTGCCAGAAATGATATTTAACGATAACACAGGTACACTACCAAAAAACTGCCTCCAGTTTTGCAACTGATTCCTATAGATTTTGGGGTGCTGAATCCAGGAAAAATAGCCAAAATGTTCCATCACGTCTCGTTTTCTTGCAAAATTAGATTTCTTACCCATATAAGGAATGTTCACATAATTTCTTTTTAGCCGACTGCAGTTTATTTTCTTGGCCCAAAATAGAGGTTGTAATGGTTAACTAACTAGAAACACTCCCTCATGATATTTTAGAGTGTTTTGTATTCATTTTATACATTAACAGGACAATTGGGAGGCGGGGGGCTAAATCCAGTACTCGCGCTGGCGCATGTTCTTTCCTGTTCGCCTCGCCTCGTTCGCTCGCTCAAACACGGTGATTGCGACATGAACGTTCCTGTCAAATTTCAGTTTCTTGCAAGTTCATTATTACCTTTTGTTTGCTCAGTCGTAATCCAGCTTTATTCCGAAGTGGTTCACTACAGTTGTAGTTTGCAGTGCTGTGTATTTGTGATGGCTCACAGAGCCAGAGGTTGCGTCAACTCTCCGGACAGTTTTTGTTTTATTTGTGGGGAATATACCGTGAAAAAGCGGCAGAGGAACATTTCTGCATTTATTATAAAAGTATACTTCGCCTATTTCGGTTTGAAGTTAGGCGATCAAGACAAACCGTGGGCTCCTCACAAAGTGTGCAAGACATGTGAGGAAGATCTACGCTTATGGATGAAAGGTAAAAAACAAGCATTTTGTTTCGGAATACCTATGATGTGGCGTGAACAAAGAGACCACAGCAGTGACTGCTATTTTTGCTCTTGCATTGTGAAGGGATACAACTTAAAAAATAAGAACGTAATAAGTTACCCCAACCTTCCCTCAGCAATTAGGCCTATGCCTCATAGCAACGAAGTACCTGTGCCTGAACCACCAAAATCTTTGGATCATATTTGTGTGGACGGTTCTGATCATGATGAGACTCATCAGATGGCTTTTCCCGATGAGTCCAGTACTTCCGAGTTTGAAACTGAACCAGATCCGAAACCTGAACTTTTCTCTCAAGCTGAATTGAATGATTTAGTCCGGGATTTAGGACTCCCAAAAGATGCTGCCCAACTGCTAGGTTCTCGGCTTAAACAGAAAAATCTATTGTCACCAGGAACAACTTTTTATTGGTACCGCAACCGCGAGATACAATTTTTGAAGTATTTCAGCAAAGAGGAAGATTTGGTATTTTGCAACGATATATACGGAGTGATGGAAAAGTTTAAACTCAAGTATGATCCTGCTGAATGGCGGCTGTTCATTGATTCGTCAAAAGACAGCATAAAAGGTGGTGTTCTTCATAATGGCAACACATTTGCTTCAGTTCCTATTGCTCACTCTGTTATTCTCCAAGAAAAATACGAGAATTTGGCCCTGATTCTTCAGAAGATTCGTTATGATGAGCATAAGTGGATGATTTGTGGAGACTTTAAAATTCTATCCATGCTATTAGGGCAGCAATCCGGTTTCACCAAATATCCCTGCTTCCTTTGCTTGTGGGATAGCCGGGCCCGCGACCTACACTGGGGGAAAAAAGACTGGCCAATTCGGGAGTATTTGAGACCCGGTGAGAAAAATGTTCTTCATGAGAGCTTGGTACCTCGTGATAAAATTCTATTACCACCTCTCCACATTAAGTTGGGTCTCATTAAGCAATTCATCAAGTCCCTTCCAAAAGATGGTGAGTGCTTTCGGTACCTTTGCTCAAAGTTCCCCCGACTTTCTGAAGCAAAGCTAAAGGAAGGAGTGTTTGTTGGCCCTGATATAAGGAAACTCATTTCAGATGGAGCATTCGCTGAAACGATGTCTGAGAAGGAAAAAGAAGCCTGGGATTCCTTCAAGGATGATGATCTCAAATTCTTGGGGAACAGGCGGGATGAGAACTATAAGGATATTGTTGCAGGATGCTCAATGCCTTCAAAGAACAAGGCTGTAACATGAGCCTGAAAGTCCATTTCTTGCACTCCCATGTGAACTACTTTCCCGAAAACTTGGGGGCGTACAGTGAAGAACAAGGTGAAAGGTTTCACCAGGACATCAAGGACGCAGAGAGAAGTACCAAGGAAGATGGAACACCACTATGATGGCTGATTTCTGCTGGTTGCTGCTGCGGGAAACCCCAGATGAAAAATACGCCAAGCAGCGCACCAAGAGAAGCATTCGGGGGAAGAAGAAACGGGCCCACCAGGAGATTGATTGACCCAAGAATGACTTTAAAATCTAAACTGTGTTGACAAATATCGTGTTTTTACTAAACTTTGAAATAAAAATTTGCTAGTTATTACCACAGTGTCGGATCTCATTTATTAGAATTTTATTTTCACACCATCGGGTGTTTGTCTTCATGTATTGCAATGGTGCGGTTTGCGTTTTCTATTCTTACATACATACCTGTACAACATTTTTTGCACATTTCTTTGCTTTGCTTTGTGTCTAACCTCGCTCTTATATGCTCAATGTTTGTGCACATGTATGTGGCTGTTTTAAGTGCAGACAATTTTGCTACCATCACAGTGTGTTTTGTTGACATTACTGTATTCTTATGTGCTGCCTTGTTACAATTTTCTTTATTCTTATTTGAATAACTACTAAACAATTAGTATAAAGAATTCATCCAAGAAACTTTTATCTCGATCGCACTCAATCTGAAACGTTCACCTCAAACTGCTAACCCAATGTAGCAAAAAATCTGTACGTGATGGAGCAAATTGGTTACCAGATTTGGATTCAGCACACCAAAAAACGTAAAAATCAATCGAAACATTAGAGGCAGTTTAAAAAAAAATTTTTTTTAGTGTACCTGTGTAATGAATCAGAGGAAGTGAAACAAAGCTCGGTGAACCTGGAAGATGTAATGGGGCAGTGTGACAAATTAAAGAGCAGCAAATCACAAAGTCCAGATAGCATAAATCCCAGAATGCTGAAAAAAACTAAAAAATGAAATTGCAGACCCTCTATTAATAATTTGTAAGCCATCAATATATAGTACCTGAAGATTAGAATGTGGCCAACGTAATGCCCATTTTTAAAAGGAATTCCAAGGGAGAGCTTGGTAACTACAGACTGGTGAGCCTGATATCAGTGCCAGGCGAAATGGAAAAAAACATTATAAAGAACAAAAGTGCTGTACTTATATAGATAGTCATGGTTTAATAGGTCAAAGCCAACATGGATTTAGCAAAAGGGAAGTCTTGCCTCACTAATCTGCTATATTTTTTGAAGGTGTGAATAAACAATTAGATAAAGATGAGCCAATGGACATAGTTTATCTGAATTTTCAGAAAACCTTTGACAAGGTCCCTCAAGAGAGACTCTTGAGGAAATTAAATAGTCATGGGATATGAGGCCTTCTTGTGGACTGGGAACTGTTTAAAAGATAGAAAACAGAGAGTAGGGCTAAATGATCAGTTTTCTCAATGGAGAAAAAAAAATAGTGGAGTACCCCAGGTGTTTATGCTGGGCCCACCACTTGTTAATATATTTATAAATGACTTGGAAATGGAAACAGTGAATGAGGTGATCAAATTTGCAGACAACATAAAATTATTCAAAGTTGTTAACACTAGAAGCCCCAAAGTGTGTCAACTGATGCAAATGCATCTTTGAAGTTGTATACCAGCACCACTGCTAGAACCATGTCAGTCATGTTCCATGACTTTGTTAGCAAGGTCAAGATGTTCAAATATGTGCATCGAAAATTAATGACAGATGCACCATCTAGTGGGAAATTGAACTTATACCTAGAAGCCCCAAAGTACGTCAATTGACGCACTCAATTGTCTTGGATGCGTCAATTGACGTACTTTGGGGCTTCTAGGTATAGATTCATGTTCCCACTAGGTGGCGCTTCTCAATCACTGTTTACAGTTTTACTTGACATTACAAACAATAAACACATGATGACGTTATTTAATGACGTCACATACTGCACGTATTTATCAAATAAGTAACTTCACATTAATTCACATCTGCATTTCATGCTAAACGCAGTCATCGTAATAATGCGTCAATTGATGCACTTTGGGTTTTGTAGGTAAAATTCCTTTTGGGGCTTCTAGTGTTAAACCACAAGACGATTGTGAAAAATTGTGAGAAGGCCTTGAGAAATTGGTAGACTGGGTATCCAAATGGCAGATAAAATTTAATGTGGACAGGTGCAAAGTTATGCACTTAGGGGAGAACAACCCAAATTATACCTCCATAATGCAAGTTTACAAATTAGGAGCCACCGTCCAGGAAGAGGATATAGGTGTCATTGTGAATTATATGTTGAAATCCTCTGCCATAGTGTGCATCGACAGCTAAGAAAGCTAATAGAATGCTGAGAATTTCAAGGAAAGGAATGGAGAATAAAACAAAGGATATCAAATTCCTTTGACCCGCCCCATGGTATGATAGCACCTTGAGTATTGCATACAATTCTGGTCGCCACATCTGAAAAAACATATAATGGAATTGGAAAAGGTACAAAGAAGGATGACCAAAATGATAAAGGGGATGGACGGGGGGGGGGCGGAGCCTGATGTCCAGCGGGATGGTCGCATAACGCTGAGGCTCCCGAGAGGCCTACTCAGAATCCTGAATTAACACCGGACATTCTTGAATTTATGCTCTGATTTTACCTGGGCACATTGATGAGATGGCGGGGACCAAACCTACGCGCCTGGAATTTGGATCTCCAGCGACTTCTCACGGCAAACGCTCTAAAACCGAACCCCCGTCCCCGCAGAAGGGGCTGGCTCTACACGAGGGCCCCGAAATGCAGCAGGAGATCCTCGCAGAGATCAGAGGGGTTAAAGACCTCGTGCAGTCCAACGGGGAAGCACTCCGAGCGCTGCGGGAAGACCTTGGTGTATTGCAAGGCAGACTAGAGGGACTCTCCTCGCGTCAGGACAAAATGGAGAGCATATTAGACTCCCATGTGGTCCGGCTGTCCAAACTCGACAAAGTGGAACGTCAGGTGCGGGCCTTGCAGAAAGAAGTAGAAGATAGCAATAATAGAGCGCGCCGTAACAACCTACGATTAGTGGGCATACCGGAGGGAGCGGAATCGGGAGACATGAAGGAGTTTTTATATAAAATCCTCCCTTCTCTGCTCCAAATCACCTTTACCAAGGAATTGGAGATCGATCGCGCTCATCGTGTGCCCACGAACATAACGCTCAACAGGAAGACCCCGCGGCCTATTATCTTTCGACTTTTGAGATATCAACATGTGGAGCAAATTCTCAGCGCCTCTCGGGCGAAGGGCCCTCTGGAGTTTGAGAGCCATAAAATCTCCTTCTATCCTGACTTGGCTAAACCCACGGTTGACCGCCGAAAGCGCTTTCTGGAATTCCGGCCGAGGCTTCAACAATTACAAGCACGCTATGGCCTGATGTACCCGGCCAAGCTCCGAGTCACGCTGCACAATCAGACAAGAACATTTGAGGACCCTGATCTACTAGCGGAGTTTTTGGATGCTAAAGAAGCCGACTTGATGCGCTGACTTCTAGAGTGTTCCTACTAGTGTTCTCATGTCCGCTGTACCCGCCATTTTGGATTTGCCACGGCTCAGCAAGGAGGCCGTCGAGGGCGGTTTGTAGCCTTCTTTTGATGATATTTGTGACCCGTTTCCATCTACCCAGAGTTGCCTCGATGAATATCAGAGACAGTGTTAATTATGGACTCTGGTGTTTCTTCTCTTTTCATGTCTTTATCCTCCTCTCTGGGGCCTCCTCCCGCAGACATATGGTCGCCATATTCATTGGGGGTTTTGCTTCTTCTCTAAGTTACTTTGGTACATGTTTTTCAATATGGGGTGTATTGGCTAGCATACTTGGTGATTATGTCATTGCTGTACAGATTCTGTTTATATTGTATATCTTCAAGCGCCATTATCTAAAATGTCTATTATCGATTGATGGCACCATGTAAGATTTTATCATTGAACGTAAAAGGCATCAATAACCCGATAAAACGGAAGAAAATCCTGAGCTATCTAAGTCATGAAGCAGCTGATCTGATTTTCCTCCAAGAAACGCATTTAAATTCGAAGGAAACTCTTAAACTCAATATTAAACCTTACATGGTGGCCGCCTATTCTCCAGCTGTTTCTAAGAAATGTGGGGTTGCCATACTGGTTAGGAAATCTCTGCATGCCACTATTATTGCAACTAGCTCGGATACTGCAGGCAGATGGTCCAGGGTTCATCTCAAGATAGGTGACCTTGAATTTACATGTATATGCCTTTATGCTCCTAATGTAGATGACCCTGCCTTTTTTGCTACCATTGCTCAGGTTGCGCAGGCCTCTGCTAATACTTCATTGATAATTGGGGGGGATTTCAATTTAGTTCTCGATCCCCTGATTGACAAACAGCCGCCTAGGACGAGTGGTCCCCCCAAGAGTCACACTACGCTTACCTCTATGATCAAAGATCTTGCTTTAGTTGATCTATGGAGGTTGCTGCATCCCAATGAGCTAGACTTTACCTTCTTCTCTTCCCCTCATAAATCCCAGTCTCGTATAGACTTCTTTTTAATATCAAAACTGTTAGTTCCTCAGGTAAACGATGCAAAGATTCACTCCCAACATATCTCGGATCACGCTGCTATTTCTTTTCAATTACATACCACTGCGCCCCAAGGGAATTCGGGGGCCTGGTTTTTTGATAGAGCCCTATTAACTCAACCAGAGTTCCAGTTAGAAATTCGAGCAGCCATACAGGACTACTTTCACTTTAATCTACCCCAGGACACTGCAACCTGGGCTTGGTGGGAGGGTTTTAAAGCGGCCATTCGCGCAACGATCACTAGTTATCAAATTCGCCTGCGGAAACAACGCAAGCAGCAGCTCCTCATACTAGACCAACAAATCAAAGCAGGCGAACGCGTTCTAACTTCACGTACTGATCCATGCGTTTTAGTTCGCTTACAGCGTCTCCGTTTTCAATATAATGCAATCCTCTCAACTGCAGCTTCTCAGAGTATTGCACTTCAGCAAGGGACATATTACCGTGAAAGCAACCGAGCCGGTCGACTTTTAGCTAATGCCTTGAAAGGTCAAAAAGAAGCCAAACGCGTTGCGGCCCTTCGCGCCCCACAGGGAGGGGGCATACTGACCACAGACTCCGATATCGTAGAACTTTTTCGGGATTTTTATACCCGTCTATATCAATCTGAATGTGAGTTCTCCTCTGAGACCTTTGAGCGCTTGTTTTCTGGTATTCAGCGGCCGACCCTTTCTGAAGCTGATAGGGATGCCTTGGATGAACCCTTCTCTACTTCAGAGATCCATTCTGCCCTAAAACGAACAGCCTCGGGTCGAGCCGCTGGGCCTGATGGTCTCCCGACAGAATTCTACAGAACGTTCAGTGCGGATTTAGTTCCCTACTTAAAACTTTACTTTACTGCCCTTGCGGTAGATACATCCTCTTTGAGATCCTTTTCTGCAGCTAATGTGGTAGTTTTTGAGAAAGAAGGCAGAGACCCGCTGCTAACCGCCAACTATCGTCCAATCTCCCTACTTAATGCCGATTATAAGATCTTCGCAACGATCTTGGCTACCCGGCTATCAGACAGGATGGCCACTTTAGTCCATCCCGACCAATGTGGTTTTATACCCGGCCGCTCCACCGCTGACAATGCTCGGACTTTGTGCCATGTGCTATCCCGTGCTGCCAATTCGGACCACCCATGGGTGGGTCTTTCCCTAGATGCTGAAAAAGCTTTTGATTGCCTAGAATGGCCCTTCTTATTTGCAGTTCTCCGATGGTATGGCTTTGGGGAGGGCTTCCTCCGATACCTCCAAGTCATGTATTCTCAACCTGTTGCCAGTATTTGTGTAAATGCCATAAAGTCTCGGCCTTTTAAGCTTCAAAGAGGCACGCGTCAAGGTTGCCCCCTATCACCAATGCTCTTTGATCTAGCTCTTGAACCCCTCGCCCTTCTTATTAGACAGTCCGCACGTATCCGAGGTATCCCCTTTAGTCACAGAGAGATTAAACTCTCTGCATATGCAGATGACCTTATGCTCTTTGTATCCCTTGATTCGGTCCCGGCTGTCTTAGACCTGATTGATGGATACGCGCAATTATCGGGCTATAAAATAAACTGGACCAAATCCGTAGCATTCCCACTAAATCGCTGGGTACATGAGGCTGACATGCGGGCCTTTCCTTTCCTTTGGCAATCCCGCATGGTGAAATATCTTGGCGTCCACTACTGTTCTCCTTTAGAAGACACTATTAGCTTTAATGCCAAGGAGGTAGTCTCCAAAGTCCGTGAGCTCACAAATCGGTGGTCTCCCCTATCCCTTACATGGTGGGGCCGCCTAGAAACCGTCAAAATGATGATAGTCCCTAAAGTGAATTACATTTTAGAAATGCTGCCCTGCTTCCTCCCGCTACACACACCTACACAGACATTGAGGGCCTTCTCGTCCGTTATCTCTGGCAGGGAAAACCACCAAGAGTAGCTAAACACAAACTACAGTCTGCGAAGGAATTAGGGGGTACCCGCTTTCCTGATTTTCTTAGGTATCATCAAGCCTTCCTACTTAAACAAGGTGCCCGATGGCTAGCTGCCTCAACAGACAACAGACCAGTTTGGCTTGACATAGAAGAGGAGCTAAGTAACCCAATTCCGTTGATCCATCTCCCCGGCATGTCCCATCAAGTCGACCTACGCCATCCCCCAATGATTGTTGATACTCTTGCGGCCTTTAACACTCTCATTCTATCACTGGGTTCAAACGTATGTCCTCAGGACAGACTCCCGCTGTGGAATAACTCCAGAATTCAAGTCCTACATAAAACGATTGCATGGAAATCCTGGTACTCTAGGGGGATCTGGACACCCCAACAACTCTTCTCTGCAGCTCGCTGGAAGACTTTTTCCGACTTACAAAAGGAATTTGCGTTACCAGCGAAACATTACTTTCAATTGATGCAGCTTCAACACTGCCTCAAAAGAGCTCAAATCCTGCCGCCCTCTGCCCCTACTGAGAACGGGCTATTAGAACTAATTCACTCTATTAGTAGTACACATGGGGTAGCCTCTAACTTTTATAAACTATTATGTCAGGGTACTGACGCTGCTACTTGTAGAGCCCAACAAGCCTGGGAACGCGAACTGCAAATCACTTTAACCCCTGTACAATGGAGCGTTTTCTGGAGCAGGGTGGTGCGGGTTTCCAGATCTGCCTCTGTCACCCAAACTCTCTTCTTTTTTGCACATAGATGCTTTTATACTCCAGAAAGAATTGCCAAATGGAACACCACTACTAGGGACCAGTGTTGGTCTTGCCATACTGCTGTGGGAACCCTCGCTCATGTTCTTTATGAATGTCCTCAACTGCAGGTTTACTGGGGGCGGGTCTGGGGTCGTATTCAATCTATCTTACACCTCCACGAGCCTCTATCCTGGAAGATTGTGGGACTCCGCTCAGTGGCGGAGGTCCCCTCTCTTCCTAAGAAGGGTCGCTTTCTCCTTGACTTCCTGCTGGGTATAGCCATCTGTTTAATCACGAGGAATTGGAAGGATAGCTCTCGAATTACTGCCAATGAATGGTGGAACCTTGTCTGCTTATATAGTAAATATGAGCAGATATCTCGGAGGGCTATTCCTCATATCCAAACTCACTTTCGCTTGTCTAAATGGCAGATGCTCAATGATTATGTACACTCTGCCCATTGTTCCAACATGTCTGTTTAATGCATACTTGTCATGTTTTATCTCACCGTTAGGTTTGTACCACAATAATGTCAGTACACGCCCGTTTTCGGGAATGATTAGTTTCTAGAGAAGAAGCAGGGGGGAGGGGGGTGGTAGGGGTTTACTTTGGTGTATGTATCACATTCTCTGTATGTATTTGTCTTTTAGCTGTATGTCTTCCTTTCCTTTGTTGTTATAAAACGAAAATAAAGCATTTAAAAAAAAAAAAAAAGGGGATGGAAGGATACCTCTTTGAGGGAAGGTTTAAAAGATTAGGTCTCTTCAGCTTGGAGAAGAGACAGCAGAGGAGAGACATGATAGTGGTCTATAAAACAAAGAGCAGAGTACAACTAGTAAACGTGAATCGGTTGTTTATTCCTTCAAAAAGTATAAAGAGTAGGGGACATGCAATGAAGCTACAAAGTAATATATTTAAGACTAATCGGAGAAAAGATTTCTTCACTCAGTGTGTAATTAGTGTGTAACACTCAATAACTTGCTCTTCAATTAGTTAATCCCTAAATGTACATAGTTGGCCGCCTACATTATATTATAGGCCAGAGTCTATTGTATCTAACTATCAATTATCAAAGTTTTACTGTTCTTGTTAATATGTTCATCATTCTCTGCCTTGAGCTGTATGAGTTGTATTCTTTGTAAACCACCTTGATTATGTGATTAACGGTATATAAAATCCTTAAATAAATAAATAAATAGGCAAGCTCTGGAATTTCTTGCCAGAGCATATAGTAAAAGCTGTTAGTGTAGCTGGGTTTAAAAAAGATTTGGGCAAGTTGTTAGAGGAAAAATTCATAAACAGTTATTAAAAGTGACATGGGGAAATCCACTGCTTACCCCTTGGATAAGCAGCATGAAATCTGTCTACCTTTTGGGAATTTGCTAGATATTTGCGACCTGGATTCACCACTGTTGGAAATAGGTTACTGGGGTTGATAGACCATTGGTCCGATGCAGTATGGCAAGTCTTACATTCTTAGGATATGTTCTTATGTTTATGAGGTGCTAACATTTACACGTGCTTCTGAGCCTCTTATAAAAATACCCCATAGGTAAAGCAGCATTTAGACATGTAGGGCCCATTTTTGAAAGGCATTTACATGGTTTACTTCTCCTTCTAACTCCCCTATGTGCCCCGATGCTATCCAGATAGCATCGGAGAGTTTCGGGGCGGAGGCGGTGAAAGGCTATAACTGGGCAGCAGCAATATTGCATGCTGCCTGATTAGCGATTTGCGCAGAAAAGATAGATGAGGAAAACCCTTGCCCATCTTTAAGATATAGGGGCTAATCGGGCAGCATGCAATATCACTGTTGATTGGTTAGCTTTGGCAGCTTCCGGTGTGTGCGGCAATCCCTGGATATTCAGTGCTGTCATCGTGGCATTGAATATCCATGTTAGAGGTCAGAGGGGAGGGCTATGCACTGATGTGGCACATAGTCCTTTGAAAATAAGCCTAGCTCAATATTGGGCCCATAGATCACATACCTGTGTATATGGCAATTTCAAAAAGCTGCATGTAGAGATCCACACCATCCAGAAATTTCAAGGGGTATGGTGGAAGCACGATTTGTGCACAGCATGGGCAGGTCAAAAATCTATGGGGGTAATTTTACAAGAGATGGACATAGCTTAGACATCCAAAATGTGCGATATTGATGTGTTAATGGCAGTGATGTACAAAGTGCAATTACAGAACCAGGCAAATCTGAATGTCCCCATGGACAGACGTTTTGGCGTCCCAACATGCGCATGTCTGGGGGCATTTTGGGGCATGGCCAGGGTAGAGCAAGTGAGCGGACAACTAAGGCGTATTTTGCATAGCGTCTTGGACATGGCAGCCAGATGTCCCAGACTAGACCTGCTATAAAGCATGAACAAGTATGGGACTTTGCTGTCTGTCCATGATGACAGCAAATGCAATTGTGTTAAGAGGAGCATGAAGTGGAGAGAGAGGAGTCTGCCTGTTGTCCTTGTCTACTGTATACCGTGTTTGTATGATTTCCTGTGTCCCAACTGTGCCCCTTATGCATCCCTTAGTGTTGCCCCTTCTCCAATGGGCACTCTCAGCAACCCATGTCCCCCAACTTGGCCAAAGGCCCCCCCACCTGCCCCCTCCACTACCCAGCATGCCTACCCCAGATCTCCTTGTCCCACAACCCACCCCTGTTTGTGTTCCTGCTGTAGCAGTGGGCATATGCATGTGTCTGAGTGTGTAGGAGTGAAGGAGCTGAGGAGGGGGCTTGGCTGTCAGTATGGGTGCAGGTTGCAGGTATCAGTGTCCATGTGGCTGGGAGTGAGTTGCAGCCTTTGTCGTGTCGCGAACCGTTTCTGTCATATCCTTTACCTGTTGGGAAAGGTTGAGATCCTGAAGGTCTAAGCTTTCAGCAACCAGGCTGTGGTGTTGCTATGCCTATTGCCGGTCCATCACAGCATTCCTCCCCAGGATCGCAGCGTATAGAAACTCCTCAAGCTTGGTACAGCAGTACCAACAGACCATGCTCCAATTTCATCAGGTAGCAGGCTTTCCTGCAATGCTAGGTGTCATTGACTGCCCACATGTCACCTTGCAACCCCCAAGGGTGTGGGAAGCCACATCTCCAGGAACAAGCAGGAATGAGTCTTCACATATGGGTACGTCGGTACCGACGGAGCCTGCGTGGGAACGCTCCCCAGCTTCCCAAAAAGGAAAGCTTTTGGGAGCATCCCACAGCGCCTGCGCGCTGCCTTCCCGCCTTTCCTAACCAACTCTCCTCAGTTCTTCTTTGCCGCGGAGCCAGCAGGTCGAGCCCTGTCACCGCTGAAGAAGTTCTTTATTTTATTTTATTTCTTTGGTTGCGTGTCTGCCTTCCCCGACTCAGGACCGGTACCGCCGGTCTTTTCTTTCTTTCTTAAAAAAAAAAAAAATAAAATATCGATATTTTTTCCTCACTTGGTGTATTTTTCTTCTTAGGCCTCAGGGCCCACAAGAAAATTTCCCTCATGGAAAAACCAGCCTCCGGGTTCAAAAAATGCACTAAGTGTAGCGGTACTATTTCTGTTACAGATACCCATGAATGGTGTCTTAAATGTTTGGGTCCTGAACACTCCATTCCGGATTGTCCGTCCTGCTCTCTAATGTCTAAACGGGGGTTACAGAACTGAGCAGCTAAGCTCCATGTGCTGTTTCCCGCTGATGCACCGGCGGTAGCATCGACATCTTCCAGGTCTTCTCCTGATGGATCTCAGGTAACCAAACATAAACCTAGCAGGTCCTCGAAGGGTAGATCTCCCTCTCAGCATCGAGATGCCTCCGGGCTTGCCCTCGAGGATCCTGAACCAGCAAAACAACCCCGGCAGGAAGCTCCGGCTTCCAAAGCTCCTCCTATGGGGTTACAGGTTGACATCGATGGCACGGCCTCGACCGATCACCTGTTAGAATGCTCTGGGGTACTGGCACAATCTCCCGGTACCGACTTCCAGGCATTCATGGCGTCGATGGATCACAATGTTCTGTCCATGCAACAGGCTATTACGGCCTTCATTCAAGCTGCGACGCCGCTGGTACCGAAACAAGCTCCGTTCTCGGTATCGGCTCCGGGACCGGCACCAGCACCGATACCGGTACCGACTGCATCGACATTGACCAGGATACCGACTGCAGCGGTTCCTTGTCCAGGGCTTACCAGTACCGATCCGGTGCCGGGGACGCCCGATGTCGATACTGCTCGATACGCGTATCGAGCGTTGGAAGAGCACCCTGACAGGCGATACTTCGATTCCTCTGATGATTCTGATACATCAGACGAGTCTCCTGAAGTATCCATAGCCCTTCCTGAAGAGCCTTCTTCTCCAAAAAGAAGAATGTCTCCTCCAGAGGACTTGTCCTTTCAAGACTTCATAAGAGAAGCAGCTAAAGGACTTTCTATTTCAGTAACTTCTGAATCAGAGCCTAGAGCTAAAAAATTGGATATTTTAGGCTATTCTAGAGCTCCTAAAGAGTGTGATAAGGAAGCTTATCATAGCTCAGGTAGGAGCTATAGAAAAGATGATGTGACTCTGAACAAGCAACCTGTCAGTTCTGGTAGAAGTAAGAAAACAGAGTTTTCACATAAAAGACTACCAGTCCCAGAATGCACCAGGTTTCCAGCAGCCATGAGAGGGGCTGAAGTGAGAAAATGTGTGTGCAATCAAGAGAGCTATGAGGTAATCCCTAAGCACTCATCTCAAAGGGCAGGGCCTGATTCAACACAGCTGCGCTGTGTTAGGGAGGAGCACACATTAGGACAGAATAAGAATAGAGCTTATTCTACAGATAATAGCTACAGAAAGAGCTACAGAGACAGATACAGCAACAGCTTCAAGCTCAAGCACCAGTATCACCTGGAGAAACAGAAGCCAAGCCAAGCGGATAGAGAAAGAAGGAAACTCTCTGGAAGGAAGAGAAGAAAGCCCATTGGAAGGTCTGGGAAAGTCCAAGGCATTACCCATACTGGGAGGTATTCCAAGTGCCAGCAGAGTCCATTGGACTGGAGTCAGCCAGAGGAATGGAATGGCAGAGATAGGAATCACCAGTGGCTACCTGGAAGAGAGAAGACTGCACGTGGAAAGGACTTTCAGACCTATGCCAGAAGGTATGTGAGAGAAGATCCAGTGTCCAGGGATCAAGATTGGAAGGCTGGACATCAGAACTGGATTACATACTGGCCAGGCTATACAGAGAGGAATTATGATAGCAGGAGAGGCTCAGGTATGAACACTGATCCAGACCCTATCTATAATAGTGAAGGGCAGCAAGGGAATAAGCATTCTCATGATAGTGCCTTATGGAAAGACTCGTCTGTGCCAATGTATGATAGTGACCCTATGCTGATTGATGAAGGGGGAGATACAGCAGATGAAACTATTAATTACATGGACTGTTCTCTATCTAAATGCTATTGCTAGCTTTCTGTGAGCAAACACATCAGCCATCACAAAGAAACCTAACTTTGTTCCTTATTCTACTGCAAACAGCTCTTAAAGCAGGATTTGGGTTCACACAGTAGCAGCCAGCCAGCTAGAGGGGTTTCAGCTGGACAATTGATAGTAATTAAAGCTGCACCTGATTGTGTGTGTGTGAGCCAGGGATAATCACTGCTGGATCTGCGTGGAAAATAAGCAGAAGTTAACCTAACAAGCAAAGTTTATTCATTTCTTTGTGCCTTTTTATTTGGTAATTATTTGCTAAGAAAACATTAGCTAATTGCCTGACAAGCTGAAGGTTGTTTTCTGATTTGCTTTGTGACTTTATGTTATCCATTTAAACACTGCAAGCAAGTAACCTCATTTATATTGCTAACAAGCATACTTGTGCTGGGTGAATTAAACCCCATCAATAAAAGAAGTATTTTATTGGCTTTAACCACTGGTTTCACAACTCAATTATTGTCTTCAGCTGTGTTTGGAGTGAAAGAACTACATTACCCACAATACCTTGCAAGAATCATATGAATATATGCATCGTCAAGATTGTGTAAGTTCTCACCCTAGGCAGCCGTCTGACAAATGGCGTAGTTTTTCGGATTGCTTTTGCACCAAGAGGATTTATTTGCTGTGGATTACAAATAAAATTCAAGTTTGAAGCTGAAAGAAGATTTTTTCCCTCATCTGCACTTTGGAGGAGAAGTGGTTGTTCCAGGAAGCTGTCCCAGATGAAAAGACCCTGTGCAAAGCTGGATTCATCACTGAGACAAGGTAATATGTACCTGGGCATGTCTAGTGGTGGATGTGTGTAAGCACAGGGGGTAATTGAAGAAAAAAAAAAAAGAGTTGAAAAAAACACACCTGGTTGGAAGGTGCTGCACTTTGGTTTTTTTTTTTTCTTTATTTCTTGCAGGGGTCAAGATGGATCCGAGGGAGATGGCTCAGTGGATGGCAGCCCAATTTAGCAAGCAGCAGGAGCTATCACAGCAGGCCCAGGACACTGCTATGAAGGCCTTAATGGAACAGCAGAAACCAGTGCTTGATCTGGTGCAAGCTCTAGTGCAGCTGCAGAGCCAAAGTGGGACAGATGCAAGACCAGCAGTTAGTACTGGTACACCACATGTGGACAATGTGGGACTCAATCAAGGGATTGGGGCATTTAATTTTGGGAAATTAACTCCAGATGATAATGTTGATGATTTTCTAGAGTCTTTTGAAAGAGTGGCACAGGCTTTAGCATGGCCAGAGACCCAGTGGGCAGTAAGGCTGGCAGCCTCATTAACTGGAGAGGCACTGGCAGCTTACAGAGCAATGCCAGCAGCCCAGGCTTTGATTTATAAGGATGTAAAGGCAGCTATTAGAGATCGCCTAGAGTTGTCTATTTCAGAGTATAGGCGAATGTTTAGAGCTGTTACATTGAAGGTGGGTGAGACACCCAGGGCTCTGAGTCAGAGAATCAGAAGTTTAGCTGTAAAATGGTTGGAGCCTGAGCAAAAGACAGTAGAAATGTTATTAGATATTATAATGCTAGAACAATTTATGCTTGGGGTACCTAAAGATTTGAATGTTTTTCTTATACAGCAAAATTGCCAAAATCTTGGAGAGGCAACCATGCTAGCAGAGAGATTCTTGGAAGCCACGCAGGCTTGCCATAGAATGGGTGGCCCTCTAAAGATGGATGCTGAGGCTAAATGTGCTGTATCAGAAAAGAGAATAATTAAGAATGTTTCTGAAAATGAATGTACTGTATCAAACCAGATGACACAGTGGAATAGAAAGAAATGTTTCAAGTGTGGGAAATTGGGACATTTAAAGAAGAGATGCCAGACACACACTAGTTTAATGGGTCTGGATTTAAAACAGCCCAAGGAAGGATTTCTTTTGATGGTTGATGTGCAGGGAATTACCACAAATGCATTATTAGACTCTGGGGCAGACCAGAGTATGATGTCAAAAAGGCTTTGGAAGAGGATAGAGGCCCAAGAAAGATTTGTGCCTAGAACCCCTGAAAGCCAAGTTCACATCAGATGCATTCATGGTGCTGCATCATCATATCCCACCTATAGGCTAAAGGTTAAGTGCCTAGGGAAACAAGAGGAAGTCCTGTTAGCAGTGGTGCCTAGGCTACCCTTTGATTTGGTTCTAGGAAGAGACTGGCCAAGATTTAAGCAGGGTCTAGTGGAAGGACTAGGAAAGAAGGAGGGAGAAGGTTTAATGGTAGTAGCTCCCGGGCCTTTATTTGGAAGTCCTCAGACCCCAGCTAAAAAGATGGTTAAGCGTCCAGAAGACCAAGCTACCCCAAAGCATATATTCGTCCTAAAGTACCATAAGGTCTCTGAGAAGGCCCAAGCTCCTAAGCGGGCAACCCCTCAATCTGCTGGGTTTGACCTGTGCAGCATAGAAAATGTGACTGTACCTAGCCAAGGGAGAGCCCTGGTTGACACCGGTCTCCAAGTGGAAATACCAATTGGATGTTATGGGAGAATAGCCCCAAGGTCCGGATTAGCCCTTAAATATTTCATTGATGTGGGTGCGGGAGTAATTGATCCCGATTACAGGGGCAATATTAAAGTTCTGTTGTTTAACTTTGGACAGAATGAGTATCACGTGAAGACAGGAGACAAAATTGCCAAATTGATTTGTGAGAGGCTGGGTTTTCCACCTGTGGAGGAGGTCACATCCCTAGAGAATTCTGAACGTGGAGCCAAAGGCTTTGGTTCTACTGATGTCAAAGGGGTTAAAAGCTTAGCTGCCACCTGTGCCCGAGAGAGGGAGGTGAGTGAAGAGGAAGATTTGGGACCCCAGGTATCTGATTGTAAAGAAAAATCAGAGCCCCAAATAGGTGAGGACCTGACAATGGTACAACAGGAAGAAATTAGGAAGTTGCTTAAGGAATTCCCAGATGTGTTGACACCCATACCTGGGGAGACCCATTTGGTGGCCCATGAAATAATAACTCCACCTGGGAAATTGGTTCATCAAAGGCCATACCGCTTGCCTGAAGCCAAAAGACAGGAGGTAGTGGCACAAGTCCAGGAGATGTTGGACATGGGAGTGATAGAGGAGTCAAAGAGTCCCTGGAATAGCCCCATAGTCCTGGTGCCGAAGCCTGATGGATCCTTAAGATTTTGTATTGACTTCCGGCAGGTAAACGCCATATCAGTTTTTGATGCATATCCAATGCCAAGAATTGAGGAGCTGTTGGACCAGCTGGGACAGGCTCAATACTTAACCACCCTTGATATGACAAAAGGATATTGGCAAATCCCTCTCACCAGGGAGTCGAAGCCGAAGACTGCGTTCAGCACCCCCGTTGGCCTTTTCCAGTTCAAGAGGATGCCTTTCGGACTGCATGGAGCAGCGGCTACCTGCCAAAGGTTAGTGGATCAGGTACTTCGACCCCACCAAAGTTATGCTTTTGCATACATGGATGATGTCATAATCCATAGTAACACCTGGGCGGAGCATTTGAAGAGGATCAGGGCAGTCTTGTGCTCTATGAAGCAAGCGGGAATCACTTTAAACCCGAAGAAGTGTGCCTTTGCAAATAGGGAGGTAAAATACCTAGGCCACCTAGTGGGAAGAGGAAAAATTAAACCTCTATTAAGCAAAATAGATAGCATCAGGAATTTTCCTCCTCCAACAACAAAGAAACAACTAAGAAGTTTCTTAGGACTTATTGGATACTACCGCCGGTTTATACCGCAATTCGCAGAGAAAAGTGCCATTTTCACAGATATGCTGCGAAAGAATTGTCCAAACCAGATAAAGTGGACACCAGAAGCTGAAAAAGCGTTTTCAGTATTAAAAGAAAAATTGTGTACAGGACCGGTACTGAAAGGAGTAGACTTCAAGAAACCCTTTCTGGTTCAAACCGATGCATCGGATGTAGGGCTAGGAGCGGTCCTATCCCAGTGCCATGATGGGGAGGAGCATCCTGTGATGTACCTAAGCAGGAAGTTGTCACCGGCTGAACAAAAGTATTCCACAATAGAAAAAGAGTGTTTGGCTATCAAGTGGTCAGTGGAGGCGCTAAGGTTTTACCTTACAGGGAGAAAGTTCCAGTTGGTCACGGACCATGCCCCACTTAAGTGGTTGCAGCAAATGAAGAACCACAATACCAGGTTGACACGCTGGTACATGGCCTTACAGGCGTTTGATTTTCAGGTTGAACATCGTGCCGGGAAGTTACACAAGAATGCGGATGCACTTTCCCGTATTACGGACTGTAGAGAAGAAGTTTCACCAGTAAAACCAGTCCGTAATAACTTAAGCAGGGGGGTATGTGATAAGGAAGCTTATCATAGCTCAGGTAGGAGCTATAGAAAAGATGATGTGACTCTGAACAAGCAACCTGTCAGTTCTGGTAGAAGTAAGAAAACAGAGTTTTCACATAAAAGACTACCAGTCCCAGAATGCACCAGGTTTCCAGCAGCCATGAGAGGGGCTGAAGTGAGAAAATGTGTGTGCAATCAAGAGAGCTATGAGGTAATCCCTAAGCACTCATCTCAAAGGGCAGGGCCTGATTCAACACAGCTGCGCTGTGTTAGGGAGGAGCACACATTAGGACAGAATAAGAATAGAGCTTATTCTACAGATAATAGCTACAGAAAGAGCTACAGAGACAGATACAGCAACAGCTTCAAGCTCAAGCACCAGTATCACCTGGAGAAACAGAAGCCAAGCCAAGCGGATAGAGAAAGAAGGAAACTCTCTGGAAGGAAGAGAAGAAAGCCCATTGGAAGGTCTGGGAGAGTCCAAGGCATTACCCATACTGGGAGGTATTCCAAGTGCCAGCAGAGTCCATTGGACTGGAGTCAGCCAGAGGAATGGAATGGCAGAGATAGGAATCACCAGTGGCTACCTGGAAGAGAGAAGACTGCACGTGGAAAGGACTTTCAGACCTATGCCAGAAGGTATGTGAGAGAAGATCCAGTGTCCAGGGATCAAGATTGGAAGGCTGGACATCAGAACTGGATTACATACTGGCCAGGCTATACAGAGAGGAATTATGATAGCAGGAGAGGCTCAGGTATGAACACTGATCCAGACCCTATCTATAATAGTGAAGGGCAGCAAGGGAATAAGCATTCTCATGATAGTGCCTTATGGAAAGACTCGTCTGTGCCAATGTATGATAGTGACCCTATGCTGATTGATGAAGGGGGAGATACAGCAGATGAAACTATTAATTACATGGACTGTTCTCTATCTAAATGCTATTGCTAGCTTTCTGTGAGCAAACACATCAGCCATCACAAAGAAACCTAACTTTGTTCCTTATTCTACTGCAAACAGCTCTTAAAGCAGGATTTGGGTTCACACAGTAGCAGCCAGCCAGCTAGAGGGGTTTCAGCTGGACAATTGATAGTAATTAAAGCTGCACCTGATTGTGTGTGTGAGCCAGGGATAATCACTGCTGGATCTGCGTGGAAAATAAGCAGAAGTTAACCTAACAAGCAAAGTTTATTCATTTCTTTGTGCCTTTTTATTTGGTAATTATTTGCTAAGAAAACATTAGCTAATTGCCTGACAAGCTGAAGGTTGTTTTCTGATTTGCTTTGTGACTTTATGTTATCCATTTAAACACTGCAAGCAAGTAACCTCATTTATATTGCTAACAAGCATACTTGTGCTGGGTGAATTAAACCCCATCAATAAAAGAAGTATTTTATTGGCTTTAACCACTGGTTTCACAACTCAATTATTGTCTTCAGCTGTGTTTGGAGTGAAAGAACTACATTACCCACAATACCTTGCAAGAATCATATGAATATATGCATCGTCAAGATTGTGTAAGTTCTCACCCTAGGCAGCCGTCTGACAAGAGGCAGTCACCTTACCAATTCATGAGATTCTTTATGAACACATGATTGATCTATGGGAGACTCCTCTCACTTTCTCTCCTCATTCTCGTAGATTGGACACTATGTATCGTGTCCCTCCTTGTCCTGGATTTCAGAAAACTCAGCTTCCTCACCATTCCATTGTGGTGCAGTCAGCTATGAAGAGGATAAAGAGTACAAAGAGACACTCTTCTGCTCCTCCAGGAAGAGAATGCAGGACCTTGGATGCCTTTGGTAGGAAAATCTTCCAAGCCAGTATGCTTATTGCCAGAATCAACTCATATAGCCTTTACATGGGTATGTTTCTAAAGGAAGTTGCACAAAAACTGCACACTTTCCTCCCTTTTCTTCCAGAGGATAAAAGGGAGGAATTCCTCATTTGGCTTAAGCATACCCAAGACATTTCAAAGTTTTCCAACAGGGAAGCCTTTGACTCCTTTGAAGGTGCCAGCAGAGCCTCAGGCATTGCCATAGCTGCTCGCAGAATTGCTTGGCTCCAGGCTTCTGATTTAGAGCCCTGGGTTCAAGATGGCTTAGGAAATCTTCCCTGTACAGGTGAAAACCTATTTGGCAAAGAATGGCAAATAAAAGCCACTCAAATGGATGCAGAAAACTCTGCTCTGGATAGACTTTCAAAGTCAACCTCCATTCCTGCCAAGAAAAAGCCTTTTAAAAAGTCTTTCTTTAAAAAGGGCAGATTTCCTTCTACTTCTGGCCAACAATCTTCTACAGGTCGCTTTGCCACTAAGCGTCAGCAACCTAAACAGGCCAGGCCTAAGCCTATAGGGGCTGCTGCAACTCAGCAGACCGAGCCTCCTCAGGGTTTTTGACTTGATGCTAGAGAACTTAGCCTTTCTGGCTCTAAAGCAGCCAGAGCCTCTCACCATTCCAGGAAGGTTGGCTCATTTTGCTCCCAGATAGGAGCAAATAACATCAGAGCAGTGGACCCTCTCCATCATAAGAGAGGGCTACAAACTTCATTTTTCAGACCTTCCTCCCCACACCATGGTGAGATACTTCAATTCTCCCACATCTCTTCTCGACCTTCTTGCCCAAGGGGCAATAGAAGAAGTTCCTCTTCTTCATCAAGGGTCAGGGTTCTACTCCCCCTATTTTCTCATTCCAAAGAAGACAGGGGGATACAGACCCATCTTAGATCTCAGAGAATTGAACAAATTTCTATGCAAGGAGAAGTTCAAGATGCTTTCTCTGGGCACTCTCCTTCCATACCTTCAAAGTCAGGATTGGCTTTGTTCTCTAGATCTCAAGGATGCGTACACCCATGTCCTCATCCATCCCTCTCACAGAAGGTTCCTACGGTTTCTTTTCCAAGGAAAACATTACCAATACAGAGTTCTTCCTTTCGGTCTGGCCTCTGCTCCAAGAGTGTTCACCAAATGCATGGCAATAGTTGCTGCATTTCTACGAACTCTGGCCGGAAGGTCGGGGGTTCAAATCCCACTAGAGGACAGCAACCTTGGGCTGGAAGGACTGGGGTTTCTAGTCCCACAGGTGCTCCTTGTGGTCTTGGGCAAGCCACTTAACCCTCCATAGCCCATGTTCTCTGTAAAATAGTTTTCTCCAAGTTATAATACCCTGTTCAATGTAATTTCAGTTTGTTCAATGTAAACCGCGCTGATGCAGAATAGCGCGGTATATAAGAGAATGTAAATAAAATAAATAAATAAATAAAATATTTGTCTTCCCATACCTGGACGACTGGCTCATTCGAGACCCATCTCAGTCAGAGGCCCAGAATTCCTTGAACCGCACAAGGTGCATTCTGCAGTATCTGGGACTTGTGGTAAACCTCCCAAAGTCTCAGCTAACCCCTACTCAGTCCCTAGAATTCATAGGGGCCTGGTTGGATACCACTACTGCAAGGGCCTACCTTCCTCAAGCCCGTTGCCAACGTCTAGTGCAGTTAGCCTCCCAGATTCAGTCAAAGAGCCACTTAACTGCCCGGGAGATGCTACAACTGCTAGGCCACATGGCTTCCACAGTGCATGTGGTACCCTATGCTCGCCTACACATGAGAGCAGCTCAATGGACTTTGTCCACCCAGTGGACTCAAGCTTCAGGTGCTCTCTCAGACCAAATAGCAACCTCCAAACGTCTCTTTTGGTCTCTCCAATGGTGGATGTCCACTCAAAATCTGTTGCTGGGGTCCCCCTTCCAACAGTTGTTACCCCAAGCAACCCTCACAACAGATGCCTCCCAAACAGGTTGGGGAGCCCATCTACAGGACCTCTCCACACAGGGCACTTGGTCCCCACAGGAGACCTCCCTTCATATCAACCACTTGGAGCTTCGAGCAGTTTTTCTAGCTCTCAAGGTCTTTCATACCCTCCTCAGCTACAAGACAGTCCTCATTCATACGGACAATCAAGTAGCCATGTTTTACATAAACAAGCAAGGAGGAACTGGCTCTCTGTCGCTTTGCAACGAAGCTTTAAGATTGTGGGCCTTCGCCAGAGAGCATCAAATCCATCTCCTGGAAGTATACCTCCCAGGAGTCCAAAACTCTTGGGCAGACAGACTCAGTCGAGTTCTGCTTCCACACGAATGGTCCCTGCACATGGATCAGGTACTCAGAATCTTCCAAGAATGGGGAACCCCGGACATAGACCTCTTTGCAAGTCCGTGGAATGCCAAACTTCCCCGGTTCTGTTCCAGAATTCCATGTCAGGGAGTTCAGGCCAAGGATGCCTTCCTCCTCCATTGGGGTCAGAGCTTCCTGTATGCATTCCCTTGATTCCCAAGACTCTGTTCAAACTCCAGAGGGATCAAGGATCTATGATCCTCATAGCTCCACGCTGGCCACGCCAAGTGTGGTACCCTCTACTTCTACATCTTTCCCAAGCCCCCTCTCTGGACTTGGGAGCTGCTCCAGACCTTCTGTCCCAGGAGGAAGGGACTTTGTGGCACCCAAACCCCAAGTCCCTACAGCTCAGAGCTTGGTTACTGAAGGCCTAGACCTTCAAGACTGGAATCTTTCTCAACAAGTAAAGGATATCCTCCATGCTTCCAGAAAACCTTCCACCAGGCGTTCTTATGCTTTTAAATGGAAAAGGTTTTCCATTTGGTGTGCTGAAAAGGGTCTTGACCCTCTAGCACTACCTTTAAATTCTCTTTTAGACTATCTCCTGCATCTTTCCAATGCAGGCCTTAAAACAAATTCAGTAAGAGTCCATTTGAGTGCTATTGCAGCATCCCTTAAGCCCATCAATGGACAACCTATTTCCTCTCATCCTCTCATTGCAAGATTCATGAGAGGCCTAACTTTAACTAAACCTCCCATTAGGTCTCCTCCGGTGGCATGGGACTTAAATTTGGTTCTTGGTCAGCTCATGAAGCCACCTTTTGAACCCTTAGCCACTACCTCCTTGAAATTCCTTTCATGGAAGGTTATTTTCCTCATTGCAGTTACTTCAGCTCGCCGCATCAGTGAACTGCAGGCATTAGTGGCTAATCCACCTTATACAAGGTTCCATCATGATAAGGTAGTCCTTAGGACAAATCCACACTTTATGCCTAAAGTGGTCTCACCTTTTCATCTTAATCAAGAGGTATAGGGCTGTCTTTTTTCCAGCTCCTCATGCATCCAGTGCAGAGAGGAATCTTCATACTCTGGATTGTAAAAGAGCTCTTGCTTTTTACTTACATAGGACACAGCAGCATCGAAAGTCTTCCCAGCTTTTTGTTGCTTTTGATCCTTCTCATTTGGGACTTCCAGTTTTTAAGAGAACACTGTCCAATTAGATTGCTCAGTGTATTTCTTTCGCTTACCAGAGTAAGAACCTTTCTCTGGAGAGCCATGTCACAGCTCATAATGTGAGGGCCATGGCCACCTCTATGGCTCATCTAAATTCTGTGTCCATCGACCAGATCTGTCGAGCAGCCATCTGGGCCTCGGTTCATACCTTCACAGCCCATTACTGCTTGGATAAGGACTCCCGCCGGGATGCCTTGTTTGGTCAGGCTGTCCTCAGACACCTGTTCCATTCTTAAACAACTCCTGCCCTCCTTCCCTGGATGGATGCCTGAGATCCATAGGAGGACGCAGACCCTTTCCAGGGTCTCATATCCTTGGGGATCTCCCAGGCATCTTAGCTAGGGGGAGTCCCCATATGTGAAGACTCATTCCTGCTTGTTCCTGGAGATAGCACAGTTACTTACCTGTAACAGGTGATCTCTGGGAACAGCAGGAATAAGTCTTCACAACCCTCCCACCTCCCCTAGGAGTTGTATCTCTTTTCTATCTTTCCTTTCCTCTCTCTCTCTATTGTCTCAGCTTTAAACTCGAACTGAGGAGAGTTGGTTAGGAAAGGCAGGAAGGCAGTGCGTAGGCGCTGTGGGATGCACCCAAAAGCTTTCCTTTTTGGGAAGCTGGGGAGCGTTCCCGCGCAGGCTCCGTCGGTACCGACGTACCCATATGTGAAGACTTATTCCTGCTGTTCCCAGAGATCACCTGTTACAGGTAAGTAACTGTGCTATACAGGAATACAAAAACCTACCATTTAATGAACATGCAAGTGGTCTGCAATGCTGAAGGAGAAATAACAGATATATTTCCTCATTTCCCAGGGTTATGTCATGATGCTTGCATTCTGGTGCAATTAGGCATTCACAAGTGCTTCAGCAGTTGGGAGATTATAAGAGGCTGGATCCTTGGTGCATGCTCAACACCTCCATGTCCCTATACCTGGTACCAAATCTAATGAAACAGCTGCCAGTGAGTGGTGACTGCTGGGAGCACCATATGCTGGCAGCAAAGCAGGTATTATGGCTTGAAATGCCCTGGTGGGGTTGTGTATGCATAGGCTGATATGTAAGGGATCAGAGTGCAAATCCCACCCCAACAACGGTCAGGAAGCATTGTACATCTAAGCAGCAACTAGAAATGCATGCCATGATAGGCACAGGAAGTAGTGCAATGTACAATTTTCAGGAATGGCAGGCACCCCATGGAAAGCATGCCACAAAAGGAGGCAAAGGTGTGGGGGCTCGCTCACTGGAAGCCACAGCCCTGAACAGTGCTTGGCCCTGGGGGTCACAGAGATAACTGTAGGCCTGGTGCCCATGGAGAAAGGGAAGGAGTGTGTGGGGGACAGCAGGGTAGATCTCATGGAGGTGCTGGGCACACCTGGGAATAGGGCAGAATGCTAGCTGCAGCACCCTGGGGTGTCAGGCACTGTGGTAGTATATGGCATGCACCAGCTGTCCATATCTGGTTAAAGCCCGTAGTCAGAGGGGTAGAGGGATAGGAATGGATGAGAGATGTAGCAGTGACAAGGACAGCATAGTCCTTGGCCTACTCAATAAGGTCCCACTCACCTCCACCCCCTCCTTGTTCTGCAGGTGACAGAGGATACCCACTGAGGAGCTGGCTCATGACATTCATTGTTTCCCTACAATGAGGCAGAGGAGTGCTACAACCAGACTCTACTCATAAAAGAGAGAAAATTTGGCCAGCTAAATACACAGTTCTGGTGTCTGGACAGGTCAGGGGGCAAACTACTCTACAGCCCACAGAAAGTGTGCAAGATATTCATGGCATGATGCATGCTACATACCCTTGCCAAGAGGAGGAGCATGCTCTGGCCCCCAGAGAATGCACCAGAGGAGACCACTGACATTGCCGCAGATGTGAATGAGCAGCCCTACAGTCAAGGAGAGGGAGCAAGGTACAGACTCATTCAGAATCACTTTACGTGTGGTAAGTCTTTATCGTGAAGCAGCCAACATACACTGATGCATTACCAACCACCACTCTGTCACTCCATGGGATGCCACTGCACTCTTCTATTGCCCCAGTCACACACTGCTGCAGCAGTACCCCCATACCCTCCCCTGCACCCATCACCTCTGCCTCCATACCCTCCCTTCATCCCCTACAAACACACAGGGACACACCAGAACATACATCACACAGCCTCCCCCTAACAAGCAGCTCTGGCTGCCACCACACAACATCCTATGTGGTGCACCTGCCTTTGCCCCTTCTTTTTGCCCTATGTCCCTTACCTTCCTGACCCTGATGAGCTATCCACATCTTGCCCTATACCCTCACCCCTCTGTCACTTGGCAGCTAGGAAGTCAGGGAGCATAGAGAGCAGTCACCGCTCTGTGGTGGCACACTCAGGATATTGGTTTGGCTTGGCCCCTGTGACTCACATTGGCTGAGCCTAGCACCTCTGCCATCACCCTTGGTGATTGTGGGACCTATGACAGCTTATGCAGAGGCCGGGGGAACATTAGATAGTACAGTAGCCAGTAGGGGTGCCTTGGAGACTAGATGTCCAAACCATGAAAGGAATGTGTCTAGGGACTAGCTTATGTGTTGTAGTTCCTGCAGACACCGATCACCTGCCTTCCTTCTCCCCCTTTGCTCTTGCAAGATGTTTCACAGAATGTGATTGCGATCCTCTCTATTGCCAAATACTCCTCATTCTGCAGGAGGAGACACTTCCCACAGTGTAGCATCTACTGTTGACTGCGGACCATTTTTTGACTTCCCCAGTGGATCTAGTGGTGCCTCCTTGCCAGGTGAGTCGGTGATAACGTCAGGAGCTGGTAGCAGTGCTACATGGTGCTCCCGGAAGTCAGCTAACACCTCTTTCCCGGTCCTTTCTTCTTTGTTTGGCAGCATAGCATCATCCGCTGACCTGTCTTGAGCTTTGATGTACTCTTCTTCCCTCTAGCTAGACTCTGTGTTTGCCATCGATGCACCAGGAAGTGGCTCGGGGCTATCCCTCTCCACACTTTGGTGACTTTTGTCCATGGAGGTCTGCCACCCATCATTGCCAGCACCAGCATCTGCAAGTGAGGAAAGAACATCCAGCTTGAAATGCATATGCTACTGACACAAGTGTCATCCTCGACCTGCGCGACCTCAACCTCTGCATCAAGTAAGAAAAATTCAAAATGAACTCTCTCGCACTATCTTCCCTCTGCTTATCTGGAACAATTGACTGACTTCCTTGGACTTACAGGACGTCTACGCTCACATTCCCATTCATCCTCTCCACTGGCAGTATCTCCGCTTCAAGTTCAATGACAAGCATTATCAGTACCAAGTTCTTCCCTTCATCCTCTTGGCCGCCCCATGGGTTTTCACCAAGTACCTAGCCATAGTGGAAGCACACCTGCATAGTCAGGGCCACTGTGTTTATCCCTACCTCGACAAATGGCTTATATCTGCATCCTCTAAGGCTGCGACTCTTCATACCCTGAAAGCCACCATTGATGCACTGCAGGCCACAGGTTTCCTTGTCAATACTAAAAAAATCCAAACTCGAGCCCCAGCAAAGTCTCGCCTTCATAGGGGTCATGATAAATACCGTCGATGGCAGAGCATGTCATCAGACAGAAGAAATACCACCACGGATACATGGAAGTTCCTCGAATACTAGCATCAAGTGAAATATAGGTTTTACAAAAAGGACAGTCCTTTGTCCCTACTGCTCATTAAGATTCTTTGCAGATTCAGATTGATTTGTTTAAGTTCATTTATAAACTTAAAAGGCCCGATATTCAGCAACAGCAGCTAGCTGCAAATACAGTGCCTAGCAATTGGAATTGAGCACTAAACCTGGATGGTCAATGCCGGGGTCATATCCAGCCATGGCACTGAATATCCAGAGTCGCTGAAGAAGCTAACTGAGAAGTGGCGATATTGAGCTGCTGCCCGGTTAGCTCCTACAGGTAAAGTTAGGCCAGTTTTTGCTGCACGTAGCTTTACCCATGTGTCACTAATTGGGTAGTGGTGCAATTGTGCTGCTACCCGGTTAGTGACTGTCACTGCCCATGACACGCCCAGAATGCCTACGACACACCGGGGTGTGTAGCAGCATTAGTAGGCGATATTCAGCAGCACTAACCATGTTAGTGCCATTGAATATCCCGATCAGCAGCATTTACATGGTTTACAGGTCTGTAAACCGTGTAAATGCCATGGAATGTCGGGCCTAAAGACTTTTTCGTTGTAATGCAGAAGACTTATTTATTTATTTACATTTTCTTATATACCGCGCTACTCTGCATCAGTGCGGTTTACATTGAACAAACTGAAATTACATTGAACAGGGCATTATAACTTGGAGATAACTATTTTACAGGGAACATGGGCTATGGAGGCTTAAGTGGCTTGCCCAAGACCACAAGGAGCACCTGTGGGACTAGAAACCCCAGTCCTTCCGGCCCAAGGTTGCTGTCCTCTAGTGGGATTTGAACCACCGACCTTCCGGCCTGAAGTACCTTGCCCCAACCACTAGGCCACTCCTCCACTCAATTTTAATTTTAATCACTATTACAAGTGGCTCTATCACTGTTAATCCCCTTTACCAGGTCCAACAATATAGTGAGAACTTGACTGAAAGTTGCCACTTCTCTTATCGACTCCATGACCAGCTGTCCATAGATCAGTCATTTAAGCCTCTAAAAACTTAACTACCCTAATAAAACATTTGCCCAATCAATTTAGCGATAACTGAAATCTCTCATTATTGCGTTTCTGTGTTTTGGTGCCTGGGTAATTTTTGTTAGTAGTTCACAGCCTATTTTACAATCCTTATCAATTATCAATTATCTCTAGAAAATGTCAATGAATCCCTCCTGGACCTGTCGATCCCTTGATATTGAGTTTCTTCTTATAAGTGACATTGATAAACTGGAAAAGATCAGACCAAAAAGAAGAATTTACAGCTGTTAAAGACTTAAGGAATTATCCCTAAGTTATTATAGTATAAAGCCAGCTGACAAAAGGCAGTAGAGTGGCTATTTTGAATCATAGGGACTATATCACTGAGACAGAAAGACATTTGAGGGATAAGTCTTATAAATTACGATCATCAGTTCTTACATCTACGATCAAAGTGAAATCAGAATGCTCCTAGAGTATGGCAGTAATGCTGGTTATCTCCAGGAACAAGCAGGAATGTAGTCTTCACCGACGGAGCCTGCGGAGGAACGCTCCCCAGCGTCCAATAGGAACACTTTTGGGAGCATCCCTCAGCACATGTGCGCTGCCTTCCCGCCTTTCCAACTGTCCCTCTTCAGTTCTTCGTTTTCTGCGGAGCCAACAGGTCACATACCCTGTCACCGCAGAAAATTTCTTCTTTAAACTTCTTTTCTTGTGGTCGCGCCTGCCTCCGCTCGACGCTACCGGTACCACTGGTTCTCTTTTCTTCTTTAAAAAAAAAAAAAAAAAAATATATATATATATATACTTCCGAAGTGTTTCTCTTCAGAGACTTTTTCTTTTTGGTGCTAGGCGCCATTTTGGGCATTAGGCCCCATTTTCTTGCAAAATGGAAAAAACAGCTAGTGATTTAAAAAAATGTACTAAGTGTGGCGGTACCATTTCCGTCACCGACACCCACGATTGGTGTCTCAAATGTTTAGGCCCTGACCATTCTCCTTCTGAGTGTTCCTCTTGTATGGGGATGACTAAAAGAGGAAGACAGAACCGGGCTGCTAAGCTCGGTACCCTCTTTTCTTCAGATGCGATGTCCATTGCATCGATGTCTTCCAGAGCCTCATCTTCTTCCCATGGATCTCAGGTAACTAAACATAAGAGCCGGTCCTCAAAGGGTAGATCTCCTTCTAAGCATCGAGAAGCCATTGGCATTGCCCTTGAGGAAACTACACTGGCAAAACAGCCCTGGCGGGAGGCTTCGGCCTCCAAAGCACTAACGGGGCTTCAGGATGTTCTCGAGGCCTCGACCTCGGCAGAACTACTGATGCCATGCTCAGGGGTTCCGACCACTTCTACCGGTACCAACACCCAGGCATCGGCAGCATCGATAGACCAGAGACTCCTCGCTATCGAACGCAGTCTTTCAGCTCTCCTTACAGCTGCGGTACCGTTGACACCGCTACCGACGGTTCAATGGGCACCGGTACCGACACTGATACCGATGCCGGTACCAGCATCGGTACCGGTACCAGCACTGACAGTACCGGCCTCGGTGGGAATTCTACCCATGCCGACTTTTTCAGGAATCGACAGATCAGTACTGGACCAACTCGGTGCCGACTTCGATCGATACCGATACTGTGCTTTGCATGAACATCGGGATCAGAGATACTTCGAATCTTCCAATTCCGATGATTCGGATAAATCTGCCGGTACCAGAGTACTGCTTCCAGAAAACTCCTCTTCTCCTCAACGCAGAATGTCTCCTCCGGAGGACATGTCTTTTCAGGATTTTATTCATGATGTGGCCCAAGGCCTATCAATCACGGTAGCTCCTGAAAAAGAACCTAGAGCAAAGGAATTGGAAATCCTCCAATACCCTAAGGCTCCCAAAGAGGCAGCTACTCTTCCCATTCATGAAATTCTTCATGATTTGATGCTCAGAATGTGGGAAACACATTTGACCACATCTCCTCATTCTAGGAGACTCGATACCATGTATCAAGTTCTACCATGTCCTGGGTTTCAAAAGACTCAGCTGCCACATCATTCAATGGTAGTGGAATCAGCCATGCGTAGGATGAAAAGTGCAAAAAGACATGCATCCAATCCTCCAGGTCTTGAATGCAGGACTCTTGACGCCTTTGGGCATCAAATATTTCAGGCTTCCATGCTTTCAGCTAGGATCAGCTCATATATTTTATATATGGGAATGTTCCTCAAAGAGGTCACAGGAGACTTGGAGCTTATGAGCCCCATTCTCCCTGATGACAAACGACAAGACTTCCTTACTCTTGTCAAGCATGTTCAAGATGTTTCCAAGTTTGTAAATCGTGCTTTGAATGCATCAGCAGAACTTCTGCTATTGCCATTGGTGCATGTTGGATTGCCTGGCTTCAGGCATAAGGCTTGGAAATTTGGGTACAAGGCAAATTAGGAAACATCCCTTGCACAGGAGAAAACTTCTTTGGCAAGAACTGGCAGGAAAAGGCTAATGAGATAGATGCTGACAATATCACTTTAGACAGATTGTCAAAATCTACAGCCACTCCAGCCAAAAAGGAAGATGTAGGGATGTTACCCATGACTGAAGTGGTATTTAAAGCTACGGAAGAATTGAAGGCAATATCGATACATCGGGAAGATGTATTACAACTATTATATAAACTGAAGAGTAGCAAATCATCTGGGCCGGATGGTATGCATCCAAGGGTGTTGAAAGAACTGAAATATGAGATTGTAGACCTGCTATTATCTGTGAATTTACATTAAAATCATCTGTAATACCTGAAGATTGGAGGATCGCCAATGTAACGCTAATTTATAAAAAGGGTTCAAGGGGTGATCCGGGAAACTACAGACCTGTGAGCCTGACATCAGTATCGGGAAAAATGGTAGAAACCATCATAAAGAACACAATTGCTCAGCATGTAGATAGTCATGGCCTAATAGGAGACAGCCAACATGGCTTTAGACAAGGAAGATCTTGTCTTACTAATCTGTAATGTTTTTTTGAAGGTGTGAATAAACAGGTGGACAAAGGTGAGTCGGTTGATATAGTGTATCTGGACTTTCAGAAAGCCTTTGACAAGGTCCCTCATCAGAGACTTTTGGCAAAACTAAAGAGTCATGGGATAGGAGGCAGTGTACTATTGTGGATCAGGAACTGGTTAAACGATAAAAAGCAGAGGGTAGGGCCAAATGGCCAATTTTCCCAATGGAGAAAGGTGAATAGTGGTATACCCCAGGGATCTGTGCTGGGTCCACTGCTTTTTGACATATTCATAAATGACCTGGAAAAGGGAATAACGAGTGAGGTTATCAAATTTGCAGATGACACAAAACTATTTAAAGTTGTTAAAACCCAAGAGGATTGTGGAAAATTGCAAGAGGATCTTGATAAATTGGAAGACTGGGCATCAAAATGGCAGATGAAATTTAATGTGGACAAGTGCAAGGTTATGCACCTAGGGAAGAACAACCCAAACTATGGTTACACGATGCAAGGTTCCACATTAGGAACCACCACCCAGGAAAAAGATTTAGGCGTCATTGTGGATAACATGTTAAAACCCTCTGCCCAGTGTGCAGTGGCGGCCAAGAGAGCAACTAGAATGCTAGGTATCATAAGGAAAGGAATGGAAAATAAAGCAAAAGATATTATAATGCCTCTATATCATTCCATGGTGAGACCGCACCTTGAATATTGTGTGCAATTCTGGTCGCCGTATCTTAAAAAGGATATAGCGTTATTAGAAAAGGTTCAGAGAAGAGCCACAAAAATGGTAAAAGGGATGGAAGGATACTCCTATGAAGAAAGGCTTAAAAGGTTAGAGCTCTTTAACCTGGAAAAGAGATGGCTGAGGGGAGATATGATAGAAGTCTATAAATTAATGAACGGAGAGTAACGGGTAAACGTAGATCGATTGTTTACATTATCAGAATATAGAAAGACTAGGGGACATGCAATGAAGCTACAGGGTAAACTAAGACTAAAAAAAGAAAATATTTTTTCACCCAATGTGTAATCAAACTCTGGAATTTGTTACCGGAGGATGTAGTAAAGGCTGTTAGTGTAGCTGGGTTTAAAAATGGTTTGGACAAATTCCTGGAGGAAAGGTCCATAAACCATTATTAAGAAAGGACTCAGGATATCAATGCTTGACCCAGTACAAGCATTGTGGAACCTGTGTCTTTTGGGGAAAGTACTAGGTATGTATGACCTAGATTGGCCACTATTGGAAACAGAATACTGGGCTTGATGGACCTTAGTCTGACCCAGTATGGCATATCTTATGTTCTTAAAGAAACCCTATAAAAAACCCCTTTTCAGCAAAAAGAGGAAGTTTTTTATCCATCTTATACCCCGCAAGGGCAAAGTCAGGGTCAAGTTGCCTAAAAGGGACAACAGCAACAATTCAGACAGCAGAAGAAGCCAAAAGGCCCGAGAGCTCAACCAGTTCCACAGGCTCAGCCCCCTCAAGGGCTTTTACTCCTTCCTAGAGAGCTTACCTTTTCTGCCTCTGAAGGATCCAGAACCCCCCTAAGCATTCCAGGCAGGTTGTGTCATTTTGTCAACAGATGGCACCAAATAACAGCAGAAAATTGGACTCTGTCCATTGTAGGGGAGGGGAACAAGCTTCATTTTCACAGCATGCCCCCTCCTACAATCCTAAGACAGTTCAATTCCCAAATCTCTCCAGACAATCTGCTGGACCAAGAGGTCTCAACACTCCTTGCTCAAGAAGCAATAGAGGAAGTACCCATTCCCCAACAGGGTACAGGGTTCTACTCCCCCTATTTTCTTATTCCAAAGAAATCAGGAGGACACAGACCCATTCTAGACCTCAGAGAATTGAACAAATATCTGTTCCGAGAAAAGTTCAAAATGATTTCTCTGGGAACTCTGCTGCCATATCTTCAAAGTCAGGATTGGCTTTGCTCTCTAGATCTAAAAGATGCATATACTCACTTTCTGATCCATCCAGATCACAGGAAATTCTTACGATTCTTTTCAAGGGAAAACACTTCCAATACATGGTTCTTCCTTTTGGTCTGGCTTCGGCACCTAGAGTATTCACGAAATGCATGGCAGTAGTAGCTGCATTCCTGCGAACCCTAGGGATATTCGTCTTCCCTTACTTGGACAACTGTCTCATTCGAGCCCCCACGATTCCAGAAGCCAGCTCTGCACTGTCTCGTACAATGCGAATCCGCCAATACTTGGGATTGGTCATAAACTTCCCAAAAGCCCAACTTGCCCCTTCTCAGATCCCAGAGTTCATAGGAGCTTGTTTAGACACCAGACAGTCATGGGCTTTCCTTCCACAGCCCCGCTGTCTTCGAATAGTGCAACTAGCTTTTCAAGCAGTGGGAAAGTCCTCCCTAACTGCTCGAGAGCTCCTGCAATTATTGGGACATATGGCATCCACAGTTCATGTAGTTCCCTATGCTCGCCTTCACATGTGAGCAGCCCAGTGGACCCTATCTACACAATGGACACAGGCCACAGGACGTCTGTCGGACAAGATATCAAACTCACAATGACAGATCTTGTCCCTACAATGGTGGCAATCACTGGAGAATCTGTTAGTGGGGTCTCCTTTTCAACAACCCCTATTCCAAGCCACCCTAACAACAGATGCATCACAGGTGGGATGGGGAGCACACCTGCACCATCTCTCCAGCCAGGGTACCTGGACTCCACAGGAGGCTTGTCTTCACGTAAACCTCCTTGAACTCAGAGCAATCTATCTAGCTCTTCGAGTATTCCATGCCCAGCTCAGCTACAAGACAGTCCTAGTCCAAACAGACAATCAAGTAGCCATGTTCTACGTGAACAAGCAGGGCAGAACAGGCTCTCTGTCGTTATGCAATGAAGCTTTATGACTTTGGGCACTCGCCAGAGAGCATCAAATTCACCTTCTCATGGTATATCTTCCAGGCATTCAAAACCTTTGGGCAGACAAACTCAGCCGGGTACTGCTGCCTCACGAATTGTCTCTACACCTAGACCAGGTGCCAAGGATATTTCAGATCTAGGGAACCCCAGACATAGACCTCTTTGCAAGTCCACTGAATGCCATACTGCCCTGGTTCAGTTCCAGAATTCCGGCTCACAATTGCCAGGCAAGGGACGCCTTCCTCCTTCACTGGGGTCAGGACTTCCTCTATGCCTTCCCACCCATTCCCCTCATTCCCAAAACACTCTTCAAGCTTCAGAGAGACAGAAGTCGTATGATCCTCATAGCGCCATGGTGGCCATGACAAATGTGGTATCCCCTGCTTTTACATCTCTCTCTCAAGCTGCACCTCTGGAGTTAGGGTGTGCTCCAGACCTTCTCTCCCAAGAGAACGGGATGCTATGGCATCCGAATCCCCAATCCCTGCATTTCAGGGCCTGGTTTATTTTATTTATTAGACATTTGATATACCGCTTAGGCCAAAAGGCATTAAAGCGGTTTACAATACTATCATTTGAGGAAATAGGAAAGGAACGCCATTATTAGATAGGACAGAATAGACGAAGAAACAGGCAAACAGATAAGAAGAGGAGATAAATAGAGACAGCAAGTTACCACGAATGCAGGCATCATGATCCAAACCATAATGCATCGCCCCGGTCCAACGCCTAAGGGCCATGCCAAAGGGCCCTCTGGCGAGGCCCTCAGGCGCGGGCCCGCAAGGCGCGGGCGCGCCCTGAAAACGGCGGTTTTTATGCCGCTCAGCATTCCTGGCCTCAAGGAGGAAGGGGGAGCTCCTGCTCTCACCCCCGATGGAACAGCCTCACTCCCGCTGTGCTGAAAACGGCGGTTTTTATGCCGCTCAGCATTCCTGGCCTCAAGGAGGAAGGGGGAGCTCCTGCTCTCACCCCTGATGGAACAGCCTCACTCCCGCTGTGCTGAAAACGGCGTTTTTTATGCCGCTCAGCATTCCTGGCCTCAAGGATAAACAGGTAAAGGATATCCTTCAGGCTTCTAGAAAACCTTCCACAAGACGCTCTTATGCCTTTAAGTGGAAACGTTTTACTATATGGTGTTCTCAAACTATCTCCGATGTCACAATTCAATTCTCTAACCTAATTATATTAGGCGATTTTAATGTCCATATTGACCAGCCCAGTCGGCACAAAGACCGGGCCTTTCTCGATCTAGTGCGTGATATCCCTCTGCAACAACACGTATCCGGCCCTACCCACATAGCTGGTCACACATTAGATCTAATTCTTTCTCCCAATACATTGGTACCTGTAATTTCCCCCCCCTACGACGGTCGGTGTCCCCTGGTCGGACCATCTTTGTATCCTTTTTTCTATTACTACCCCTCTCTTAGCCTCTACTGATCCTACCCCGTCCTCGACTTCAGTTTCTTCTCGGCGTCGTATCACTGCTGATACCCTTAGGGCCTTTCCTCCTGCTTCTTCTTTCTTCCCATCTGACTTTGCTGCACTTTCCTCTGACGAACAGGTTTCCTTTTGGAATTCTCTTCTTTCAGACACTTTGGATGACCTGGCCCCGCCCTAGCCAGTCCCTCGCCAGCCTGGACCTTCTCGCTCCCCTTGGTATACTCCTGCTCTACGTCTTCAGAGAGCCCAGCTCCGCCATGTCCAACGTCAGTGGACCCATCATCCCTCTCCGGAACTGCGCCTTCACTTTAAACAACTTTTCTCTGCATATCGCCTAGCAATTCATTCTGCTAAAATGAACTTCCATGCAACTGAGATCTCTTCCGCTGCAAGCTCCTCTAAACAACTTTTTTCCATTTTACGTAGACTTTCCTCTGTTAGTCCTAATCAACATAACACCACTACAGTCCCTAATCCTCAATCTCTTGCTACCTTTTTTTCTGAGAAAATTTCTCATCTGCGTGCCTCTTTTTCCCATCCTTCTCCCCCACCACCCCTGTCCCTACCCTGTCCTGTCGTGTCATCCTCTCCTCCTAATCTTGCCTTAGCCCATTCCTGGTCTTCTTTCCACTCTGTTACCTCTGCAGAAGTTCTACAAGCTCTAACCAAATCTAACAAGACCACCTGTAAATTAGACCCAATCCCCTCTCATTGGCTGTCAGAACCCTCCCTACAGCTCATACCTATCATTACTAATATTATTAACACTAGCCTTTCTACTGGTTATTTTCCCTCACCCTGGAAATCAGCTATCGTCCGTCCCATCCTTAAACAACCTTCCCTTGATCCTTCTATCCTTTCTCACTGGCGGCCTGTTTCAAATCTTCCTTTCTTAGCTAAACTTCTAGAACGTCTTGTCTTTGATCAGCTAAACTCTCACACCGAAGCTACCAATGCTCTACACCCTCGCCAAGCCGGTTTTCGTCACGGACACAGCACGGAAACGGTTCTTCTGGCACTTCTCAATGACTTGCATGTTGCTCACGATCGTGGTGATGTCTCCCTCTTAGTTTCTCTTGATCTTTCTGCGGCTTTTGACTTAATCGATCACCATACTCTACTCTCTCGCCTATCGGATGTGGGTCTGCAGGGCACAGTCTGGCAATGGTTCTGTTCTTTTCTCACAGCCCGCTCTTTTTCAGTTCACTCTGGTGATCAGTCCTCCACACTGTTCCCTCTCTCCTGTGGTGTACCGCAAGGTTCTGTCCTTTCTCCACTTCTATTTAATATCTTTCTGGCTCCCTTATCACTGGTAATCCAACAATTCCCCGTTTCATTTTACATGTACGCCGATGATATTATTCTACTTTTTCATACTTCTCCCTTAACCTTAGACATTACTCATTTGAATCTCTGTCTTTCTCGGATCTCTTCTTGGCTATCTCACAACTTCCTACATCTGAACCCATCCAAATCCACTGCCATGTGGGTTTCTCTAACCGGTTCTTGTCCTTCTTTGGCTCCTATGATTGACTCTGTTTCCCTTCCTCTTGTCTCATCTTTTCGTTACTTGGGTGTCATTCTAGATTCTACGCTTTCCTTTCATCAGCACCTTTCCTCACTCATACGTCGTTCCTTTGTTACCCTCAGACAGATTAGAGCTGTCCGTTCCCTTCTCCCCTTCTCTTCCCTAGTTACTCTCGTCCTGGCCCTAGTAATAAGTCGTCTGGACTATTGTAATGTTTTCCTTGCTAACCTTCCTAAATATCAACTTTCTCGTCTTCAGCGCATTCAAAATGCTGCCGCCCGTCTCATCACATTTGCACACCGTTTTGACCATATCACACCTATTCTTCTCCGTTTACACTGGCTGCCACTTTCCTCTCGCTTTCATTATAAGTTTCTTATTCTGATTCACCGTGCTCTTTATACTAACACTCCTTTATACCTTGCAGATCGGATTTCCCTTCATACTCCCTACCGTCAGCTTCGTTCTCTACATGCTAACCGTCTGTCCCTTCCTTCCCCGTCACAAGCACACCTTGAGCAGACTCGGCACGCAGCTTTCTTCTTTCTAGGTCCAATGTTGTGGAATGCACTACCCACATCCCTCCGTTTAGAACCCTCCTACCCTCATTTTAAGTCATTACTCAAAACCCATCTGTTTCAGCAAGCTTTTCATCTCCCCCCTGATGGTCCTTCCTAACACCCCCTCAGTTTCTTGTGTCTAGTACTGTTTGCTTGTATATTAGTTTTGTTGTGTAATTTGTCTACCCATAGTCTGTCTTGTCTTCCTTGTTTTGGGCCTTTTTATTATCGTCTGTATTCTTTTTAAACAACTTTTGTTTTAAATATTTAAGTTAACCTATGTTATATTTTACTGGCCCTTTGTCTTTGTCTGGTTTTATTTAACTTTGTCCTACATTTATATTGGCTTTTATTCTTTTCTTTCCTATCTTATTTTTTGGCGTTCTTTTCCTTATCTTGCACTGCCAACCTTTTATTGTACACCGCTTTATGTTTTCCACGAAAAGCGGTTTATCAAGTTTTTAATAAAGATAAAGATAAAGATTAAATCCCCTTGTGATACCTTTGGAATCGGTACTAGAGTACCTACTTCATTTATCAAATTCTGGGTTAAAGACCAATTCAGTAAGAGTCCATCTTAGTGAAATTGCAGCTTCCTATAAGCCTCTAAATGGACAGCCAATTTCCTCTCATCCACTCATAGCAAGATTTATGATAGGTCTTCTCTTAACAAAGCCTCCCTTCAGGCCACCACCGGTGGCATGGGATTTAAATCTAGTTCTCGGACAGCTCATGAATCCGCCCTTTGAACCTTTAGCCACAACAACCCTAAAGTTTTTATCCTGGAAGGTCTTCTTCCTAATTGCAATCACCTCTGCACGTCGCATTAGTGAATTGCAAGCTTTAGTGGCTGATCCCCCTTATACAAGGTTTCACCATGATAATGTTGTTCTCAGAACTCATCCACATTTTATGCCAAAGGTGGTTTCGCCTTTTCATCTAAATCAATCGATTTACCTACCTGTATTCTTTCTGAGGCCTCATGCCTCTAATGCAGAAAGGAACCTTCATACTTTGGACTGTAAAAGAGCCTTGGCTTTTTACCTACAACGAACACAGCAACATAGAAAGTCTTCTCAACTTTTTGTTGCTTTTGATTTTAGTCATTTGGGTCTTCCAGTCTCCAAAAGAACTAATCTAAATGGATTGCACAATGCATATCCTTTACTTATGAGAGTAAGAGTCTTCCTCTTCAAGACCGCTTTGACCCGGTGAAAAGCGGGATATAAATACAGTTAAATAAATAAATAAATAAAAATAAAGGCCATGTCACAGCACATAATGTGAGAGCCATGGCAGCCTGTATGGCAAACCTTCACTCTGTGTCTTTCGATGACATCTGCCGAGCAGCCACCTGGACTTCGGTGCACACTCTGGAATTTGTTACTGGAGGATGTAGTAAAGGTTGTTGGTGTAACTGGGTTTAAAAAAGGTTTGGACAAGTTCCTGGAGGAAAGGTCCATACACCATTATTAAGAAGGGACCCAGGATATCAATGCTTGACCCAGTACAATCATTGTGGAACCTGTGTCTTTTGGGGAAACTGCTAGATTGGCCACTGTTGGAAACAGGATACTGCGCTTGATGGACCTTGGTCTGACCCAGTATGACATATCTTATGTTCTTATGTTCTTCTTCAGGACCAAGCAGGAAGTCAGTCCTCACATATGGGTGACGTCGGCACCGACGGAGCCCCCGTGCAGAGCATTTCCCCAGCTTTCAAAGAAAGCCTTTGGGAATGCAGCGCGCCTGTGCGGTCCCCTTCCCGCCCAAGGGTGCCATCTTGCTCAGTCTTTCTTTTTCCGCAGAGCCTGACGGACGTGAGTTCATGTCACCCGGGAAAAGTTGATTTTTTTCTGTAATTATTTATTTATTTGTTTATTTATAGGCTCTTTTATACCGCGCTTTTCAATATCAGTGCGGTTTACACATAACAAAAGTTTTGCATCAGAACAAAAGATCTTATGCTTACATTGTAACAGGATCAGTAACTTGGGACTGTAACAAGGTTAACTATATACACATCAACAACAGTGGTTATTGTGAAACTATTTACAGTTTATATTACAAGTTGGCAATCATAATGCAAAAGACTTTATAATCTATGATCGTTGTGAGTGTGACTGATGGGCGGATCTATTGTGTACTTCGCCGTGAATTAGGTTGTTGGAGTGTCAGAGGCTGCGTGAGTGAGTTGAGGTGTGGGGAGTGGTTGTGTTAGGTTAGGGTGGGCAAAGTGAAGGAGGAACAAGTGATGCTTAAGGGCTTTCTGAACTGCGAAAGGTCTCTGATTGATCGGATATGTGGTGGGAGGTTATTCCAGCACTTCGGGGCATAGAATGCAAAGGCTCTGTTCCTGGTTGTTTGAGTGCATTTTGTAGACTCAAGTGGTATAGTCAGCGTATTGGCAGCTACTGACCTTCTCAGCCTGTTTTTGGGGGTGATGGTGAGGAGTGCAGAGAGGGATGAGGGGGATAACTGGTTAATTGCTTTAAAAGTTAGGAGTAGTGCCTTGTAGGTGATCCTGCTGTGTAACGGTAGCCAATGTAATTCCATAAGTATGGGCGTGATGTGATCTCTTCTGGATATGCCGCAGAGGATGTGGGCTGTTGCATTCATTGCCATCTGCAATGGATTGAGGGTGCTCTTCGGAAGGCCGTGCAGGATGATGTTGCCATAATCGAAATGTGGAGTTACAAGTGTCTGGAATATTGTTCTGAAATCATCTGGGGCTAGTAGAGGTCTTAGGTGCCTTAACGTCAAGATTTTATTGTAAATGGACTTGGTGGTATTCTTTATGTGTTCTTTGAAGTTGAGCTGTTGGTCGAGTGTGACACCCAGGTAGCGTATCACAGATTTTCGCATTGTCTTATCTGGTTCGACACTGGTTCCTCTTCCTGCCTGGGCTCGGTACACCGGTATCGAGTCCGGAGTTGTGATTTTCGTTTTTTGTCCTTCGTGACTAGCGTTCGTGCTCTTTTTGTGTTTTCACTGGCAGCCCGGTCTTTTGACCTTGCAGAGGCCCTTTTTCCCCCGATGGCTGCCAGCGGGTTCAAAAAGTGTGATCGGTGCAAGAAACCTATGTCTCTCACTGACACACATGACTGCTGCCTCCGATGCCTCGGGCCCGTCCATGACCCACTGGCCTGTGGCCCGTGCGGCAAAATGTCATCGAAGGTGCTTCGGAGCCATCAGCATCAACGTGAGAGAAATTTCTCTGACTCTGCGTCCGGCCGGGCCCGGACTTCATCAGAGGCCTCAACATCTCGGGAGTCCGACCCCGAGCGCCATCGGGGTTCCTCTGAAAGGGAGTCTCCCTCCCGGGAGCACAGAAGGAAGAAAAAGCTCAAGAGGGCAGCGTCGGTGGAGGCTCCTGGTTCTTCGAGGGCCAGGTCAAGTAGCCCTGACCGCCGCCCCGGGCTCTCAGAGTTGGAGAGGCCTTCCAAGCTGCCTCCTGAGGCACCGGAGTCCCCGAGTCACGTAAGTGCAGTTGTCCTCGTAGACTCTCCTCCGGGGGAGCCTACGTCGGGCCTGACGCCGTCGGGGCCCGAGTCGGGGCTGCTGAGTCTCCTGAGCTTGGACTCAGGTTGAGGGTCTTGGAGAGCAGCTTGGCTGCCTTCATGGAACAGCAGCGGGTGCTGATCGCTGGTCTGACCGGTGCATCTGCCCCAACCACCGGGACCTTGATGTCTAAGTCTACCCCAGAGACAGAGCCGATCCTCGAGTCAATGAAGTCTCGAGTCGATCCTCGGTCAAGGTCCCCTTCGACCTCCTGTGCGGGGCCAAGGTCATCGACACCAATACCCTCGGCGTCGGGGTGGGTGGCACCGAGGCCCACATGTCTGGAGCCACTCGATTCCTCCTTGGAGGAGTCGGAGTGGGAAACGGAGGATGAGGAGTCCCCGGATACCTTCCGGACCCGTCCCTTTGGACTCACTGGAGCCGGAGCCTCGGAGACGGTCTCCCCCCCCCCCCCCCGGAGGATACCCGGTTCTCGGACTTTGTGAGGGACATGGCCAAGGCCTTGGCCTTCCCTGTGGATGCCGAGGAGGAGCCTTGAGCCGAGGAGCTCGATGCCCTCCAGTATGATTTTCCTCCGAAGGAAGCCTTTACTGTACCGGTTCCTTCGATGCTGGAACGGCTGCTCTTCTGTATGTGGGAGGCACCGCCCTCGACGCCGGTTATTAGCAAATGGGTCGATTCCATTTATTGAGTCCGTAAGAGCCCTGGGTTCCAAAAGGCACAGTTACCGCACCACTCCATGGTTGTGGAATCGGCCATGCACCGCCTGAAGAGTCAGAAGATGCACTCCTTGGTGCCCCCTGGCCGGGAGGCCCGGAACCTGGATGCCCTCGGTAGAAAGTGTTTCCAGGGCTCTATGCTATCTTGCCATGTCCAGACCTACCAGCTGTACATGGGCATGTATCTACGAGACCTGGCAAAGGAGATTGCCGGGTTCTCAGCTGGCCTCTCCGAGGAAACTTTGCAGAGGTTCAAGGCTTTGTCATCAGGGATTCGAGAGTGCTCGAAGTTTATCTCTCAAGCAGCCTATGATGGCTTCGAGGCTTCGGCTCGGGTAGCCGCTGCCGGCATCGGTGCACGCCATCAGGCCTGGCTACAGTCATCAGACCTGGAGCCATGGGTGCAGGACAAGTTGGTCGATGTCCCTTGCTGAGGTGAAAAACTTTTCGGTAAGCCAATGACTAAAAAGGCTGCGGAAATCGAGACTGAGACTCTCACCAGGACAAGGCTGTCCAGGAAGACTTCTGCCCCTTCTCAGAAAAAGAAGGGCTCGGGGAAGAAGCCCTTTTTCCCGAGGAAGGGTGCTGCCTACAAATCCTACCCTCAATATCAGGCCTCTCCAGCTCCCCAACAGGGCCAGCAGGCCAAGGGGCAGGGGCATGGGCCCCGTAGGTAGAAGACCCCCAAGCCGCCAGCTCCGGCTCCTGCACAGCAGGGAGCGGGGTTTTGACTTCCACAGCATAGCCTCTTCTCCACAGCTGGCTCCACTCAGCACAGGAGGTCGGCTGACCCTGTATGCCTACAGGTGTCCAGCCATCACAGGGGGATACCTGGGTCCTCAGCATAGTCCAAATTGGCTACATGCTCCACTTCCAGCAGATACCCCCCTCCTACTTTCCAGGGGAGCCTCCAAGACTCCCTCTGCACAGAAACCTCCTCCTTCAGGAGTTGGCAAGTCTTCTAAAGGAACAGGCGGTGGAACCGGTGCCTCACCAATTTAAAGTTAAAAATAGCACTTATCTTCAAATTGATTTCCAAATACTTTCATATATATTTTCACCGTTGCTAAATTTTCCATTTCTTCACACGACGTGCACATTTTGGGAATGATCCCTGTTTCAAGTGTTTTCTCCGATATAGCTTCTAGGCAAAGCAACTGTGACCAGAACGCCATCTTGCAGCTTGAGGTTAACCATTGATTATACAAGGCAGTATACAGCTGTTTTTCAAAGGAGAACCAGCCAATGAAAAAGGGAAAAACCCCACCAACAGGGGAATCCCTATTGCAATTGGATGCTAACCAAAAAGAGGCCATCCAAAAACCCGATGACATTACAGTAGGCTTATCCAATCAATTTCACGATTCGGCATGCTTCGACAGAAATAATGTTCTAAGTTGTTTGGGGTGTTTGGTGGTGAATTTTTGGACTTTGAGGGTTTAATTCATTCACTATTTTGGGTTTGGGTAGATACTCACCACTTTAAAGGGCAAGGCTTCTACTCCAGGTACTTTCTGGTACCAAAAAGGACAGGAGGCCTCCGGCCTATCCTAGACTTGCGAAACCTAAACAAGTTTCTGGAGAGGGAAATGTTCAAGAGTACTTCCCTTTGGCCTAACTTCCGCCCCCAGGGTTTTCACCAAATGCCTGGTGGTGGTGGTGGCCTATCTCAGAAATCAGGGAATTTTTGTCTTCCCATACCTGGACGACTGGCTCATCAGGGATCAGTCGCTCCAGGAGGCCAGACAAGCCACTCTTCGCACTGTCTCTCTTCTTCAGCATCTGGGCTTTGTCATAAACGACGCAAAGTCCACTTTGCTCCCATCACAGAACCTTGAGTTTATAGGGGCAAGATTAGAAACCCTGCAGGCAAGAGCTTACTTGCCCGAGGACAGGGCCCACAGGCTGATGGACTTGGCCAACCAGTTCCAAAGCAATTCTCAGGTCTCCGCCAGACACTTCCTGCGGCTCCTGGGCCACATGGCATCCACGGTACATGTGACCCCGAATGCCCGTCTGCATATGCGGGCGGCTCAGTGGTGCCTCAGAAATCAGTGGGCGCAAGCCACAGGCAACCTCCAAGACAGAGTAAAGGTGTCCAAACCACTCTTGGACTCCTTGTAGTGGTGGCTACATGTCCCAAACCTTCTCAGGGGGGTACCCTTTCAGGCCCCAGCACACACAAGGGTGCTGACGACCAATGCTTCCTTAAAGGGCTGGGGTGCACATTGCCAGGGCACGTGCACTCAAGGCTTCTGGTCTCCTCAGGAGGCCACACAGCAGATCAATCTTTTGGAGCTGCGAGAAATACGCTTGGCTCTACAGACTTTTTCTCATGCCCTCTCTCACCAGTCTGTCTTAGTTCAGACAGACAATCAGGTAGCAATGTTCTATGTGAACAAGCAAGGGGGCACAGGGTCCAGACTCCTATGTCAGGAGGCGCAGGCCCTTTGCTCCTTTGCAGTCAAACAAGGCATGTTTCTCAAAGCAGTTTATCTACCTGGTCAGGAGAACTTCTTGGCAGACAAACTAAGCAGGATTCTCCAGCCTCACGAATGGCAGTTGAATCCACTGGTGGTCCAGCAGATCTTTCTATGAGGGGGACTTCCATCCATCGATCACTTTGCAATTCCACTGAACCGTCAGCTGCCCAGGTTTTGCTCCAGACAGCTGCATCCCCTGATAATGGCAGCAGATGCGTTTCTGATCTCTTGGTCTACGGGCCTCCTGTAGGCATTTCCTCCCACACCCCTGATGGCCCGAACTCTGTTCAAGATTCTACGGGACAAGGCCTCGGTGATTCTGGTAGCCTCCAGATGGCCGAGGCAACCATGGTTTCTGCAGTTGGAAGTGGAAACTCCATGCCCTCTGGGGTTGCAACCCGATCTCCTGTCTCAGGATCTGTTCCCTTCTGCACCCCAATCTCAAATCCCTCAATCTGATGGCCTGACTACTGAAAGGATAGTGCTAGCTCCCTTACTTCTACCTAGGGAAGTTGAGGAGGTGGTCTTGGCCTCTAGGAGGCAATCCACCAGAAAATCCTATGCCCTCAAGTGGCGTAGGTTCTCAATATGGTGTGCTCAGCGCAATGAAGATCCTTTCTCCTGCCTTGTGCCAGTAGTACTACAATACCTACTTCACCTGTCAGACCTAGGCTTTAAGTCCAACTCTATTCGGGTCCACCTCAGTGCTCTATCAGCACACCACTCACTGGTGGAGGGACTGTCTCTGTCGGTTCACCCCTTGGTGTCCTGCTTCCTCAGAGGCCTGCTTTTTCTCAAGCCTCCGATTCGTCCACCTGCCACTGAGTGGGATTTGAACGTGGTCTTCCAACAACTTACTTGTCCACCGTTTGAGCCGATGGCTACTTGCCATTTACGTTACCTTTCTTGGAAGGCACTCTTCCTGGTAGTTCTTACCTCGGCCAGACGTGTGAGTGAACTACAAGCTCTGGTTTCTGATAGACCGTACACACGGTTCTATAGGAACAAGGTGGTCCTACGGACCCATCTGAAGTTCCTCCAAAAAGTTGTCTCCTCCTTCCACCTCAGCCAGGAGGTGGTTCTTCTGACATTCTTTCCCAGGCTGCATACCAGCCGGGCTGAAACAGTCTTGCATACCCTGGACTGTAAGAGGGCGTTGTCCTTTTACATAGAATGTACGCGGGGGCACCGAAGGGCTACTCAGCTCTTTACCTCCTTTGACCCTAATAAATTGGGATTGCCTGTCTCCAAGCATACCTTGTCCACTTGGTTAGCAGATTGTATTGCCTGGGTGTACAAGGCAGCCGGCCTCTCCTTGCAGGGTCGAGTCACGGCCCACCGTGTCAGGGCGAAAGCCACGTCAGTAGCTCGTCTCCGCTCTGTTCTGTTGGCGGACATCTGCCGGGTCGCTGCTTGGTCTTCCAGCCAGACTTTTGCAGCTCACTACTGCCTTGAGAGAGAGTCCCGAAGGGACAGTGCTTTCGGACAGGTGCTACTCCGCAATCTCTTTGAGGTTTAGGCAACTCCTACCCTCCGGCCCTTGTGTTGGGCTACTGTATGGGGGTGTTCTCAGAGGATATTCTTATCACGGATGCTGAGGCTCTTCAGAGGGAGCCATTTTTTCAGCTTTGGGTTCCCGGTAGCCTAGAGCTGGGAAGTCCCATATGTGCGGACTGACTTCCTGCTTCGTCCTGGAGAAAGAGTAGTTACTCACCTGTAACAGGTGTTCTCCAGGAGCAGCAGGAATTAGTCCTCACGACCCTCCCTCCTGCCCTAGAGTTGCAGTCATATATTTTATTTTGTTTTTTGCTGTCTTTTAGCTATGTCATCAGACTGAGCAAGATGGCACCCTTGGGCAGGAAGGGGACCGCGCAGGCGCTCTGCATTCCCAAAGGCTTTCTTTGAAAGCTGGGGAAATGCTCTGCACGGGGGCTCCGTCGGCGCCGATGTCACCCATATGTGAGGACTGATTCCTGCTGCTCCTTGAGAACACCTGTTACAGGTGAGTAACTACTCTTTATGTTCACACCTTCATAGTCCACTACTGCCTAGATAAAGCCTCCCGTCGGGATGCCTTCTTTGGCCAGGCTGTTCTTCAACATCTCTTTCAGACTTAATTCATCTCCTACCCACCAACTCTGGTAGGATGCCAGAGATCCATTGGAGGAAGTATGGCCCACCTCACTATAGGTGGCAGCTTCCTGGGGCCATCTCCCCGGCATCTTCAGCTAGGGAGTCCCCATATGTGAAGACTATATTCCTGTTGTTCCTGGAGATAGAGTAGTTACTCACCTGTAATAGGTGATCTCCGGGAACAGCAGGAATTTAGTCTTCCCAACCCACCCACCTCCCCTAGGAGTTGTCTCTCTATCTCTATGTCTCTTTCCTCTCTCCCTCCATCCTTTCACTCAACTACAAACTGAACTGAAGAGGGACAGTTGGAAAGGGGGAAGGCAGCATGCATGTGCTGAGGGATGCTCCCAAAAGCGTTCCTATTGGACGCTGGGGAGCGTTCCCGCGCAGGCTCCGTCAGTACTGACGTTACCCCATATGTGAAGATTAAATTCCTGCTGTTCTCGGAGATCACCTGTTACAGGTGAGTAACTACGCTTTCTCTGCTAAAGAGAGGGCTTTTTTAGAAGTGAAACATTCTTTGATTCCAGCTATTTATGTTTTTCCTAAAATACATGTCTTTAGTATCCCTGCCTAATAGACTTATACTATCGGCTATTGGATCCCTTTTAGAAATTTTATCAGTAGTTGTTATTTGTTGACATTTTTTGAGACCTTTAATTCAAAAAGTCCCTTTCTTTGTTATAGATTCAACACACATCATTAGGATTCTGAATGAATTAAGATTTTTTGCAGACAAAATTATCTTAGTAACATTTGACATCAAATCCCTATACTCAAATGTACCACAAGATGAGACCCTTCTCATCATTAAGAATGCATTGTCCCAGAAAGAGTTGCCAGAGAATCACCACTGAATTCATTTGTGAGATTGCAGCAATTGCGTTCAAGAAAAACTATTTTGTTTATCAAGGTCATTTCTATCCACAAATCAAGGGAACTTCAATAGGTATCTCTATGGCCCCAGATCTGGCATGCTTATATGTAGTTCACTTTGAAAAGCTCTTTTTGAACGATCATATCTTTAAAAAACATATCAGACATTTGAGTGTTATATAGACAATGTTCTGATGATTTGGGAAGGTAACAAATCAGATCTCTCTCATTTTTATATGTAGCCTAACAGCAGAGATGACAATTTATGTTTCACAATGCATAGCAACCCTGTTGAGACCCCCTACTTAGATATCCTAATCAGGTTCAAGAATGATGTTTTTCAAACGTCAACTTTTAGGAAACCTACAGACAAGAATACATTTTTGCATTTTAGTTGTCAGCATGACACGCAATTAAAGACTAATTTACCAGTGAGCCATTTCCTAAGGTTGAGAAGATTATGCTCATGTGCCAGAAGGAAATGCTGGGTCCCTCCACTGTCTAGCTTCTGCCTATTTGCTGCATGCCTTGAACATGCATCATTGTCCTGCCTACTCTGGTTTCATGCAGGCTTGCTACTGTTAACATGAGAGCCCCTTGTCCCTCGACCATCTTTTTCCCTTCCTATGCCCTTCTATGTCATTGCTGTGGTGCCCGCTGTGGCCCGTGTATGAGCTTTGGGGAATGGTATCCCCATTTTTTGCCAGCTGCCTGCATTGCTCCTACCACTCCCCTTCCCCATCTCTGGCCTTGCTTCCATATCTGTGTTCCCTGATCATTTGCCATCCCATTTCCTTGACTGTCTTGGTCCTCCTGCACCTTTTGCTGCCCACTGTCATACTTACTGATGAAGCATCTGGTGAATCATATGTCAGATTGTTTGGATCTCCCACCAGCTGGTTCTTTGCCCACTGGCCGGGAGAAGTTGGGCATCCTCATTGCCATTGGCCCATCTTCTCAGCGATTCCTCATGCTTGGCCCCTACGTGCCCATAGATGCTTGCTTATTGTCGCTGGTGCTTGGGCATCAATGGCCCATGTTGGTGAATGCTGCCTTGGCCATCTTCATTACTATATTGCAAATGGGGTGGACGTGTGGCTGCCTCGTTCAGCCTGTGCGTCAATTTTCCTGCATGTCCAGCTTGCCATTTTGCACCCACACTACCTGTCCATGGGCCCAGTTTCAAAATTGCCTAAATTTTCTGCCTGTCCCCATTTGGACATTCTTTCTGCATCCAGTACATCCTTTGTAAAATGCCCCTCCATATGGGTAATCCTCATTTTGCAATGGGAATACACATATATGGGAACAAATTTCCCTGTTAGGTTTTGCATGAGCTCAGAGGCATGCACAGATTTAAAAAAAATGCTCATTTTAGCCAGGGCTTTAAAGAAGGGCTTTGCAGTTTTCCAAGTCATGCTGTGTCTTCGTAACTGGAACTGAAGATGCAGCATAACCAGGAAAACTGCAAATCTCATCATACTAACTGCAGAAGCCCAAGAGAGTATTTAAAAAATGCTATGGGGAGAGCATCTTTAAACTCACCAGGGAACCTTCTGATCTGTGGGAAAAAAGAGGTCTCCAGCCTTTCTCCAACGGACTTCCCCACCAAAATTCAAATTCAAATTTCCCTCCTCACTCCCAACAATCAGATTTGAGGACTACTATATAAAAGAATAAACTGCTTAACCACTTTACTCTGAAGAAGCCACAATATAGTGGCTGAAATGTTGGTTCCAATTACGAAGACTCAGCATGACCCAGAAAACTGCAAAGATCATCATTCTCCCCTTTATTTATTTCTGTCTCCTAAAATAAAACAACATACAAATTGCAGTCTCAGTATTTAATTGATGACAGATATACATATAGGTTTGTGTAATAGGCTGGCTACATATGAAAGTGGCGTTATTTACACATGGAAACTCTGAAATCACCTCTTGCGCATGGAAGTGCTGACACTTCAACATGGAAACTGCTGAGTTTATATACTTCATTCATCCCATGAGTATATCTGTCAAATTCTGCACGTTCTTGTATGTATTTTTCAGAAGATCTGCATTCAGCTGAGGCCTTTGTAAAATGCCACCAGAAATGAGCACCTCCTGACCTGGACTTCTCAATTTTGATCTCAACCTTCTATGTAAAATGGGACTTTAAATATTTCAGAAAACTAGCTATTTGGCCACTGTGTGCTTCCTAGAGTTGAATCCACTCCATTGTTATTGGGAAGCGATATTAAGAGGGTTTGGGATTATGGCTCTCAGTTTTAGACTGGTTCAATTTGAATAAAAGACAACAGGAGCAAATACTGTTAATTAGGATATCACCAGTAGAATATTCTGAAAATTTAGAACAAGTAAATAATTCTTTACTTGCTTCTTTATCCCCTTAGCTACCAAAAGTCTGGAAGGGGAAAAGAGTAGAGAAGTCAGCAGGAGAGGAATTGGAGGGGGGAAGGAAGAGTGCAAGGTGTTGCTGAAAGGTGAATTCGGGCACACACTTGCACACACAGGCAACCCCACCTCCTCATGACTGATATGCACCCCAGCTCCACACTACGTACACATGCATGCACAGACACCGGCACCACACCCCTGCATCACACACGCAAACACAGGCACACCACCTCCACCTCACACACACATACACACGTATATACACACACACACACAGGCATCCCACCTCCAACTTTCACATACATACAGGCATCCCACCTCCAAATTTCTCTCACACACACCCCTTTTGTGTAAGTGATGGTCGCCATATATTTTGCTGAATATGGTTTCTTTTTATGACACCTTTGCCTTTTAGGCTTTTCTACTAGGCTGTTCTTTGACTTTTTTTTAGAAGGGAGCTGTATGGTATAGGAGGTGAAGTATTTCTGTCCGCAAAAGAAGAGCGAGACCTAGGGGTGATTGTTTATGATGATCTTAAGGTGGCTAAGTAGGAAAAGTGATGGCAAAAGCCAGAAGGATGCTTGGGTGCATAAAGAGAGGAATGGCCAGCAGAAAGAAAGATGTTTTAGTACCTCTGTATAAGTCTTTTGTGAGACCTCATTTGGAATACTGTGTGTAATTCTGGAGACCACACCTTCAAAAGGATATAAACAGGATGGGTGCAGAGGGTGGCTACCAAAATGGTCAGTGGGCTTCGTCATAAAGCATACGGGCAGGGCTGGCCTGTCCATTGAGTGAGAATGTTGTTCGCACAGGGCCCCGTGCGAACCACATTCTTGCTCAATGGATGGCTGCAGAGGGAGCCAGGGGTAGCCCGCGCAAGGCCCCGGCTCCCTCTGCACAGCCCGCCAGCGTGAAGAGCCTTTTCCTTCACGCTGGCGGCTGCTTCAATGAAGCCGCAAATGCCGGGAGAGGTTAAAGGGCATTGCCAGTTTAATTATTGTCTTTCTATTTCTAAATTGTGATCCCTTGTTCTTTGGTGACGGTCTATGTTCTGCATTTTAACCAAGCTGAGGTATTCTGTTCATGTAGTTTCTATTTGACCATGTCACTTGTTCTCTTTCCCCAGTAGGAGATGCATTGGTATTCTCTGAGATGTATTGGTTTAATATTTGCAGTGTTGCTTTTTGATAGGTAGGGTTTGGTGCTTTGTGAGTCCTGGCAGAGCTGTTATGATATGGTGGATTTGCTATGAGTTCTAAATGGTCAGTGTTTATAGTACTTCCTAATGGACCTGGTGGTTGGCACTGGAATATAGTAACATAGAAATCTGTTAGTCTTTTTTTATCCAGACACTCATTAAGAAGCATGTTTACTAAAAATGCATGTTAATATTATGCAAATATTTATGCAAATGAGGCCCCGCAATTAATCTCTGCACATGGCCCCGCACCCCTTTTGGGCCGCCCCTGCGTATGGGAACAGACAAAGATCCCAATATGAATACTTTGGAGGAAAGGCGGGAGAGAGGAGATATGATAGAGATATTTAAATACCTCCGTGACATAACTGCAGTCTCTTTCAATTGAAAGAAAGTTCTGCAATGAGGGGCCATAGAATGAAGATGAAAGGAGATAGACTCAGGAGTAATTTGCGGAATTATTTTATGAAAAGAGTGCATGGAATAGTCTCCCAGTAGAGGTAGTAGAGATGAGGATAGTATCTGAATCCAAGAAAGCATGGGACAAATACAGAAGATCCCTAAAGGAAAAAAGGGCCTGTAGAGCTTAGTAGTTGTTATAGAAGGGCAGACTGGATAGGCTGTGTGGTCTTTATCTGCTATTATGTTTCTATGTTTGATTTATGGAGAAGTAGGGGCATGGTAAAGGAGAAGCATGGAGCAAAGATGTCGGGTTTTTCTCTTTCAAAAGGTTAGCCTGTACAATTACCCTCTGCAGTTATTTTTTGTGGGCAGGGCAGGGGATGGGCATGGGTGGAGCATGGCTAGCCACAGGTGATGGATTTTTTAAATTCAAAAAAGTTGCCAAACCTATCAACATATCCTCTCACTTGGATGTCATCAGCGTAATTTTTTCTTGTTGTTTATATTTATTTACTGATTTAATATACCATCATTTGTGGGTACATCATAAGCCCAAACTCTGCACAAGGATAGATAATAGATTCAAGAACCAGTGCCAAAACCAACTCATGAGGAACATCAGATGGCAACTGATAATGGCTGGAATTGTGCTAACCAGTAGTTACAGAGAAAATGTGGTTACTTAGGTAAGATGTGAACCATCTACCTAAATCATAAAAATCTGAAATTAATAAATGATGATCAAGCATATCAAAAGCAGAAGAGAAGTTAAGAGAAGCACTGTGACCAGGATGAAAACAGCCCTGTCTTGGAGGACGGGCACATATATCATCCAAAATCTTACAAAGCTGGTCATGGACTATTTTTTTCAAGAACTTCAGAGACAACGGGAGATTTCATATCGGATGGAAATCAGATGAGACAGTATGAGCTAGGTTAGATTCGTCAGGAAAGCAGACAATAGCATGCAAAATTCAGCCGTTCTCTGTATAGCTTCAATACATAAATTAGGCCAGCAGAAAAGTAAGCCTAACTTATGTCTAAAAACAGAGACTCAGTTGCCACTTATATATTTGAACTGCTGGCACTACTGATTAGCACCACCACTTAAAAGTTACTTTATCCAGTAGTTGCAGCTGGTGAAATTCAGGCCAATAACTTTTCTGATCATAATATTATACATTTGACTCTCGTAGCGCCTATTAACTTTCAGATGCTGATTGCTCAAGGATTTCAAGTATGGTTAACTGTGGAAATCATTATCCCACAAAGAAACATCATATCTAGTCAAAACCTATGGAGCATGTTTATTAAAGTGTGCAATGGTTTTGCTTGTAGTTTTCAATGAGGGTAGAAATCAATACATGGTACATGCAACAGTCATGTGTTACCTGTTGGGGGCATGTACAGCATGTCCCCAGCACATATCACAGTGATTTTAATCCTAACCCATGCCCGCGGCATGTTCACATAATGTGAATGCACTTAACATGACCTAGTGAGTGCACCCATGCTAACTGCAACATTGATGGTGAATGCCACTGTCAATGCCTGCACTAACCATGCCTAAGCTCCTCCTCTGCTCTGCCTATTTCTCATCTCATCACACACTAAACAGCATAGAATGAATCCCCCATTGTCTGTTTAGCATGAGTGCTGTTAGTGCGACGAATTGGCACGCAGTCAAGCAATCATTAAGAGCTGGCACAGTTTAGTAAACATGCCCCTAAGATTTACTCATTTGTAGCAAAAATAATTATAGATATTGTCACCCACCTACTTACCCCGGAGGCGAAAGGCCTGGGGCTTCAGTGAGGCTCCTCCTATGTAGCAGGGACTAGTGGTGCCCCCTGGGAGTTGAAGTCCCAATAGCTAGTCAATAAGAGTGTAGTCGTGGACGAGTAGCTATGCTTATAAAGAGGTATTTATTTCCCTTCCCGGGAGAACGTTTGCAAACAGGAGTCATAAAGGAAAGTAAACCATGCTTCTGGCACAACACAAAAAGGGTATTACAAAATGACAAAGGAAATGCTTCTTTTCAGCTTTAAGGAAAACAAAAGTGAAAAACAGGCTTTTTATGTTACAAAAGCTGTAGAGTGAAATCTGTGTCCTTTACACAGATTTCTCTTTTGCAGGCTTTTCATATGCTTCAACAGAAAGAGGTCACGCTATCTGAAAACACCAGTGTACAGTCCATCTGGAAATCCTCTGAGTTTTCTCCACAGAAATCACAGTCCATGGCCTCATGAGTTTCCCTGCTATTATCTCTTGTATGGCTGTAACTTGTATCAGTGTTTAGCAATCCCTCCTCTTCCTGGCAAGGGCTTCTCTCCCCTTTATTAATGTGGAAAGGCAGGTTACCATGCAATGTGGATTTTCCCTCTAGAGGGCCATACACCTCAGGACTAGTGCAGGTAAAATCCAGTGCCCCTCTATTCCAGGGAATTGGGCTTTTTTCAGGCTTAGCTCTGCCTGAACGTTTGCAGCCGGGAAGCTGGAAACTTTTCTCCCTTTCACTTCCCCTCACAGGACGTCTTTCTTTCAGCCGGGAAATCTCTTTTGGGTAAGAGCTTCTATTCCCCAGGTACCTGCTCTCGTGAGAGTTCCCTCTCACAGCTCCTCGTCGTTTGCTCCCTGGAATCCCTCTGGGTCCCCAACCGGACTCTGGTTCAGTGCAGCCCAACTCTCTAGCACTAACCTCGGGTAATCCCTCCTGGGCAAACTCCTCTGAGGTGCTGCTGGAATCTCCGTCAGAAGCTCTCAGGTATGTGTCCTGGTTCTCATATGCTCTGCTTTTTCCTTTCCCATGTGTCCTGGTTCTCTCTGTTCTTCCTCCAGTTCCCTCTCGTGTCCTGTTTCTGCTCAAGACTGACTCTATTTTAAATGCGTCATTCTTTGAGCCCCTCATCATCTCAAGTCCCTGCAGCTGTTCCTGCTCCTCTAATGAGCTATGAGGTAATGCATCTCCGGGGCGTTTACCTACACCCGGTGCTCGTGTTTTGGTCGGTTGTCTATAGCAACCCCTAGCCATGTGCTTTGAGCTGCCTTTTTTAAAACTGCCCTGCACATTTTCATCTATTTCCATAGGCACTATTTGCCTTGCGCCATGACAGATCCCCCCCCCCTTAAAATATTACGGGCTGCAGATTTTTCCTGACAGCCCGGAATCTCCTTACGGGACCTATCTCGGGGTAATACTGTATGGGACCTATCTCGGTATACTACAGTAACCAGGCTGGCAGTGGCAGACCTGTCCTTCCACAGCTTTAGTACATTTACATGATAGACCTGTTGGCGGCCCCTCTCGTTTTCCACCCGATAGGATACTGGGCCAACCCTCTCTACCACTGTACCAGGGCCCTTCCACCTGGACTCGAATTTCGGTCCGGGGTCGGATACTTGCATAAGTACTTTGTCCCCTATGCTTAGCTGCCTCGGTCTGGTGCCCTTATCGTAATACTGTTTTTGCTTACGTTTACTGGCCTGTAGATTCTATATAGAGGCCTTGGATGTCCTCTGTAGGCGTTGTCTTAACTCTTTCAGGAATTGGGGTACCCCGACCTCTTGCATGTTCGGCTCTACCCATTGCTCCTGTAGGATGTCCAAGATTCCTCTTGGAGCGCGGCCGAACAGCAACTCGTAGGGAGATGCCCCCAGGGACGCCTGTATGCGCTCCCTGCATGCATATAGCGTGAATGGGAGCAATGTATCCCATTAATTCATTTCCCCCGCCTTCAAACCTCTGCGTAGCAGTTGTTTAATAGACTGATTCATACGCTCCACGAGCCCGTTAGACTGTGGATGGTATGCTGATGTCCGTATATGGCGGATGCCGAAGGCTTCCCAGACCATAGCTAGATGTTTTGATAGGAAGTTACTACCCTGATCAGTCAGGACTTCCCTGGGAAAACCTACCTCGCAGAAAAGTTTGATTAACTCTAAGGCTACTATTTTGGCGGATGTGTTTCTCAAGGGAATGGCCCAAGGAAACCGCGTGGCATGGTCAACTATGACCAAGATATACTTAAAACCCCTCGGTGTCTTCACCAGAGGTCCTATTATGTCAACTCCCATTCGGCTTATAGGAGCCGCTATGGTGGGAGTTGGCACCATGGGTACTGCCTTAGGCTTTCTAGCTGTCACTCTTTGGCAGCTAGGGCATGCCTCGCAATACTGCCGTGTCTCCTTAAAAACCCCAGGCCAATAAAATCTAGCTAAGATTTGGTCCAGCGTCCCCTGGATCCCCTTGTGACACCCCACTGGGTGGTCATGGGCTAATCTTAACACGCTAGCTTTAAAGGTCGTGGGTACAACTAGCTGCTTGCGTATGGCATCATTGTGGGGGTTTACACATTCTCTATATAAGAGATCATCTTCCAGGAAAAATCGTGGTAGGGTCTGTCTGGTTTCCTCAGCCCACTCAAACGCCCTTTTAAGAGCTGGGTCAGCTCTCTGCTCCATGGGGAATGAAGGAAATTTTTTGACCACCTCTGCTGGTACCCAGGGCAACCCTACAGCACCTTCTAGCTCGGCCCTCCCCCGGGTCCTAGAGTATCTCTCCCTACGTTTCCTGGATTTATCCTTTTTCCCTTTTTTATCAGGGGGATGTATTAAATCATCATGTTTAGGGAGGGTATCTAGCCCTTCTTCGTCTGGCTCCTCTCTTTGAGCATTTTCCTTCCCTTCAGGTTCCTCAGTGTTTTTCTCTGACTCTTCTCCCCTCCCAGAGGGTCCCGCTTGAGAGCGTGTGGATACTAAGCCTAACTTAATACCCAAGTCTTGATAAAAGGGAGGCCAATCCTTCCCCAGTACAACATCCTCTGGTAGTTTGGGAACTACGGCCACCCTCACCTCTCTGATGGTGCCCAACCCTTGTACCAATACATTGTGTAGGGGATAAGGGACAAATGCGCCATGCACGCACTTGACCCTTACTTGGCCTTCTGCTTGACTTGGGGGCGACTGGCGGTGCCCCTTAATGGCTTCCCAGGGCTCCCTTGAAATCATGCTCTGGTCAGCCCCCGAGTCAAGTAGAGCCAGTGTGTGAATACTGTGGCACCGCAGACCAGCTGCAAGCAGAAGGGAAAGTTTTAAACACGGAAAAAAGAGGTAAAGTACAGCTGCAGCGACAGGAGGAACCACATAGAGGGAGCCAGAGAGACCTCTGGAGGTCTGAAGAACCACGCCTTAAAGCCCATGACGTAATTCCAGCCAACACCCAAGGCAGAAGGGGAGGAACTCCTTTTAAATGCTCAGTTGACTGGAGGAGAAGGAAGGCAGTCGGGAAGGCAGTCGACAGAGCAGCCGACAGAGCAGTCGGGAGAGCAGTCGAGGAGAGACAAGGAGACTGGCAAGGATACGTGCCAGAACACAGTCAAGGAGACTGGCAAAAAGACAAGCCAGAACACAGTCAAGGAGACTGGCAAGGAGACCTGTACAGCCCAAGAGGTTGGAGAAAAAGAGAAAGACAAAGAGGTTGGCAGACAGCTTCAGACAGACAAGGAGACTGTCAGGAAATTGTGCAGGAAGTTTCAACTCCCGAGCTACATGGATATCTGGAGAATCCAGGGAGAGGACTCCTGACCAAGGGAACCAGCCTAACCGTGCCAGCCAAACCAGGTACAGGAATCTACTGTAAACATTTTAAAGAAGGGAGAGATAAATTCTCCAGGAGAGAAAGCTTTTATAAAGCTGCTGACCCTGAAGGGAACTGGACTATAAGAGAGAGTCCCAGGCCTAAGTTTGATAAGAGCCTGAGGCCTACCTGTGTAGCAGATAATCTAGGACCTGCCAGGTCCAAACAGCAGCCTACACCTTTCAGAGAGCAACATGGAAGCAAAGGTAAATGCTATTTTTATAATGGTAATAGTTTGAATACTGTGACACCGAAAGGGGCAGACACTAGAGCCTGTTGTCCTCACAGAGGCCTGCCTGAAACAAGGTTCAAACCTGCACTTAATAAAAAGCTTAACAGAGAAAGTACTGTATGCAAGCGAGACTATCCTCAGCAGAGAAGTTTACAAATATAGGACTTACCTTGCAATGCTGATTACTGGCGTTTAATCCAAGCACTAAGCAGAGAGCCTGAAGGAAACCTCCCAAACGCTCTAAGCAGTGAACCGATGCAGGTGGAATACCAAGAGGATCCTTTAGACATTCCAATGGAAGTGAATTACTGCCTGTCAGAAAGAATTGAGCCCTAAGAGAGGCATAGCTGGGGTGAGCTAAGAATTGAATGTTATATTTCATGTGCCTGTACTGTGAAGAGAACAGTGTTTCCAATGCTTATGTTTTCCTTTACCTGAAGCAAGGATATTTTCTTTTTATGTGTTGTTTTGTACTCTGGGCTAAAGAACCTGTTTTGCAAAAGAGGGAAATAAAAGCTTTACCATTTCCCTAACTCGGACTATATTTTCTTTGGAGAGTTAGTAGTACAGAAGGCTACCAGGCCTACAGAAGCCTGGGCCCTGCATAAGAACCAACCTCCTCCCTAAACAAACTTTTCTCCTCTCTGTCCACGCCCTTCTGTCGTGCCACGCCATCACCACTAGGGGGGCAGTGTGACAATACCTTCCACTTGAACTTGGATACGGAATTCGTCCTGATCTGTCTCTTCTGTCCCTGTCACCAGGATTGTTCTTTCTGTGCAGGATCTCTGAAAATGTCCTTTCTTCCCACACCTGAAACATTTTCCTTTAGGTACAGATAAGACATTATTATCCTCAGAGACATTAACATTAGACAATTCAGGCTTGTACAGCTTATCATACATATATTTTCCTTTTCTGCCACTATCTCTCCTACCAGCTGCCGACCAGATACCTTGCCCTGAGGTGTCAGTCCTCTCTGCAGCGAAGTACCGCTCCGCAAGAGTGGCTGCCTCCTCCGAGGTTTGGCAGTGCTGGAGTGTCAGAAAAGTTTTAACACCGCTGGGAACAGCCTGCATAAATTGTTCCAGCACAATTTTATCAAGGACTGTTTCCAGTGTACCTCCCTCTGCCAGCAACCATTTTCTGGCTACATTTTTTAAACGCTGCGCTAGGGCCTTAGGAGTCTCTTGAGGCTTAATTACTGCCTCCCTGAACATTCTTTGATAATGTAGAGGTGTGAGCCCCAACCTATCCTTCACTGCTTTCTTAACCTCTATATAATTAGAGGCTAAGTCCGCTGGCATAGCTTTATACGCTGAAAGGGCCTCGCCTGTAAGTGAAAGGGCAAACCTGGTGGCCCACTGCTCCTCTGGCCATTTCAGGGTTGTAGCTATCCGCTCAAAAGCGTCAAGATAGTCATCTAAATTGTCCTGCGGTTGTAATTGTCCCAAAGAAAAGGCACCATACGACCTCAGTCCTGCCCCTTGGAATGCCATGGGGACGTCTGCTGTGGCGTCTAGCGGCTTCTTTAAAAGCGCGTTCATGGTCTCCATCAAGGGTCTCTGTTGCTCCTGTATGGTCCGCGTAGTCTGCTCCTGAAGGTAGTGAATAAGCTCCACCTGCTTATCCCACTGTGTCTTCATCCAATGGGCTACATCTTGTGGCTCCATCCTCAGCCTCGATGTACCTGTAGAGAGATAGAAAACAAAAACAAAAACCCAAGTGCGATATCGCAAATTTTTTTTTTTCTTTCCACCGCCTCTTCCTCTGCCCACCAGCGCCCCCTCTCTCACTTTTATCCTCCCCACATATGACTAGGTACATTTACCTGAGCCTTCATGTAGGGATCAACTTGTGAGAAAGTTTTCTCCGGGTCCAGCACTTGGCAGCAGGAAACTTCCAGACGGTTCTCTCCCTCTGGACGACAGTTTCTTTCCAGCAGACTGTAGTCCTTTGTGCTGTCCTTTTGAATCCTTATGCAAAAATCCAAAAACGTTGCCAATTGTCACCCACCTACTTACCCCGGAGGAGAAAGGCCTGGGGCTTCAGTGAGGCTCCTCCTATGTAGCAGGGACTAGTGGTGCCCCCTGGGAGTTGAAGCCCCAATAGCTATTCAATAAGAGTGTAGTCGTGGACGAGTAGCTATGCTTATAAAGAGGTATTTATTTCCCTTCCCGGGAGAACTTTTGCAAACAGGAGTCATAAAGGAAAGTAAACCATGCTTCTGACACAACACAAAAAGGGTATTACAAAATGACAAAGGAAATGCTTCTTTTCAGCTTTAAGGAAAACAAAAGTGAAAAACAGGCTTTTTATGTTACAAAAGCTGTAGAGTGAAATCTGTGCCCTTTACACAGATTTCTCTTTTGCAGGCTTTTCATATGCTTCAACAGAAAGAGGTCACGCTATCTGAAAACACCAGTGTACAGTTAGGGTTACCAACTTTTTCACCGAGAGAAACCCGACACCTGTGGCTTGCCATGCTCCACCCATTCTCCGCCCCTAGTCCCACCCCTGCCCCGCCCCCAGCCCCACCCACAAAAATTACCGAGGATACGTGTAGGCTAACTTCCTTGGTCAGATAATAATTAAACTGGGATCCCCAAAATCCAAACATGAAATGTACAACACTGGAGAAATAAAACTATAAAGTAATTTCCTCTTGCACTAAACAAAAACGCAAAGATGTTATCAATACACACTTCCCAGACCAAACATATTCCAGCTAATAAATTCAAAATAAAAAGTATTTTTCTACCTTCTGTTTGGGCGTTTTATTTTTCAGTTGCAATTGCTCCAGTCACTTTCTTCTGGTTTCTTCGGGTCTTCTGCGAACTATCCATTTGTCCTTTCTTCTCTTTTAGATGTTTTCCATTCTCTCTCTATTTCTGCTTTAACATACTGATTGTTTCCCTTTTGCTCTTTCCCCCAATTCTTTCCTTATTCCTTTATCATCCATTTAAATTTCACCCTTCCATTCTCAAGCCCCTCACTCTCCCAATACCCAGCTCATCATAGACTTTTCTTCCACACAAAATATTTTTCCCCTCTCCACTCATTCCCCATCTATTCTAGTCCTCCCCCAAAATCAGTTCCCTTATAGTTCTAGACCCACCCAGCATCCACTCCCTTCTAATCCCATTCTCCCATGCCCCACATCAGCCCATTTCCAGTCCTATTCCAGCTCTTCATCAGTCCATTTCCAGTGCTAGCCCTCACATCACAGACCATTTCCAGTCCTAGCCCCCCCCCCAATCACAGCACATTTCCAGTCCAAGTCCCCCATCACAGCCTATTTCCAGTCCTAGGCCCCCCCATCACATCCCATTTGCAGTCGGAGTCCCCCCCGCACCATCACAGCCCATTTGCAGTCCTACCCCCCCCCCCACTATCACAGTCCATTTGCAGTCCTAGCCCCCCTAATCACAGCCTATTTCCAGTCCAAGTTCCCCCTCCTTACACCATAGCCCATTTCCAGTCCAGGTTCCCCCCCCCCCCATATCCCTTTTCCAGTCCAGGTCCCCCTCCCCATCACAACCCATTTCCAGTCCATGTCCCCCCCCCCCCCATAGCCCTTTTCCAGTCCAGGTCCCCCTCCCCATCAAAACCCATTTCCAGTCCATGTCCCCCCCCCCCACATAGCCCTTTTACAGTCCAGGTCCCCCTCCCTATCACAGCCCATTTCTTTCCAGTCTAATGCCCCCCCCATAGCCCTTTTACAGTCCAGGTCCCCCCCCCTTCACAACCCATTTCCAGTCCAAGTCCCCCTAATCACAGCCTATTTCCAGTCCAAGGTCCCCCTCCCTCCGCCATAGCCCATTTCCAGTCCAAGTCCCCCCCCCCCATAGCCCTTTTCCAGTCCAGGTCCCCCTCCCCATCACAACCCATTTCCAGTCCATGTCCCCCCCCCCTTAGCCCTTTTCCAGTCCAGGTCCCCCTCCCCATCAAAACCCATTTCCAGTCCAATGCCCCCCCATAGCCCTTTTACAGTCCAGGTCCCCTCCCATCACAGCCCATTTCTTTCCAGTCCAAGTCCCCCCCCATAGCCCTTTTCCGGTCCAGGTCCCCCCCCCCTATCACAACCCATTTCCAGTCAAATTCCCCCCTCCTAGCCCTTTTCCAGTCCAGGCCCCCTCCCCCATCACAGTCCAGGCAGTCCTTGGCCTCCCCCCCCAGAACCACAGCTGTCTGAGGCTTTAGAGGGAGCCGGGGAAGCCCGCGCGAGGCCCCGGCTCCCTCTGAACAGCCGGCAGCGTGCAGAGCCTTTTCCTTCACGCTGGCGGCTGTTCCTGTGAAGCCGCGAATGCTGGGAAAGGTTAAAGGGCATTGCCTTTAACCTTTCCCACCAATCGCGGCTTCACAGGAACAGCCGCCACCGTGAAGGTAAAGGCTCTTCACGCTGGCAGCTGTTCAGAGGGAGCCGGGGCCTCGCGCGGGCTTCCCCGGCTCCCTCTGAAGCCCTCCGGATTGGCAGAAAAGCAGGTTTTTTTGCTCTGGCCGCTCCCGATCTTGCGGCCAGAGCAAAAAAACCGGCTTTTCAAGGGCCGGTTTTGCCTCTGCGCCGGCAGCCGGCCTGGCCATGGAAAAACCGGCCAGGCCGGCTGAAAACCGGCCAGTTGGCAACCCTATGTACAGTCCATCTGGAAATCCTCTGAGTTTTCTCCACAGAAATCACAGTCCATGGCCTCATGAGCTTCCCTGCTATTATCTCTTGTATGGCTGTAACTTGTATCAGTGTTTAGCAATCCCTCCTCTTCCTGTCAAGGGCTTCTCTCCCCTTTATTAATGTGGAAAGGCAGGTTACCATGCAATGTGGATTTTCCCTCTAGAGGGCCATACACCTCAGGACTAGTGCAGGTAAAATCCAGTGCCCCTCTATTCCAGGGAATTGGGCTTTTTTCAGGCTTAGCTCTGCCTGAACGTTTGCAGCCAGGAAGCTGGAAACTTTTCTCCCTTTCACTTCCCCTCACAGGACGTCTTTCTTTCAGCCGGGAAATCTCTTTTGGGTAAGAGCTTCTATTCCCCAGGTACCTGCTCTCGTGAGAGTTCCCTCTCACAGCTCCTCGTCGTTTGCTCCCTGGAATCCCTCTGGGTCCCCAACCGGACTCTGGTTCAGTGCAGCCCAACTCTCTAGCACTAACCTCGGGTAATCCCTCCTGGGCAAACTCCTCTGAGGTGCTGCTGGAATCTCCGTCAGAAGCTCTCAGGTATGTGTCCTGGTTCTCATATGCTCTGCTTTTTCCTTTCCCATGTGTCCTGGTTCTCTCTGTTCTTCCTCCAGTTCCCTCTCGTGTCCTGTTTCTGCTCAAGACTGACTCTATTTTAAATGCGTCATTCTTTGAGCCCCTCATCATCTCAAGTCCCTGCAGCTGTTCCTGCTCCTCTAACGAGCTATGAGGTAATGCATCTCCGGGGCGTTTACCTACACCCGGTGCTCGTGTTTTGGTCGGTTGTCTATAGCAACCCCTAGCCATGTGCTTTGAGCTGCCCGTTTTAAAACTGCCCTGCACATTTTTATCTATTTCCATAGGCACTATTTGCCTTGCGCCATGACAATATTCATAGCTTGAAAGTTCTATCAAAATGAATAAAAACATTTATTCAAATCTTGTGTATCAAACCATCCACTACAAGGTACTTCCCCCTTTTTCTTCTTTTTTTTTTTTTTTTACTTTTAATAGACATCTTTGATACATATGTGATGTGCTATATCAATAATATATAATACGTACTTTTTTGATTTTACCTTAATAGCGCGAACTGACAGCTAGTCTAGATGGCATCCTTAATGTTTTCAAAGCATAGCATTAGGCCATCCTTGATGCTTTGTATGCTTCAGGCAAGTTTGCTGGCATCTGCCAGATCTGATACATTATTTTTGGAAATCCACCCTGTTTTTATGATGTTTTGACATAGGTTAAAGTTTTTTTCAGATTTTAGTTTATGCATTACATACAGGGTGGCCCAAAAAAAGTGAGAACATCTCGTAAATTAAAAGCTTAAATAATTTATTTATTTACCTTTTTAAGCTATATAATGTCTTTATTTCGACAATTTCCGGTTGCCATCTTTTTTTTTAAATTTGTCAATCATTTACATCTGTCTTTTTGAAATTTTAAATAAATTATATGCTACGAGATGTTCTCACTTTTTTTGGGCCACCCTGTAAGTTTATTTCTTTTTAAATATCATGGTTTAGTGTTTTTTTATGGCAGGATTCCTGCCAGTGGTCATCGTTTTCTTGATGGCATTTCCTTCCTTTTTATTTTGACATACTGTATACTTTTTTTTAAAAGTTTTTTATTTATGCAAATTATAACTGTATAATCAAGAATTCCTCTTGTACAGAAATTGGGACATAGATCTTGCAATTAATTACAAGGAAAAAAGTTACAAGGCAAAATAATGATCATTCCCACTCCAGTCCCCAATTTTAAGGGATCCAGGAAAAAAAAGGAAAAATATTATTGACAACAAATAAGGAAATACAAGAAAGTGAACAACTGGTACTCATTATATATATTACGGCAGATCAGCAGACGATATGGGCTGATTCTCCAAACACCTGGCGTTAAGGAAAGCCAGCAGTTGGGAAGGTTGAAAAAATACCTAAGAAAATGCTTGGTATTTAACCATACACGTGGATGGATATTTTAAGAAAAATAGCGCTCCCAACTGATGAACCCGCCGGGTGCAAGTGAAGAAACTCATGTTGTCTTTGTTGCATATCACGAGCAAGGTCTGGAAACATACAAACTAATAAACCATTAAACCGGAGATCCTTTTTCTTAAAGAAATGCTTCATCAGCCATTCTTCTTCAGATATTAAAGCCAGAGAAACCAATAATGTAGCAAGGGTCACAGTATCTTCCCTTGATTGCTCCAAAATAGCAGAAATATCCAACACATCAACATGCCCCAGCTCCGGCACCGCTCCAGCCACAGCATTAGATGACTTCATAGCTGTGGGGAGATAGTAAACTTTCACCAGTGGAGGATGGGATTCAGGTGGTATACCCAAGACTTAGACAAAATATTTCCACAACATATCTCACAGAGACACAAAGGGGGTTATTCTGAGACACAAATAGCAGGGATGGATGTCCCAATGGGACGTCCATCCCCACTATTCATGCCGTCGGCAGCCCCCAACTAACTTCCCCGCCGGTTGTGTGGGGAAGTTAGTCAGGGGTGGGGAAGAGGTGGCCCATGGGTAGAGAGTGAGCGGGCAGTGGGTGGTCGCCGGCCTTGGACGTACAGAGCCGATTCTAATATCGGCCCTGTATGTCCATGGCTGGGGAAGTTATTCTACCTCCGAGGTGGATTAACTTCCCTGGTCATGTTTTTTTTAGTGGCCAGGGGGCATGGAAGAGGCTGGGGGGGGGGGGGGCAGGGTTTATTCCCTGCAGCCCGATCATGGCCTTAGGAGGCCAGATCGGGGTTTAGGCTATGGGGAATAAACTTTAGTTTCTGGCAGCCAGCATTGGAAGGAGTGGCTCAGTGGTTGGGACAGGTTACCTCAGGCCGGAAGGCCAGAGGTTCAATTCCCACATGGGGACAAGCAACCTCAGGCCGGAGGGACTGGGGTCTCTAGTCCCATGGCCACTCCTTGTGGCCCTGGGCAAGCCACTTAACCCTGCATTGCCTCAGGTACACTTAGATTGTGAGCCTTTCGGGGACAAGGGAATAAAAAGTACCTGTTAGTATACATGTAAACCGCACTGATTCTAAAGAGCACGGTATAAAAAAAAAATAAATAAAAATAAATAAATGGAGCCGCGGTGCCATGGCAACATAACGCCATGTTGCTGCGGCTCCTTTTAAATGCCTCACTGAGCTATCCAGACAGTGCCTGTACGTGCAAGCTGGGACTGAACCCCAGTCCCAGCTTGCGCATACAAGCCTGATTCTGATCCCGCGGTGCTAGACGTGCTCCACAAGATCAGAATCGCGCTCTCCTTTGTACGTCCAGCTCAGACCGGACGTACAAAGGGGCTGTACTTGAGGGACAGAATCAGGCCCAAATTGTTCTCTGGAAAAGTTTATAAGTTGCAAGTTAGATGTTCTCACAGTGTTCTCCAAAGTCTCCAACTTAACCTTAGTTACAGATGATTCTTTCATAAGAGCCTCGGAGTAACTTTCAAAAGTTTTAACCTGAGATTGAACAGAGGTCAAAGAAGTTTGCGGAGACAGTACCTTAACTGTGTTATCTTCAATAGCCAAGGAATTAGCATACATTTTCTGATTCAGTGAAGAAACCTGAGGTATCAAAGCAGCCCCCAGCTGCATGATGGTTGTCCAAATTGATTCCAGTGTGAAGATCTCTGGTTGCTGCAGTGTGAATGCGGCTGGGAGGGACTCTCCTGCTGACACGGCAGGGCCTTCCATTCCATCAGGCCCTCAAGATTGAGCAAGCAAGACAGCCAAAACTGCTGAAGAATCCCCTGTTGCTAAGCCAGTGAGAGAGGTAGCATCAAGCTGACCAGAAAGAGCTGCCAAACCCCTAGTAGGAGTCCCCAAGCTTGTCCCTTGATGGCCATTGGAGATCCCCTCTCCGAGCTGTTCCTTCAGCCACTGTATCTCAAGGGTATCCTGCAGACATGCTCCCTTCACTGGATACCGCAAATCTGGGGAGACAGAGTAGCTGCTCGAAGTGGACACCAAGCCATCTGACTCCAACGTCAGAGCCGAGCTATACTCCCCAGAAACTGCCAGTTGCAGAGCTGGGCATAAAACAAACACATCTAGTGGACCGACCACTGGAGGTAATGGCGTGGAGGTCAAGGGGACCATAGAGGGAGCAGTGGCCCCCTTTTCCTTCTGCTTCTTCCCCATACATGAAACTCTCCGCTCATGCACGTCCTGCTAATGCCATCTTGGATCCAACATATACTTTTTAAATTTATACCTTTATATACTTTTGTGGAAACTATGCAGACTTTTCATTTCTTTTAGCCTGTTTATATTATGTTCTTCCTAGTCCCCCTTTTAAGCACATTATCCAATTCTTCAATTCAATTTATGGACAAGATGCTACATTTAATGTTGTTTCATGATGTTTTTAAAGTTTGATGGGTTAGTCATCATTTAACTGACATGGTTAAACTTTCTCTCTTCTCCTTTTTAATTTAATTTGTATTTTCTGTTTTGTACACAGTTCCTCCTCCCCTTTTCAGTCATGTTTTTATATGGCAGTATGCACAAGGACCTCCCTTCTCACTGCCCCCTCCCCTTTACCCCCTGTTTTCCCAATATGTCAATGGACTTCTGCCCCAGGTACAATTGGTGTTGAAGAAAAACAAGAGGAAGGAGACCATGTGCAAGCAAAGGACTTTATTACAGGCCTCAACTTGGCCAGGTTTCAGCTAGTTAGCCTTCATCAGAGGTCTATGACAAATAAAACTACTACTCTATATATACTTTTAATGGTTTTATTTATATTTTTATATTATTATGTAGTTTTATTTGTCATAGACCTCTGGTGAAGGCTAACTAGCTGAAACGTGGCCAAGTTGAGGCCTGTAATAAAGTCCTTTGCTTGCATATGGTCTCCTTCCTCTTGTTTTTCTTCAACACCAATTGTACCTGGGGCAGAAGTCCATTGACAAAGGTAGCCCCTACTTTTGAGGCCACTGTGTTTAGAGGCTCATTGATTCCAGAATGCTGCTTAAATTAAACTATCGTCTTTTCCAGTAATCACTGGGATCTTCTCCAGCTTTTTGCTGACATGCATTAATCTTCATCCTAATGGCTTTAGTATTGAAAAGCTCAGTCACTGCAATAACCAGCTTTATATATTTGCCTCTATAAGTTGTGGAATTTGCATCTGCATAATTAATATCAGGTCATACAACTTTGCTTCTTAAACTAATATCTGAAATTTATCTTCAGACAGGAGAGCTCTCAGCACATGTTAGATCAAAATAAGTAGGATCATAAACATCAAAAGCAATTCTTAATTCCTGCCGCCTCTTAAGAGGATCCTCCTCAATTTTGGGGAAATCACTAGTGATGGCTTTTATCTCAATGACACTCCAAGGTATGGGTAAAGGGACAAGCCTGTCTTTTCATGAGACAATAGCTTGAGAGACATTTCTGAAAAAAAGCAGCCTCTCACAGGAGCTTGATCTTTGCAACTTCACATTTGAAGATACTGAACATGAGTTGAGATCACATTTACGTCTCCAAACGTGAGGCATTTTGTTTTCCTTCAATCTGCTTGCATGTATTGTACATGAATCAGTAGATTCAATATTTTCATGCATGAGGTGCTGCAGTCCCCATTATCAATACTTTCTTCCTCGCACAGTTTCATCAACTGATTCACTGCCATCTCATAGTTTTCAAGTGATTTTCCCTCTGCTACCCTTTCAGCTAGGTAACTGTAATTCCTGTATACGTTCTCCTCTGTGCTGGTAGAGAGGATCAAAGTGCCTTAGGTCTTCTCTTTGCTGATCTCTTTCTGCCCTCCTCCTTTGAGTAGATAGGAGTAAATCCTTCTGTTGTTCTCTTAAATCCTGTATTTTCCTATCCTTATTCTTGGGGGGGGGGGGAGGGGTGTGTACAGTACTTGAACTGTTTTTGGAAATGGTCAGCCTCATTTCTAAAGTCAGTAGTGCTCCTTTCCATTACCTCAAATGTCCTTTCCATAGAATCTCTTAAATCAGTCAAAGCAGATGCCTTGTCCCATTTAGAACCCTCTGAATACCACTGGACATATTGGGACTTGCGATGCTTCCGCTTGGGCCCAAGAGCTTACAAGCAGGAAACAGCCTTATGTTGTCCACTTTTGAATAAAGCTTCCCTTGTTGTCACCAGAGGTATTCTGGGACTTGTAGTTAGTTTATTCTTTAAGGACAAATTGTAGTTGTGAGTCGGTGGTTCAAGGCAGCAAGAACATTTATTTTGTGTGGATTTCCAGCGCATGTAAGCTCAATACACAAACAAGGCAAAAAGGATGCTTCTCCAACATAAAGGATAAATCAGGTAACAGAGAATGACATAGCAAAAACCTCTTTTCACTGTTCAGCTGTTCTTATTCCCACAAGCTTACACCGAAGACTGCCTCGTGTGATCATTCAACAGAAATACAGATAAACTTGCAACAGCTGTGATTTTCTTTTCTCAAAGCAAACTTCTTCTAAGCACTACTTCTTAGCTTCAGAAGGCAATTAAGCTTAGTAAAACACAGTATTAGCTTTCCTTAATTCTAAGCAGGTATTGCACTTATTCTCTATATTGTTTCACAGTCTCTCAGCTCAGTTCAATAATGCAGACTCTTCTTTTAAACACCATGAGCAATCCATTGGTACAGGTTCACACTCAGAGCTTGGCAAACAGGAATCTATTTGCATTCCTTCTATGGCATCAGGGTATATGGTATCTCTATCAAAGTTACAAACTCTCCCAGACTTTCTCTCCTTTAGAAATTCCTGGAACTGATTCCACATCAATTCAGCTTGTAAAGGCACAGTTGTATTAGGGGAGTGAACTTTTCCCTCAGCAAACAACTCTCTCAGTGCTTCTAGCTTTGAAGACTCAGCTGTTCTGCTTTTATCAGGGCTATGACTTTTCCCATACGTAAAACTTTCCACCCACCTCTTAGCAGTAGATGATGAGGGCTCTGCTTCCTGGACCTTAGCAATAGCAAACTGTTTCTCTGTTGATTTCTCAGCTCTGAAACTGCTGTCTTTACCTTGGGGATGGTTCCTCAGACAAGCGCTGATTTCTTTCTTCCTGGGATCCTCCAGGCTCTGAAATTCAGCCTCCTTATGTCCTTCTCCAGGCCCTCTTAGGTAGCTGCTTTCCTGGGAGTTTTCTTCTTTCTTTCTCCTCCAGCTATGCTCAGCCTTGCTCTCTCTGTTGTCCTTTGCCTTCCTCTTTCCCTTCTCATTCTGCTCTGCTCATGGTTTTAAGAACCATTGGCTGCTAGGCACTCCCTGTTCTCTGCACTGTGTGACCAATCATCAGGCAAGCTTGTCTCCACCCCTGAGCTAGGGCGTGGCCGGACCTTAGCAGGGAGCTGGGTTTTTTCCTGATCTGGCTTGCAAGTCTTATGCACAAGTGAACTGTCATTCATTTCAAAGGGGAAACTAGGATTTTCTTCCACTTCCATATCTTCCTGGGAGCTTTTATCACTACAGACTATTGTTCCTCCTTAATTTTTCCTTTCTATACCTCTAAGGCTTCTCTCAGATATTCCAAAATATACAGTTTAAAATACTCATCCTCTGGGAACTGAAGGGATGAATCATCATGGGTGAAGAGATTCTGTTTAGTCAAATATTTACACGTATTGGGACCACAGTGTTTATATACTGTATATGTATAATATATATCTATAGTCATGAGGCTGTTGCCAATAAAGATGCAGAGTTGAAAAGAAACTCTGTTTCTCACAAAGCTCTAGGTGTACAATTACCTCAAAGCATAGCTAGAGGGGGCAGGATTGACTCTACAGAAGCTAATGAGGCTAGGAGAGCTAACCAGTTGCACCTGGAAATGAGCCCGGGAGATTCAAAGGGAAGATCCCTTTATAAATGGAAGCTTAAGGCTAGCACAGCAGACGAGGCAGGAAAAGGAGAAAAAGCAGCAGGAAGAGAAGGAACAATGATTACGGCTGAAGAAGGAGGGAGAGACCTGAAGGAAGGAATCCTCCTTGAGCAAGCCCAAAAGGACAGAATTCACAGAGGTAGAGTTCAGAGGGGCCAAGCTACGAGAGCCGCTGTTCAGAGGGAGTCTGCTAAGGAAAGCAGTCAGGCTGGAGGGTATGCCACTCCCTGCTTAAGCAACGTTCCTGAGTCCAAGGCTGAGAGATGTACACAGAGAGCCAGAGAGCCAGGCTTGGAGGAAAGTCTGCAGGCACTGGAGTATGCTGAACAAGCTTTACCAGGTACCCGAAGGGAAGGGGTTTCTAACAAAGCTACTTTGTTACTGAAGCATAGAGCTGGAGAATCCGCACCAGGTTTTACTAAGCTTTCAAGAAGTCCAGCACTGCCCAGAAGCTACTGACAGAAAACCTGTTGTCACAGAGATGTGCATGAGAGAGAAGGCTCCAGAGCTTCAAGCTACAGAAACTGAAGGTATGAAAGTTTTATTCCTGCTAAAGAAGGTTTAACTCCTAAAAGCACTGCTAAAACTAAAACTCACTTTGTAAGAAGAGGAAAGAAACCAGAGTGGTTTGAAGAACTACCAAAAGACTTTAAAGCACAGTCTTATTGGAGACAAGATACCAGAGACAGTCCATGTAAAGCTGTAACTGCCAGGGACAGCGTGTGCTCTGAGGGGGAAAGTAGTGAAGCAGAATTTATGGAACTAGAAGATGCCAATACTATTCCCATTCCTCAGGAAGAAGCTATGGATTGTAGTTTGTGTATGGCTTCTAGCCTAGAATCCATAGCGTCCTTGTAAATAAGAAGAAGTCTTGTTTAAATTGCTTTGCCCTGGAATGAATTGAATTCCTCCCTTTAACCCTTTCAACTAATTGTGAAGATATTAACAATTGGTTTTACCTGCTTATTACTGGAACCTTTATGAACAAAGGACATTCTTTGATTTCTAGTGTCTTAATGAACCCTTGCACAGAGGGGAAATAAAAGCCTTGTTTCCCTACACTCATGGCTTAATTATTGAATTCTCATAAGGAGCTGAAATACCTAAGACCAATCTCCATTTTGGCCTTAAAATACCCCACGCTCCTTGAAAATAAATATGTTGTACAGCATGCCCTTACTGCCATTGGCCACTAGGGGTTGCCGTCATGACTATATATATACCACATGAATACTGGGAGGAAGGGAGGAAGCCCCAGTTGCCTTGCTTTGTGGGATATCCATTTTCTATCAAATTATCAGGGGTTTGCAACTCCCCTGAGCAAAGCATGCCATTTCTCCCTTCAGTTAAAAATGCCTGAACCTTGCATGTATGCTAGACAAATCGGCAGACCTGCATGCTCTTTAAAGTGCCATGTCCTGCCACCTACAAACTTCAGTTTAAGTCAGGGGTTCTCAACCCGGTCCTTGGGACACACCTAGCCAGTCAGGTTTTCAGGATAACCGAAATTAATATGCATGAGAGAAATTTGCATGCACTGCCTCCATTGAATGTGAGTGTCTCTCTCATGCATATTCATTGTGGTTATCCTGAAAACCTGACTGGCTAAGGTGTGCCTCAAGGACTAGGTTGAGAGTCTCTAGTTTAAGGTATCGTCTCTACCACCCACTTCCCAAATTTATTTCATATGGGGAGCACCTTCTGGCCTTGGTAATTAAACGTCAGGAAATAAATTTGTCCAAAGTATCATTACAATGCCTCTTCCTAAAAGATTTAAATGTAAAATAATGCTGTGCACAGAGCAAGACTACACTGTCGAGGAAATTCCTCTTTTCCTCAGACAGCAGCTCATACAGAAACAAATCTGCCTGTTACCTATGAAATCTCCCTTCAGTTCTCCAACTTTTGTTTTCACACCCAGAGGCTCTAGGCATGGTGCTCTTAGTGCATGTCAAACCCTCGCAATTAGCAACTTTATTTATTTATTTATTGTGTTTTATATACCACCTTTTCCTTTAATCAAAGTGGTTTACAAGGTTGGGTTAGATACATATTATAGAAGAGGGAGAGGGATGGCATGCAGGGTGGATACAGAGGTGATTATGGGTTTTGGGTGAGTCCATAGTGTTCATGGAAAAGAAGTATCTTCATCATCTTCCGGAAATTCTTGATGTCATTTGTGGTTATCATTGGTTCAGGAAGTACATTCCACAGAGCGGGCGCGGCAAGGAGGTGGAGCGTTAAAGGACTTGCCAAAGGCTACAACAGGTGTCAGTGGAATGTAAACCTTGGTCTCCTTGGTTACCAGGCCACTGCTCTAACCACTAGACGACTACTGCAGGCAGTTCAGGAACTTCTGACTTTCGCAAGGGTCTTGGTTAATTACCTCCATGAGCTCTAGTTCTGCAGCTCTATTTCCATGTCCTCATGGGTTGCTTCTGGCTTAGTTTGCTCCCATGGGTTGCTTCTGGCACAGTTTGCTCCATCTATATGCTGGAGGACCCACCATCTCTTCTTGGGCTCAATGTAGTAATTTATTTGCTCCCAGGGAAACAATTCACTCTCTGCCTGCTGTGCTCTGGCCAGGAGTTTTGCTGAGTCACTCTTATGTAACGGACCTAGTTCTGGCCCTGACAGCTCTCATGGATCCCTTCTACCTCTCCTTCAAAGGCTTCTACTTTGAGGTACTCCAGGGATTCTTTCACTCTAATCCCAGGCTATTGTCCTCCTATTAGGGCCAAGAACTGTGATTTGAAATACATTGGATGCACTACTAGACCCTTTAAGAAGCGTTTGACTGAACACCATTCCTCATTACAGACTAGGACTGTGACAGCACCAATGGTACATTACCTGGATCAAAAGTCATTCTCTTTCTCAATTTAAATGGTGGGTCATTAAATGGATATCAACACATTGACAGGGGGGGGGATTGAGTTGTGTGCCTTCAATTTTGTGAACAGCGTTGGATATTCCAGTTGCAAACAGTAGCCCCAGGGGTCCTGAAACTAGAGATCGAGCGATTGTCTTTAATTTGAAGGTCCGGTGGCTGATGCTGAAAGTCAGCATGGGATTGGACCCAGGTTGTCTGGTTAGGGCTACAGATGGGTTGAAAAGCCTTATGATTAGATGCCATGAAGGTAGGAAGGATCAGCAATGATTGTGCTCAATGATTTAACAGCAGTATCTCTTATATGTCATGATTTGGAGAGGTCCTTATGGTTTCATAGCTGGATTTTGACGTAGAACCAAAGAAGAGTGGATTGTTTCAAAATGTGGTACTGGAGAATCATTGCATATGAAAACCTTTTTGAGTTGGGACTCTTGACCTTTATTGACTGCAGATAAGTGACTTTATTTTGTAGCTTGATGAAGAGTGCACTAATCTTTTTGTGTGAAAATCTTAAAAAAAAAAGAATAAATTGATTCTGAGTAGAAAGAAATATATTTGTTTCTAGTGTCCTTTACAAAGAGGACTTCCAGTTAGAAGGCAAAAGATTTGTGAAGTTGTCTTAAATAGATGTTAAATCTAAATGACAGATCAAAGGGCAATTTGAAAGGCCCCCTCTATCAAACCAAGGGTTGTGTGAATCACCCAGGAAATTAGTAGGACTTTACCTTAGAAGCACAGGTCAGGGCACTCTGTAGCAAGCCAGCTTTTCTTAAGTCTTCTTTCCCTCCCACCTACCCCAGGGATAATCTTAGGTTTATAGGCTATGATTAAATGAGTAAAATAGTTAGGAAAAAACTAAAAGGAGCAGCTGAAAAGTTAAAGATTTGCATCAGCATGGACATGTTTAAAAATACTATCATGGAAGCACAGACCAGCTGTATTCCATGCTTTAAGAAAAATGAAAGGAAGTACATAAAACTGCCAGCATGATTTAAAGGTGAGATCAGAAAGGCTGTTGTAGCCAAAAAAGCATCTTTCAGGAAATAGAAAAGGGAACAAATAATGAAACTGGAAATAACATAAGCACCGGCAAGTTAGATACAAGGCAATGCTAAGGCAGGCAAAGAGGAAATTTGAAAAAAAGCTTGCTGTGGAAGGAAAAATGTGTAATAAAAGCTTTTTCAAGTACATTCATAGTAAAAACCTGTGAGAGAGTCTGTTGGATCATTAGATGATAGAGGGGTGAAACGGGCACTAAGAGGAGAGAAGGCCATAGCAGAGACTGAATGAATTCTTTGCTTTGGTCTTGATTAAAGAAGATGTAGAGGAGTTACCCATGACTGAAATGGTATTTAAAGGTGATGCATCGGAAGAATTGAAAGAAATATCAATAACCAGGAAGAGGTATTATAACTATTTGATAAACTAAAGAGTAGCAAATCACCTGGACCAGATGGTATACATCCAAGAGTGTTGAAAGAACTGAAATATGAGATTACAGACCCATTTTTAGTAATCTGTGAATTATCATTAAAATCATCTGTATTAACTTGCATGATGTTGTGTTAGAGTTATCGTTGATTTTTCATGTACGTTACTGGTCCCATCTTGTTCTATGTAAACCACCTTGACACTCTGAAAGGCGGTATAGAAATCTAGCTAAATAAATAAATAAAACACCTGAGGATTGGCAGATGGACAGTGTAACGCCAATTTTTAAAAAGGGTTCCAGGAATGATCCATGAAACTACAGACCAATGAGCCTGACGTCAGTACCTGGCAAAATGGTAGAAACCATTGTAAAGAACAAAATTACTCAACATGTAGATAGTCATGGTTTAATGGGAGAAAGCGAACATGGCTTTAGCCAATGAAGGTCTTGTCTTACTAATCTGTTATATTTTTTGGAGGTGTGAATAAATAGGTAGACAAAGGTAAGCCAGTTGATATAGTGTATCTGGATTTTCAGAAAGCCTTTGGCAAGGTCCCTCATGAATGACTCATGACGTAATTAATTCTCAATTTTTATTCCATATATACCATTACATTCAGATAATTGAATGAAAGGAAAATTGGCAATAACAAAAACACTTATTACAGAAAATCTAATACAAGAAATTTAACAATCACCTAAGTTAGCCCACTAAAGTTAAAAAGGGGGGCAAATAGGAAAAAAATAACAAAAAGCACGTTAATAATACTAGGCGGTGTGAGACTTATACATCAGCCGTATGAGAAGCACCAACAACCTTTGAATCCTCCCTAGCCACTAGAAAGTTGAGTAGCTGGCCTGGCTCAAAAAACAAAAATAATCTCTCTTTATAGGAAAAATGACATCTAGCAGGAAATCTAAACATAAACGACCCACCGAGGGATAAGACTCTAGGTCTATAACCCAGAAACTCTTTTCTCCTCAATTGGGTATCCCTAGCAAGATCAGGAAAAATGCGGACATAAGAGCCCATAAACTGCTCACTGAAATTTCTAAAATATGATCGAAGAATTAACGCTTTATCAGATTCAAGAGCCACAGTAATAAGGAGGGTAGTGCGCGCAGTAACCAATTCCAGGGAACTCTCCAGAAACCCGATTAGGTCACCAGGTGTCCCTGGAATTCCACCACTCGCTCCTTGATCTCTCCAGCCCACAGCAAGATACTGAACCCTAGTCAATGGAGGTAGCTCCTCCCTGGAGAATTTCAAAACCTCCTGAAGGTATCTGCGAACCATTTCCAAGGGTGACTGTAATGGAGATCTAGGGAAATTGATCAGTCTTAAATTGTTCTTCCGGAATTGATTTTCAAGATATTCCATTCTCCTAGCAGTAACAGTCCGATCTTTAATGTGGGCACACTGGAGGGCCTGAACCTGTTCAAGTTCTCCATTCATACGGATCAACTTCCCCTCCTGTTTCTTTTGGACTCTCGAAACTTCTTGCAAATCCACACGCAAAGACTTAGGGGCATGTTTACTAAACATTCCTAATGTGTGGGGCCGCGGTAGTGTGCCTGTGCCATATAAGGAGTGGGCGGTTCAGGCCGAAAAAGGAAAAAAAACGACCGTACGTGTGCGCGTCGTGTTAATGTGCGGGGCCCTCATTAGCGCGTGGGAAGGCTAAGTGGGGCGCAGCTGGGCACATATAGGAACAGAGCCGTAGCACAATGGTGAAGACAATAACCAATGGTGCAGGGGCCACAGGTTCAATCCCCCAGTGTGCGCAACCCAAAAAGGCTGGCTGAGGTACCACCTTGAATGTGGAAAAGTGTGTCAGGAGGCAAAGTAATTTTGTACGGCATAAGGCGGCGCACTGTTCATTTTGGGCGGCATAAGGCGGCGCACTGTTCATTTTGGGCGGCATAAGGCGGCGCACTGTTCATTTTCGGCGGCATAAGGCGGCGCACTGTTCATTGTGGGCAGCAGGATGCGGCGCGCTGATGGGCACAAGCCGGCGCGCTGATGCTAAAGCAAAGGAACACAGCCACAGCACAGTGGTTAACACACTGACCAATGGTGCAGGGACCAGGGGTTCAATCCCTCACAATGCCCAGTGAAAAAGGCTAGCTGAGGCAGTATGTTTTATGTTGTGGAGTGCTGTAGGAGGCTTTTTAATTTTATTTTGTGATAACTACTAGCAAACGCACTCTCACAGCATGTTAACATAAGGCGGCCCATAAGGCACATGTTACAGTGCACCGTCCGCCAAGGCACCCTAGAATGTCCCCTATAGGGCAGCATGTATGTTGCGACACAGGATAATGTATAGTGCACCCTATATGGATGCCAACCATAAAGTGCCCTATAGGGCGCCCCATAAAGCACCCTCAGAGGCACCTTATGGGTACAGTACGCTGAGGGTGTTATTGCAAGCAGCAACATATGTACAGTAAATTAAAATAATGCTTTGGACAACCCTATCACAGAACCCCACTGTGGGTTTGAACCCATGACCTCTGGCTGCACAGGCAGTGATGTAACCATTGGGCTACAGCTCTATAGCTGTAAGCAAGCCCCTGCCTGGCTGCAGATAGCCTGCACGTCACATCACAGACAGTCCGCTAGTGTAAACAGGATAGGGTTAGGCCACCCGTACCCATGATGCACTGCACATGCAAATCAGCTGTCCACAGATGCACACAAGATGGGAACTGCACCCCTAAAGCTCCCCGGCCTGGTAGGGGGAGGTGTCCGTGTGCACCCACACAGCACCTCGGCCTGGTAGGGTGTCCTGAGTGGGTGGACAAACGGCAAAGAGTAGCTAAACACCATCACATTGTGCGGTTACTGTGCTCACCCTGAGTTTGTGATGTTGCACCCAGGACCAGGTCCACAACACCTTGCATGGCTGAATGCGGCCATGCCAGAGCTCCAAAGCAGCAATAACCTGTGAAATAGGTAGGTGCTGCATAAACATCTTGGAGATCTCTGTCTGCCTCAGTTAGTGGAAACCCCCCCCCGGACCCCTAGGTGGATAAAACACGGTTTCCCACCAACAGATTCCCATCCCATTTCTCCCCCCCCCCCCCCCCCCGCACTGATGGCAGTAGAGTGGACCATCAACCCCGGCCCTGCTGGGGAACAGACACCCTACAGGGCAGTCCAAGCAGCTCCACACCCATCCATAACACAATAACAGACAGACATTAGGCCTGGATATTCACAGATGCACCCCACCACTAGCCTGGATATTCACAGATGCACCCCACCACTATCTGATATTCTCCTGCAGCAAGCCATCAGCCACTGCACCCTGCAAGGCGCTCCATCAAGACACATACCATCTGTGCAGAGTCTGCTGGTTGGTCCTGATGGAAATGCATGCATGCACCCACAACTGGGGTGGCAGCACACACAAGCAGATAAGTCAGTGAAGAGGCCCCAACAGGAAACCCATATATATCACATGAGAGAAACACAATACAGCACTATGGGTGTGCCTAGCCATGCTGCCGTCACTAAACACTCAGGGTGAGAGTGATCCCCCAGCAGCACATACAGAGGTCACCCTGTCTGTGTAGGTGGTGGCCGGGCACTACCATGTCCCTGTCAGTGCCCTATGCCCTGTGCAGCTGCATCCTGGTCAGCCCACCCTGTCTGAGATGTACCCATGGTCCCTTGCTACTCATTATGCACATTGGCAGGCCAATACTGGCAACAGTGCTGGCAGTGTGGGCTGTGGAAGGGGCTTGCAGCCAACACCCCCTGTATAGACAGACACACACTTCCACACCTATGCCATCATGGTGCTACTATTGAGGCGGTAATTAGCCTTGCCCACCAAACCGGTCCTGGGCACGGCAAGGCATGGATATGGTACGCAGTACTGCTGGGGGTCACTCCCCAGGGTGGTAAACACCGTCAGAGGCCAGGCCTGGAGCACGCCCCGCAAACACCTAACAGATTGTTCTGATGGGGTCATCTAGCAGTATGTGCGTAACGTATGAATATCTATCTGCCAGTACTCCTAGCAAACGTCTCAGAGCTGTGTACCGTATACCTCAGGTGTAGGGTGACATTGCTAAGGTATGCAGGTGCTAGTATTGGGAGATGCACACAGGGGCCACTGTTCTGTCTCTCCAGGAGACATTGGCCAATGGGGCCTGTGGGTGTGGGTGTGTCTGGCCCTGTTGGCTGCTGCTTTACAGCAGAGATTCCCAACTCCAGTCCAGGTTTGCATCACACTGTTCGGGTTTTCCTGCTGTCCCTCATGAATATGCATGAGCTACATCTACATGCCATGGGGGTGGTGCATAGATATACAGCACAGGCATTTGTATGAGTGGCAGCATGGAACCTGACTGGTGTGTGGCCCACCAGAACTGCATTTGGAAGATTCTGCTCTAGGTACTGCCCCTGTTCATGGTGTCTGTGCTCAGTGGGGTAAAACATAGACGTAGTACCATTGCAGATGTCCTCGCCACGAAAGGTGTGTCCTTACTATCACTGTTTAGTTGTGGGAAAAATATGTGGGCAGGATTGGTGGTAGCCCCAGCTGGGCTTTGATCCTGTGACCTTCTGTTCTTGCATGCACTGTCTGTGTGCACTGCACCACTGTGTAGCCACAGATTGGCTGGATTCCCTGGAACATCCATGACTGTGGATCCGGCAGGGCCTGTCTATTGCAGTGGACTGTGCCAGCCTGCACATGGCTAGGCCTCTGTCTTCTGTGGCTAGCAGCCACTGCCCCCTGCACCACATGTACTCGTCCGCAAACATGCTGGCATGAGCTTCTCTCAGAAAAAGCAGATGACATGATTGCAATGTGGCAGTACGGGACTGCATTTGGGGGACTTGGCTGTAGGTAATGCCCATTGTTGTGGTGTGTGTGCGGTGTTGGGTAAAATATGGGTGTTTTCCCCATGCTTATGTTCCCTGCAATACAGGGGTGTCTGCGCTATCTTTGTTTAGTGGTGGGTAAAATATAGGGACTGGGCTGGCAAGTGCCCCAGCTGGGATTTGAATCTCTGACCCTCTGGTCCTAGAGGTACTGGCTCTGTCCACTGCACCACACTCTGCCCACAGAAACAGTGCAGCCCCTGGAGGTAGTAAACCTGGCAGGATGGAGTCGCAAACCCTGCTCTACGCATTTTTACTGTGGGCACATGCACCCTGTCTGGTGACAAAAGTGCACATAAACCCCGGAAATGACCACGGAAAATGGGGGACACAATATCACCACGCTGGGCAACAGTGATATTAATGGGCAACCATAGAAACCACTCCCAGGAAAGCTCCAACAAAAAGGAAATGTTTTTTGGAAGAGTCTCCGCTCCGTACACCTTTCCAATAATCATTTCTTTTTGTTGGAGCTATCCTGGGTGTGTTTTTTAGTTTTGCCCATTACTATAACTGTTCCCCAGCTGAATTCCTATTTTTACCATTTTTGTTGTGGTCCTTTTCTATTTTTAATTCCACTTTTGGGCTGTGCACATGTATCACACTGCTCACGTTTTGCAGGTTTCCCCGGTTTTGCTGTACATTGCTGACGGAAATGGTTTCTCTTCCCTTTAAATGCATTCTACCGCGAGTGATTCACTCTCGCTATTTTTCCTTTGAAATTCAGCCCCGATAATGTGCGGGGCGCCTCTCCCCTCCCCTTCCCCGCCCATTAACCCCTTCTCTCCGCCCCTCCGGGGCCTTCCTCCGCCCTCCGTTAGCCTTTCCACGCCTCTATCGGACATTTGCGGGCCCGTACTTGTGCGGGGCCCGTTATTGTGCCGCGCACCTGTGCGGGGGTGACACACACGATTGCGGGGCGTTTAAGTGCTCTTAAGTACCGCTTTTAGTGCGCTATTTTGCGGCGCACAAATTAGCGGTTTTTAGTAAATATGCCCCTTAGTTTCTGTACTAACAAATGCAGCAATAGTCTTAAGTGAGGAATTCATGGTTGCAAGAGCGTCCCACAGCACTTCCATAGTAACTTTAGGGGGCCTCACCAAAATGCCAGCATTTTCAATGGTCAATGGACATATCTCCACCTGAGTAGGGCTATCCCCAAACAAAGGAACAGCCACCGATCTGACTTCAACCGTGGGGTTATCCAGCGGGGCAGCGAAGCCAACCGAAGAGCCCTCTTCACCTCCCTTCAATGGCGTGCTTGTCTCCACACCGGAGGGAAGCACTCCTCTGGCAGCCGCAGCACTTCCAGGGCATGGTGGGGGGGGGGAGAGCGGGCCCGCATCTCAGGAGACAGCAGTACTCCTGATGTGCTGAGATCTGGTAATAGCACCGTTCCTCCTGAAGACGCCTCTCCAGCTCCAGCAACAGCAAAGCCACACATTGGCAAAGTCTTCTAAACGGCGGCATTGGAAACAGTTTCACCCGAGGGTAGGGAAACCTGCTTACGCTTCCTTCTGCCCATAGCAGCCTGTAGCGCAGCACAAAAAATGCTGAAGCAGGACTCCGTCAAGCGAACCAGTTCATTCGGCGCGAATCACCGCTGCCATCTTGCCCCCGGGAAATTAAAAGGTCATGGGATAGGAGGCAGTGTACTATTGTGAATGAGGAACCGGTTAAAAGATAGAAAGCAGAGGAAGTGCTAAATGGCCAATTTTCCCAATGGAGAAAGGTGAATAGTGGAGTACCCCAGGGATCTGAGCTGGGTCCGCTGCTATTTAACATATTCGTAAATGACCTGGAAATGGGAATAACGAGTGAGGTAATACAATTTACAGTGACGCAAAATTATTCAAAGTTGTTAAAACCCATGAGGATTGGGAAAAATTACAAGAGGACCTTGATAAAATGGAAGACTGGATGATCAAATGGCATATGAAATTTAATGTGGACAAGTTCAAAGTTAAGCACCTAGGAAAGAACAACCCAAACTATGGTTACACAATGCAAGGTTCCACATTAGAAACCACCACCCAGGAAAAAGATTTAGGCGTCATCATGGATAATATGTTGAAACCCTTTGCCCACTGTGCAGCCACAGCCAAGAAGGCAAATAGAATGCTAGGAATCATAAGCAAAGGAATGTAGAATAAAACAAAGGATATTATGATGTCTCTGTATCGTTCCATGGTGGGACCGCATCTTGAATATTGTGTGCAATTCTGATCACCGTATCTTAAAAAGGATATAACGGAATTAGAAAAGGTACAAAGAAGAGCCACCAAAATGGTTAAGGGGATGGAAGGATACCCCTATGAGGAGATGCTGAAAAGGTTAGGGCTCTTCAACCTGGAAAAGAGATGGCTGAGGGGAGATATGATAGAGGACTATAAATTAATGAATGGAGTGGAACGTATAAACGTACATCGGTTGTTTATGCCATCAAAACGTAGAAGGACTAGAGGACACACAATGAAGCTACAACATGTAATCAAACTCTGGAATTTATTACAGGAGGTTGTAGTTAAAGCTGTTAGTGTAGGAAACGTCCATAAACCATTATTAAAGAGGACCCGGGAAATCCACTGCTTGTCCCAGTACAAGCTTTATGGAACCTCTGTGTTTTTTTGGGAAACTGCTAGTTATTTGTGACCTGGATTGGCCACTGTTGGAAAGAGGATACTGGGCTTGATGGACCTTGGTGTGACCCAATATGGATATCTCATGTTCTTATGCATTAGTATTAATTGATCATCGTACCTTCCAATTTATAGGATTTCTAATTGTTTTGCACTAATAGCAGTGGCACCATCCAGTGCCTCTACTAAATATTGCAGGATGTACAGAGAAATGTCTGACATTTTTCAGAATAGGTGAGGTTTTTGCTACCAGTCATTTTATTCTGATAGGAGATTCCTCTGAGAGGGAAAGTTCAATTTAGTCTAAAAACCACTCCCAAAGATAGAATCGATCTTGGACCCCTAACCATTGTACCATGAGATTGTAGAGGAAGTCTGCCCTTAAGGGGCATGTGTCTCTGGCACCTCACCAAAGCACTTTAAATATGAGGAGGAATAACTTCACCCATCTAACATGACCAGATGAGTTTCAAACAGGCTTGGAGCAGCTGCCAAGGGAAAAATGGAGCTCGGACTAGTAAGAGGTTCCAGAAGTGTTCTTGTACCATTCCCTGCAGATCACCGGAGTCAGGGGTCAAGTGGAGAAGCCCTGGGAAACTGTAGCCACCGGTCCAAGAGGAGAAGGAATCCATAGATACCATAAGCCGGGGTGTCAGAGCCACGGTGTTGTCCATCACAGAACCGGGGGCCTGTGACTGCAGCACCTTTACTCTCTGGTATTCTTGGGAACAGCACTGGTAGAAGAGATACTGAGTTTTCACAGAAAAGTAATTGTACTGGTGAAAGTGCTTAAGTGATGGAGAAGCAGGTACCAAAAAAAGGTGCATTAGATGGGAAAGAATGGTGTGGAAGAAGCAAGTTGCACAAGTTTAAGGTTAAGAGCAATCGCCAGAATTGTGGTACAAACAGGACCGTACCAAGCCATAACTGCATCGTGTGCTATTTCCTCTTCTGGCTCCCCCCCTGCATTGCCCTGCTGCCGCTGCCACTTTTTTGTTTTCTCTGAGGTGACGGCAGCAGCAGTGAGGCAGACCAGCGTTTGTAGGCAGGTCGGGTCCCTCCTTCCCTTCTCTAATGTAGGTCGCATCAGAGGAGGGAGGGACCAGGCCATCCATTCAAATGCTGAGTTGCAAAGACACACGTTTGAATGGCGGCCTGGTCCCTCCCACATCTGACACAACCTACATCAGAGAAGGGAAGTAGGGATCCGACCTGCCTACAAATGTGGGTCTGCATCACTGCTGCTGCTGCCACCACCTCCGAGAAACCAAAAAAGTGGCGGTTGCGAAAGAGCAATGGGGTGGGTGGGGGGGGGGGGGAGGGGAGGAGGCTGGCCGGGGCTGGCAGCCCAACATGTGCCCCTAATCCTTTTGTGCCCTGTGTGGCTGCACCACTTGCACAGGGCTAGGTACAGTACTGGGTACAAAACACCCTACTGAAAGGAAAAGGAGAATAGCTTGTTTATAACATAGTTGAGAGTCGTTGTTCTTGCCAGTAGTTATGATTATCTTTTATCAGTGATCCTAAAGTTTACATAAGATCTTAGTTCAGAACACAACTTCTGGCCTGGATGCAAGTATTTGAGAAAAGGGAGTGTGTGAATGTTTTAAATGCCAAGGTCCTCCTGCTTATTCCACCAAGAGAATCCTGATACTTAAAAACTTATGAGCTCCAGAGTAAAGACTGAGACAGAAAACTCATAGGTTTGTTGTGCTTCCTTGTCTGCCAAGCAGTTGGAGAGGTAACTGCAAGAACCACACATAAAGGGGCTGTTATATATATATATATATATATATATATATATATTTTTTTTTTTTTTTTAAGTACCATCAAGTCAATGCTGATTCCTGGCAACCCAGCAGCCCCTTGGTTTTCTTGGCAAGGTATAACTGAAAGTAGATTGTGAGGCCTTTTCTTTTGAGGCAAATGACTTGCCCAACCTCAATTTTCAGCTGGTTTCTGGCTCACCCCTAAACCTGCCTCTTGATTGACATTTAACTTTTATGTGTATAAGGCTCAAATATTTAAAAAGAAAAAAAAAAACGTTTGTGGTCAGCATTAGTGCCAGCCACATAAGTCTTTTTAAAAATCAGGGCCTATATTTTCAAGAAAAAAATGTGAAATTTGAATAGCAAGAAGGCATGCTACCACTGAGTGGCAGTGTTGTTCTTTACATGCTTTCCATGTACTGCTTTGCCATGAAGCCTCTTTTTTTTTGCTTATCTACCAGAGATGTGAAAAGCTAGTCTACAGTAATTTGAAATGATTTGTATACATGCTAAACAATTATGTGGGCATTACATTTGTATTGGAGGACATTTTAGAAGGCTTGCTTGGCATTTACCCATGTAAATGAAAATAGGAATTTTAGAAAGCTGCCATTTGCACAATAGATTCTATAACACATACATTTTGGGGAAGGGGACATATTGTAGGCATGGTTTGGGTGGGCTGGCAAAGAATGTGTGGATTTGCAATTTTTCAGTGGCAGTACATGCAAACTTTGGACATTTGCATTTATATATGCTCCAAGGCAGGGATGTTGGTAAACGGCTTGAACTTGAGGATTGCACTGAAGACTGAGGAGACAATTGTGCTTACCTCTCTGGTGTAAAACGTCACCTCAGAATTTCATAAGGGAGATTTTTTTTTCACTCTGCTCTCTAGCAGGCTCCTCTGGGTGTCCTGCTTTTTGAAATTGGCCACCTGCATGTGTAAATTCTGGTATTCGCATGTGCAGAATGCTGAGTGATACAGCTCTTTTTTTTAACATGTTCCTTTATAAGAGCTGCTCCTGCTGCATGTGCTGCCAAATGCATGTGTAATTTTTGTGGCCTAATAGATATTTTACAAAAGGTTCTGTCTTTAGCAGTAAACGACTCTCTGTTCCTCTACAAAGCAGCACCATATTTCAGCCTGGGATGGAGTCCCAATATATAGCTTATGGTTTTTGTTTTATGACATCACTTGATATACCGTGTTTAGCATGAAGCATCAAAGCAATTTACAAAAATGAAACACATAAAAAGCTTGTGGGAAAAGCTAGGTTTAAGCTACTGAGACTGCAGACTTTTTGGGGTCAAATTCGAGACAAGATGTGGAAAAGTTTAGGTGTAGAGGTGAAATGGGCTCCCAGTTTCTGTTTGCTAAATTATATGGAGAAGGGGTTGGAGAGAGATTTGGGCAAATTGTTCAATCAGGGGTTAGTGAGATAGCAGTGCATTGTAATAAGTGGTCTTCTCTGATTCTTGAAATCTGGAGGAGCGAATGTGGCACACCTGCATGATGGAGAAATTGACAGCCTTCTGTAAAAATCAGCTTTCAGCCTTTAATAAAGTCAGGCATCCTTTCCATGATTATGCTGGGCAGAAAGGTAGTGCATAAAAAGGTGGTAAAAGGGGTCTGGTGGAAAGGAAAGAGGGAAAGGGTAGGGGAGATGGGGTTAAAACTGAAAATGTTGTCAAGAATATAGATGTGTCTGTTATGTGGAAGAGTATTCTGTAGCTGAGGCAGAGATGTTGTCAATGTTCTTTATTAGATTGGATTGGGGGTATCTAAGATGGCGGAGGAGTAAGTCGCCAAAGTGGAGTGTGTGACCGGCTCCTATGTTAGCCTCCCGATGGGGAAGAAAAGGAAAGAGCGTTCTCAAAACCCCCCTGAGGCTTCGACTCCATCAGAGAAACTAGTGCAGTCTTCAATTGCTGTGTTTTACACTCCCTCGGCGAGCATGGCTTCGGTGGATCCTCTGAATGGGTCAGAGGATCTGAGCATAGAAGGGGTTGATTTTAGCCCCGCACAAGCGCCGCCGGTTCAGCCGGGTGCCCGATTACGGGAGGGGCAGCTTGGTGATTCGCCTCTATTCCAGGAGGTGTTCTCAGCTACCGGGGGTCCTTCTGTAAGAAGTGGAGCGAGGGCGTTTGCTGCTAGTGAGCTTCGGGGGGTCGAGTGGAGGCTCCCCCCCCAAGCGGCTAGAAACATCTCACTCTTGTAGTGTCCGGCTCCTTGGTCCCCAGGCTTCCAGGTAAAGTGGAGAAACCGGCGCGGGTAACGTTGGATAGCTTGTGGGAAGCTATCTCCGACCTACAGCAATCTCCAGGAACAAGCAGGAATAAGTCCTCACATATGGGTACGTCGGTACCGACGGAGCCCGTGCGGGAAAGCTCCCCAGCTTCTTAGAATAGAAGCTTTTGGGACCTCCCACTGCACATGCGCACTGCCTTCCCGCCTTCCTGAACAGCTCTCCTCAGTTTCTCTTTTTCCGCGGAGCCAGCAGGTCGTGTTCCTGTCACCGCTGAAGAAATTGTTATTTTATTTGTTTCTTTAGACCGCGTACCTGCCTTCCCCATACCGATACCGGTATCGCCGGTCTTTTCTTTCTTTCTTTAAAAAATTATAATTCTTTTTTCTTATTTTTTAGCTTTTTGGTCACTTCAGAGAGGCCTCTCGGCCTACTCAATTTCTCCTCATGGAGAAGCCAGCCCCTGGATTTAAGAAGTGTAACAAATGTAATGCTGTTATTTCAGTCACAGACACCCATGACTGGTGTCTGAAATGTTTGGGGCCTGACCATTCCATACCGGACTGCCCATCTTGCTCCCACATGTCTAACGTGGGCTGCAGAACCGGGCCAACAAATTCCATGTGCTGTTTGCTTCAGAGAATACAGCATCACAGTCATCCAGGTCTTCTTCTCCGGATGGATCTCAGGTAACCAAACCTTCTGTGGGCAAGTCCTCAAAGAGCAAATCTCCTTCAAAGCATCGAGAGGCTCTTAGCTTAGAACTTGAGGACCCTGCCCCAGCCAAACAACCCCGGCGGGAAGTCCAACTTCCAAAAACGCCAATTCAGGGGTCTCAGGTTGATATCGATGCTACGGCCTCGACAGATCACCTGTTAGCCTGCTCTGGGGTACCGGGTCACTCCGGTACCGACATCCAGGCAGCTATGGCGTCCATGGGCGATACTGTACAGTCCATGCAGCAGGCCGTCATGGCTTTCATTAAAGCTGCAACGCCATCGGTTCCGCTTTCAGCGGTTCCGGGCCCGATACCGGTATCGTCCGCCATGCCGGTATCGAGGCCGTCCACCTCTAAACGCAAGTCGGTACCGTATGGGCTTTCGCTCCATACCGGTTCCATACCCGATACGCCCGATATCGATACCGATCGGTACGCGTATCGTGCGTTAGAGGAAAGCACCGATTCCTCTGAGGATTTTCACTCCTCTGATGATTCTGCTGAGTTTTCACTCAACTTACCTGAGGAGCCCTCTTCTCCTAAAAGGAGAATGTCCCCTCCAGAGGATTTGTCCTTCCAGGACTTTGTTTTAGATATGGCTACAGCCCTTTCTATTACCACATCCTCTGAAAAGGAACCCAGATCCAAAAAACTGGATATTTTGGGATACTCAAAGGCCCCTAAGGAGGCAGTTACCCTGCCTATCCATGAAATCCTTCAAGAACAACTGATGGATTTCTGGGAAAATCCTTTGACTTTGTCTCCTTATTCCCGTAGGTTGGACACCATGTATAGGGTCCCTCCTTCTCCTGGTTTCCAAAAGACTCAATTGCCCCACCACTCTATTGTGGTGAAGTCTGCAATGAAGAAGATTAGGAGTACCAAAAGGCACTCTTCCACCCCTCCAGGACGGGAATGTAAGACTTTGGACTCTTTTGGTAGGAAAATTTTCCAGGCTAGTATGCTTATAGCCAGGATTAATTCCTACAGTCTCTATATGGGCATGTTCCTGGAGGAACTTGCCAAAAAGGTGCGGCATTTTGCCCCCTTTATCCCTGAGGATAAAAGCAGGGATTCCTTTCCCTAGTGAAACAACTCTTAGAGGTTTCTAAGTTCTCTAATAGGGCAGCATATGATTCCTTTGAGGGAGCCAGTAGGGCTTCGGGCATTGCTATTGCAGCCCGACGTCTTGCTTGGCTCCAGGCCTCTGATCTGGAACCTTGGGTTCTAGATGGCTTACGGAATCTGCCCTGTACAGGTGAGAACTTATTTGGGGAAGAGTGGCAAATCAAAGCCACCCAGATGGATGCTGAAAATGCCACCTTGGAAAGAATTTCAAAGTCTACTTCAATTCCTACTAAGAAAAAGTCTTTTAAAAGGCCTTACTATAAGAAGGCCAGAGTTGCTTCAAATACTGGCCAGCAGTCTTCTCAACCTCGCTATACTGCTAAGCGTCAGCAATCCAAACAAGCACGAGCTAAGCCTGCAGCAGCTACTGTAGCTCAGCAGGCTCCAACCCCTCAGGGGTTTTGACTTGCTCCTAGGGAACTTGCCACTTCTGGTTCTAACACAACCAGAACCTCTCACCATACCCGGAAGGTTGGTTCACTTTGCTCCCAGATGGGAACAAATCACAACAGAACAATGGACCCTCTCTATCATTCGAGAGGGTTACAAACTTCATTTCTCCAGCCTTCCTCCCCATCATATGGTGAGACCATTCAATTCTCCCCCATCTCTCCTAACCCTGTTGGGTCAAGAGGTTTCCTCTCTTCTTGCCCAAGGGGCCATAGAAGAGATTCCTCTTCCTCAACAAGGGTCCGGTTTCTACTCCCCTTATTTTCTCATTCCAAAGAAGACAGGGGGATTCAGACCAATCCTAGATCTGAGAGAATTGAACAAATTTCTCTTCAAGGAGAAATTCAAAATGCTGTCTCTCGGCATTCTCCTTCCTTACCTCCAGGGTCAGGACTGGCTTTGTTCTCTAGACCTACAGGATGCGTATACACATATACTCATCCATCCATCCCACAGAAAGTATCTTCGCTTTCTGTTTCAGGGAAAACATTTCCAATACAGAGTACTCCCCTTCGGTCTAGCCTCTGCTCCAAGAGTATTCACAAAATGCATGGCAGTCGTAGCCGCATTTCTAAGAGGCATGGGAATCTTTGTCTTCCCATATCTGGACGACTGGCTCATCCGAGCTCCAACTCAGTCACAGGCCCAGATTTCCCTGGACCACACAAGGAGCCTTTTGCAGTATCTGGGACTGGTAGTAAACCTTCCCAAGTCCCAACTCATCCCTACTCAATCTCTAGAATTCATAGGGGCCCAGTTGGACACCATCACTGCAAGGGCCTACCTTCCACATGTTCGAGGCCAGCGCCTCCTGAGTTTGGCCTCCCAAGCTCAGTCCAGCACTCACTTGACAGCCAGGGAAATGCTACGCCTACTGGGTCATATGGCCTCCACAGTGCATGTGGTGCCCTATGCTCGTCTTCATATGAGAGCAGCTCAATGGACCCTGGCCACTCAGTGGACTCAGGCGTCAGGAGCGCTCTCAGACCAAATACAAACCTCCGATCGTCTGTTTTGGTCCCTCCACTGGTGGACTTCCACCAAGAATCTGTTGTTGGGGGCTCCATTTCAACCATTGCTACCCCAAGCAACCCTCACAACAGATGCCTCCCAAACAGGGTGGGGAGCCCATCTGCAAACTCTCTCCACTCAGGGCACTTGGTCTCTACAGGAGACCACCCTTCATATCAATCTTCTGGAACTGCGAGCAATTTACCTTGCCCTCAAGGTCTTCCACTCCCTCCTAGCCAACCTCACTGTCCTAGTTCAGACGGACAATCAGGTGGCCATGTTTTACATAAACAAACAAGGAGGGACGGGCTCTCTGTCGCTTTGCAACGAAGCTCTAAGACTATGGGCCTTCGCCAGAGAGCATCAGATTCACCTGCTAGCAGTGTATCTCCCAGGAGTTCAAAACTCTCGGGCAGACAGGCTCAGTCGAGTTCTGCTGCCACACGAATGGTCCCTACATTTGGACCAAATAAACCGAATCTTTCAGGAATGGGGGACCCCGGACATAGACCTCTTTGCAAGTCCGTGGAATGCCAAACTTCCCCGGTTCTGTTCCAGAACTCCGTGTCAGGGAGCTCAGGCTACGGACGCCTTTCTCCTGAATTGGAATCAGGCATTCCTATATGCCTTTCCACCCATTCCTTTGATTCCCAAGACTCTGTTCAAACTCCAGAGGGATCATGGAACTATGATCCTCATAGCTCCACGCTGGCCACGCCAAGTGTGGTTCCCTCTACTTCTACAGCTCTCCCAGGGATCCTACTTGGATCTGGGAGCTGCGCCAGACCTCCTGTCTCAGGAGGAGGGGACTTTGTGGCACCCAAACCCCAAATCCCTTCACCTCAGTGCTTGGTTACTGAAGGCTTAAGCCTTCAAGACTTTCATCTTTCCCAACCAGTGAAAGATATCCTTTCTGCCTCTAGGAAACCCTCTACCAGGCGTTCCTATGCTTTCAAATGGAAACGTTTTTCCATTTGGTGTGCTCAGCAGGGTCTTGACCCTCTGGCACTTCCTTTGAATTCTCTTCTTGATTATCTCCTGCATCTATCCAATGCAGGCCTCAAGACGAATTCGGTAAGAGTCCATTTAAGTGCTATTGCAGCATCCTTGAAACATATAAATGGACAACCTATCTCCTCTCATCCTCTTGTTGCAAGATTCATGAGAGGCCTGACTCTCACTAAACCTCCCATCAGACCACCCCCGGTCGCATGGGATTTGAATCTTGTGCTCGGTCAACTTATGAAGCCACCTTTTGAGCCAATGTTTTCCACCTCCTTGAAATTTCTTTCCTGGAAGGTCATCTTCCTCATTGCAGTCACTTCGGCTCGCCGCATCAGTGAGCTGCAGGCTTTAGTGGCTAATCCACCTTACACAAGATTTCATCATGATAAGGTGGTCCTTAGGACGAATCCCCACTTTATGCCTAAAGTGGTCTCGCCTTTTCATCTTAATCAAGAGGTATATCTACCTGTCTTTTTCCTGCTCCTCATGCATCCAATGCAGAGAGGAACCTTCATACTCTGGATTGTAAAAGAGCTCTCGCTTTTTACCTTAATAGGACTCAGCCACATCGAAAGTCTTCTCAACTTTTTGTGGCCTTGATCCTTCCCATTTGGGACTTCCAGTCTCCAAGCGTACACTTTCCAATTGGATTGCTCAGTGTATTTCTTTTGCTTACCAGAGCAAAAACATTTCTCTGGAAGGCCATGTCACTGCTCACAATGTGAGGGCCATGGCAACTTCTATGGCTCATCTGCACTCTGTTTCCATAGATCAGATCTGTCGAGCCGCTACCTGGGCCTCGGTTCATACCTTCACAGCCCATTACTGTTTGGACAAGGACTCCCGCCGGGATGCCTTGTTTGGCCAGGCTGTCCTCAAGCACCTGTTCCATTCCTAAACAACTCCTGCCCACCTTCCCAGAATGGATGCCTGAGATCCATACGAAGATGGCGAACCTTTACAGGGGATCCCATGCATCTAAGCTAGGGAGTCCCCATATGTGAGGACTTATTCCTGCTTGTTCCTGGAGATAGCACAGTTACTTACCTGTAACAGGTGATCTCTGGGAACAGCAGGAATTAGTCCTCACAACCCACCCACCTCCCCTAGGAGTTGTATCTTTTATCTATCTATCTTCCTGTCCTCTCTCTGTTGACTCAGCTATAAACTCGAAACTGAGGAGAGCTGTTCAGGAAGGCGGGAAGGCAGTGCGCATGTGCAGTGGGAGGTCCCAAAAGCTTCTATTCTAAGAAGCTGGGGAGCTTTCCCGCACGGGCTCCGTCGGTACCGACGTACCCATATGTGAGGACTAATTCCTGCTGTTCCCAGAGATCACCTGTTACAGGTAAGTAACTGTGCTGTCCCTACTGTGACACAGTAGCTCCCCAGGAACAGATGGACACGAATGAGCATCCGGTGGTAGAAGCCGGTACTGCAGGAGAAAGCAGGGATTTCTTTGCAGAAAGAAAAAAACCCAGATTCAATCAAGCAGAACAGCTCACCTCGAGGGAGGAGAGTAGGAAAGCTTTTGATTGGGCACGCCCCAAGGGGAGGCGGGCAGTGCAGGCTTGAAGCACCTGGTTAAATACTCAGAAACCAGGAAGTGAAGGAGAACAGAGGAGGAGGCAAGACAAACAGAACCGGGAGCAAGAGCAGGACCGAGAGAAGCTAAGAGGGCAGGAGCCAAGAGAGCAACGGAGGCTAAGAGAATTCCCAGAGGGAGACACAAGTGCTTCAGAAGGAAAGTCTGAAAGGAAGTATCCTTGCTGTGGTAATTCCTCTAATAGTCTGCAGCTGGCAGGTAGCGTGGTGGAAGATTCAGATGAGGAAAGAAACTGCTGGAGGCAGAACTCTTTCGGAACGCTGAGAGATCCAAGCCTACAGGACCAGGCAGAGCTATGGAATAAAGGCAGAAGGACAAAGAATTCTCCAAAGGAAAAGCTTCTGTATAAGGTACCCAGTGGGGGAGAAGTTTATGCTCTAAAGCCAGAAAGATTGTGTTCTAGTTTTAAAAGCCAAGTCAGACAAAATGGTGGCAGCTGTTGTCAGCAGGGAGAAGCTTTGAATAACACTAATTATTCCTTTAAGCTAGCTGAAACACCTAGCCAAGAAAGGGCTGACGTAAATGCTTTTAAGTACCCTCCTAGCACTGCTAAGTTTTTATGCCCAGCACCCACGTGTAGAGAAAGGTGGGGAGATAACGGAAGCACAGCAAATGTTTGTTTTCCTGATATAAACAAACATGATAAGCAGCCTGAGATAGAGAGGCTCAGCCAACATTTGCTCACCGAGGGGAAGGGAAGACAGCTAAGTGAAGGGAAGTCACCAGCTGAATCACTTCTCAAAGAATTCAAAGAGTTTTTAGAACAGAAGACAAGTTTTAACTACAGTATTCCAGAACCAGTTACTGGCTGTAATGAAGAAACGCCTGTTTCTAATTCTCTGCTTTACCCTGGTGAAGAGATATTAATGGACTGCTCTACATGCTTAATTGACAGAGGCAATTAAGGGAAAAGGATTTTCTGGTATATGAAGAAATATAGCAGTGGCACTTAACTTGACCTACACAAGAAAGCTTGTGGGAGGTGAATGAATTAAGGTACCAGTGATTGGTAGAACCAGAGCACTACTGTTAAAGGAACTTTTCTGTTGCATCCTGTATGTTTGAACCACATGAAGTGAATGTGAAATAATACAGCATTGCAAGCCTGTTTGGCAAGTTTCAGTTAATCTTGTTTTTGGTTTATACTTCTGCACCGTCTGTAGCCTTTTTGAACTGCACAATGGCAAAATAAGCCTCATGAAAAATAAACCTCATGAAAAATAAATTTCTCTTTGCCTGCCTTACTGCTCGAAGCACAATAACACAACTACAACTAACTGCCTCAAGGGCATCACAAGGCAACCCCTCCTTAACCCTCAAGGTTAGGGAGCGGGCGGCGTGACACTACTTCCATTTGTTGGGTCTTTTTCACAGGAGTTGCAGGATATTAAAGGACAGTGTTCTTCTACAGAATCGGAGGTAAATGCTCACTCTGCAAGACTTTCTTTGTTGGAGGCTAAGGTGGAGGGCCAGGATGCCCACAGGACTGTCCATGAGCAGGATCATTCAATTCAAGCTAGAAAGATAGAATTTCTGGATAACCAACTACGCAGGAATAATCTTCGGTTTTTGAACTTTCCTCGCTCTCCATTGATAACTCCTATGGACCTGGTTCGCAAGTACTTTGTTGAAGTTCTTCAACTCCCAGCTGAGTCGCTACCACCGGTGGTGAGAGTTCAATATGTATCTTTCCCTACAGGGATTGGGACCCAGCGAACGCCGGTGATGGACTCTGGAACACCACAGTTAGATTTAACTGAGTTTTTGGATAGTTCTTTAGAGGTGGTGACCAGCAGGGCGACATTATTGGTAAACTTTGCCTTTGAGTCTGATAGAAATGCTGTACTTCATTTGTTTTTTCGTAGGATTACTATGTCTCAGTTTATGGGTTCAAAAATATTAATTTCTCCTGATCTAGCTAGGGAAACGCAAAAAAGGCGGAAGGCTTTTCTGGCTTTGCGTCAGAGAGCGGCCGCCTTGGGAGCGCAGTTTAAGTTAAGATATCCTTGCAAGTGTATGGTGAATTTTCAAGATAAACAGTATATTTTCTTTGAGTCCAAACAATTGTTGCAATTTATTGTTAGTAGGGAAGAGGCTGGGGCTGCCGTGTAAAGATATCTTTATCTTGATCTTTATTCAAACACTCGATAAACCGCCCAGGCCGGAGCATCAGGGCGGTGTACAATACAAAAATGTCAGCTGCTGGAAACAAAAGATGGAGAGGAACGCCAAAATACGATAGGACAGAGAGAGACAGTTAAATAGGATGGAGGACAGAAAAGACCCAAAGAGGGACGGGGAGGAGGGGAAGAGGGGGAGAAGGTAAGGGAGGAGAGGGAAACAGGAAAGAATCATGGAGGATGGAGGGCACGACTAGGGGATGAGGCACCATCAGCGGGGGGAGGAAGATCGAAGGCCTGACAGAAAAGGTGGGTTTTGAGGAGGGCTTTGAAGCGGGTATAGGACAGTTCAGTGCGGAGAGGAAGGGGAAGGGAGTTCCAGAGGGCGGGTCCTAGGAAAAAGAAGGCGGAACGGCGGGTAGATTCCAGGTGGGCCTGAGTAGGAGAAGGAAGGAAGAGACGGTTGAGCCGTGGGTCGAACGAAGAAGGCGGGGAGAGGGCTGAAGACGAATGATGTTGGCCAGGTACTGGGGGGTGTTGGTTGCTTCTATGATATCTACTTATTGTGATATTGGGTTTTTTAAATTTTTCCAATTGTTGATATTTCTTGTTTCTTGGATCCATATTGGGGGGCAACGTATTGTGGTCTATTCCGGTTGATTTGTTTTTTTTTCTTTTTCTGTATACGGGTTACTGTATATTTTCTTTTGTATTGCCGATTCTTATTCAGATGTTTATTTTCTGGATTGTATTGAAAATTATAATAAAATAAATAAATGTAAATTAGATTGGGGGAATCCAGTGCTTACCTCTGTGATAAGCAACATAGAATCTGTCTACCTTTTGGGAACCTGACAGGTACTTGTGACCTGGATTGGCCACTGTTGGAAACAGGATACTGGGCTTGATGGACCTTGGTCTGACCCAGTATGGCATTTTTTAAAAAAAAAAGAAAACCACTGACTAAATGATCCCTTTGGGCCTTACTATGTATGCTGTTCCCCATCTCAGAATTTTTGTTCCTAGACACTGCAACTAATTTTTCTTTTCTGCAACTTCTGATGGTGCCCCCTTAGGTTTTCATGGAATATCCTGTAAACAAGAATACACCAATGGTGGCCCTTATGGGGAAGCAATAAGGTGGTCATTGTTCTAGAAGTGTTTTTTCAGTTTTTCACTGCCCTGGTGAAATCATGGTGTACTATAAGAAAAAGATGATTACTGGTGTAGGTGCAGGTACAGGAGTACACAAATTAGTGATCTAACACAAGAAACCAATGCAAATTTTCAGGAAAACGTTGTGAATTGTTCTGAAAACTGCAATTTTTTCTACTGTTTTATACCATTTTTGTGATTTTTGCAAGTTTTCAGAGCTTTCAAAGATGAGAAAATGTAATAAAACATAACTTTATACACAATCACAAACTCCTCAGTGAAGCAAAGGGTTAACTTTATTACATTCTTGCAAGAATGGATGCCTGAACAAGCAGACACACCTATCCTCTGTTTCACAGTTCTTTTATAGTATAATAGGTCCTCTCCATCTTCCAGCATGTCTATAACTCATTGGTTAATTTTTATTTATTTATCTAATGCTTTTATATACCGCGCTTTTTAAAATCAGTGTCTCCAAATCTTTAAATATCTAATTTGTCCTTAGTGGTGGGTTCCCTTACCTACTCCATTGCTGTAAAGTTTTAAACTTTCTCTTAGCCTACTTGAGGGACTACCCCTCCCCCCTGCTGAGTTATTGTTGTGGACCTCCATTTCATGTGCTGCACGTGGGTTTGCTCAGATTGCCTTTCTGTTCCTTAAGAAGAAGAGTGCTTTCCAGAGCTCTCCCAGAAGGTGATTTTTGCTGAGTTTGCTGCATAACTGTGAGTCTGTTTGTCTCCAAATAACTGTGAGTCTGTTTGTCTCCAAATCTTTATCTATCTAATTTGTCCTTAATGGTGGGTTCCCTTACCTACTCCATTGCTGTAAAGTTTTAAACTTTCTCTTAGCCTACCTGAGGGACTACCCCTCCCCCCTGCTGAGTTATTGTTGTGGACCTCCATTTCCTGTGCTGCACGTGGGCTTGCTCAGATTGCCTTTCTGTTCCAAATATAAAAATGGGAATGAAGTAGATACCACACCATTCACAGAAGACAAGGTGTTAGAACAACTTGCTAAACTGAAAGTGGATAAAGCCATGGGACCGGATGGGATACATCCCAGGATACTGAAAGAGCTCAGAGAGGTTCTTGCAGGACCGTTAAAGGATGTCTTCAACAGATCCTTGGAAACAGGAAAGGTTCCTCAGGACTGGAGAATGGCTGATGTCGTACCTCTACACAAAAGTGGTGACAGGGAAGAAGTGTCAAACTACAGGCCCGTGAGCCTTACCTCAGTGGTGGGAAAAGTAATGGAGGCGCTCCTGAAAGAGCAAATAGTGAACTTTCTCAAAACCAACAGGATGCAAGATCCGAGGCAACATGGTTTTACTGAAGGACGGTCTTGCCAAACAAATCTGATTGAGTTCTTTGACTGGATGACCAAGGAACTAGATGAGGGGCATGCGATGGATGTCATCTACCTGGATTTCAGCAAAGCCTTTGATACTGTTCCTCATAGGAGGCTTGTCAACAAACTCAATAGCTTGGGGATGGGTCCCAAGATGGTAAACTGGATTAGAAATTGGTTGACTGACAGACGACAGAAGGTGATTGTACATGGAGCTCACTCAGATGAGAGGAAGGTGATTAGCGGGGTGCCCCATGGTTCGGTCCTGGGCCCAGCACTGTTCAATGTATTTGTGAGTGATATTGCTGAAGGACTGAATGGAAAAGTCTGTCTTTTTGCAGATGACACAAAAATTTTCAAGAGTGGACTCCACCAAGGGAGTGGCTAACATGAGGAAAGATCTACAAAAGCTGGAAGACTGGTCTAATGCTTGGCAACTACGATTTAATGCGAAAACGTGCAGTGTCATGCACTTGGGTAGCAGAAATCCTAGGGAAATGTATGCGATAGGGGGCGAGAGGTTGGTATGCACAGTTCAGGAGAACGACTTTGGTGTGATTATCTCTGATGATCTCAAGGTGGCAAAACAGTGCTACAAGGCAGTGGCAAAAGCCAGCAGAATGTTGGGCTGCATACAAAGAGGGATTACCAGCAGAAAGGAAGAGGTACTTATGCCACTGTATAAGTCACTGGTGGAATACTGTGTTCAGTTTTGGAGATCGTATCTTGCAAAAGATGTAAAAAAGACTGGAAACGGTTCAGAGGAAAGCGACCAAAATGATTTGGAGCCTGCGTCAGAAGCCTTATGAGAAGAAGACCTAAATATGTACACTTTGGAGGAGAGGAGGGACAGGGGAGATATGATTCAGACCTTTAAATACTTAAAGAGAAATGATGAACAAACAAACCTCTTCCAAAGATGGGGAAACTGTAAAACTAGAGGGCATAACATGAAGCTGCAAGGTGGTAAATTGAAGGGCAATGTCAGGAAATATTTTTTCACTGAAAGGGTGGTGGATACTTGGAATACCCTCCCGATGGAAGTGGTGGGGGCAAACACGGTGACGGAATTCAAAAAGGCATGGGACAAACACAGTGGATCCCTTTACAGCAATAGGATAAAAACAAAATAAACGGTACCATCTAGCTTCTGAACCATATAACGTCTCAACAAATATATAACGTCTCAACAAATAGGGGTGTCCTACCTGGAGTGGTGGGTTTACCCCTAAACAAAGACATGGGGAGGGGTGGCCTGAACAGAGCGACAGGTGCACCTACTCTTGCCATCTTGCTGGGCAGACTAGATGGACCATGCTGGTCTTTATCTGCCGTCATTTACTATGTTACTATGTTACAGATAACATATTGTGCAGAGCATGAAGAGCCTGCTTCGCACTTACATTGAACAGGAAATACAACGTGGGTTAATAACCATGGGGAGGTAAATACAGGCTATATACAGGCTATATACAATGTGGGTAGGAAGTCGCTGTGCAGCTATGGTTACAGGGTTGTCCTTGCAAGCTATGTATAGGGGGGTGTAAATTGGATCGCAAGGTTGTGTCGGGTAGGGATGTGTTGTTAGCCTGGGCATAGTGCAGGAGAAAAAGGTGGTGCTTTAGTGCTTTTCTGAATTGTGCGAGGTCAGTGATCATGCGAATGGAAACTGGGAGCTCGTTCCAGCAGGTAGGTACATAGAACATGAACGCTTTGTTTTTTTGTTGCCTGAGTGCATTTTGTTACTTCACTGGGGATTATTAGTGTGTTGGTGGCGAAGGACCTTCTTGCTCTGGATGAGGGTGTGGGGTGGATAAGGTTTGTCAGGGACCCGGAGGTTTTTTGTTAATGGCTTTGAAAGTTAAGAGAGCAACTTTGTAGATGAGTCGGCAGTAGATTGGTAGCCAGTGGAGGTCCTTTAGGATTGGAGTGATGTGCCCTCTTCTAGAGGCCCCGTGTAGGAATCGGGCAGCGGTGTTCATAGCTAACTGTAGGGGGTTAAGTGTGTTCTTAGGGAGTCCGTGAAGGATCACATTGGCGTAGTCAAAGTGTGTGTGTGTGTGGGGGGGGGGGTGGTTACTAGTGTCTGGAATATTGTCCAAAAGTCCTCTGGTTGCAGTAAGGGTCAGAGATGTCGAATTGTCCTCATCTTATGGTTGACTTTCTTGACAGTGTTGCTTATGTGGGCTTTGAGGTCGAGGTGCTGGTCAAGTGTGACTCCTAGGTAGCGGATGGTGGGGCTGCTTGGGAGCTCGGCATCTCTTGTCTTTAATGTTGCCGGAGGGATGAAGGTTTGATTTCTCGTGACGAATAGCACTTCTGTCTTGCTGAAATTTATTTTGAGACTCTGTGAGTTAAGCTAGTCAGTGATGGCATCAAAGCATTTTACCAGTGAGGAGAAGTCTGGTTGATCAACGGTGAAGGGGCTGAAGAGAAGTACGTCATCCACATAAATCAGGCAGGAGGTGTTGAAGGAGCGGATGATGGCACATATGAGTTGCACATATATATTGAATAATAGGGCAGATCGTGAAGAACCCTGGGGAACTCCATGTTTTTGTTGGAAAGACTTGGAGGTCATAGAGCCTGTGCGTACCTGCTGCCATCTATCTGTTAGGTACGATTTGCACCAGCTCCAGGCTGAGCCCTGGATTCCTTTTCCTGGAGACGTGTCAGGAGCTGCTCATGGTTGACAGAGTCGAAGGCCGCGGAGATGTCCAAGAAAATCAGGGCATATCCTTGTCTGTTGTTATTAATCCCTGTGATTAATGTGTTAAAAAGAGTGGCAAGAAGTGTTTCGATTCCATGTGATTCCCTGAAGCCATGTTGGCATGGATCAAGGGGGGCGGTGGAGTCTATTTGTTCTTGGATTTGCCATTGAGCTACCTTCTCAATAATCTTGGCTAGAAGTGGGATGCTTGAGATTGGTCGATAGGACTCGACCTTCTGGGGTCCAGTTTGTTGTTCTTCAGAAGGGGTCAGATCGACATCTGCTTGAGACATGCTGGGACATTCCTGTGAAGGATCGCTCCATGATCCTGGCTAGCATCGGACTGAGTTCTTTGCTCAGAGATCTTATCCAGTGAGCTGGACATGGGTCATTTGGGGCAGTGATGGCATTGATGGTTGCGATGATGTCCTCGATGCCTCTGGCTGATGGTGTTGTAAGTGAGTTGAGCGGAAGTGGTTGATTTGTGTTGTGTCTGGGAGTGGGTTTCTTGGCTATGCTGATGTTGCTGGCTTTAGCTAGTATGTAGTCTGCATATTCCTGTGGGTGTATCATTGTAGTCTGTGTAGGCGAAGGTTCTTTCGTCATGGACTTCACTAAGTTGAAGAGGTCATGCGGTTTGTTTAGTGAGCAGAGTAGGAGTTCGGAGTAGTGTTCTTTCATTTTCACTGAGATGGAGTTTCTGTGTGAGTTAAGCTGCGTGATGTAGGCTGCTTAGTTGGCTGGGGATCGGGATCGCTGCCATCTTCTTTCCAGTTTCCTAAGGAGAAGTAGTGAAGACTGTAGCTCTCTGGAGTACCACTGTGCTGATTTCTTACCTCTATGTGACTTGCATGGGGTGGTTGGCTTGGTTGGGGTAGGTAGGCATGCATAGGAGTTCAGGCTGTTGTTCCATGTGGCCATCAGATCATCCAGGTCAGGCGAGTCTAGCTGGAAGTTTGGAAGGACTTCATTTAGGATCGCTTCTTTGACGAACGGTCTGAATCGTCTTATGGGTGAGGGCGGGCTTTCGGCTTTTCTCTTAGGCATGTTGCTGTCTTGAAGCATGGGTATCTGGAATTTAATTACGTTGTGGTCGGTCCATGGGACTGGGGTGATATCTAGTTTGAAGTTGTAGTTTGGGCTTATGTCAGGTCGTGGGCTGAATATGAGGTCTAGTATATTTCTTTTCCGGTGGGTAGGTGTTTCAACTATCTGATCATAGCCAAGTTTGTTGAGTGCTTCAAGGAAGGCTTTGGAGTGAGTATCTTGGAGAGCTGGGAGGTTAAAGTTTCCCAATATCCAGTTTGGCCTATGAGTGTTCTTAGGGTTACAGGCAAGGTCAATTATAGTTGCAAGGTCTTCAGGGGAGGAGGACGGTGATCTGTAAATTAGGTTGATGGTGTTGTGGCTGTTGGATATAGTGAGTGTATCGAGGTGTGTTGTGCTGCTGGATTTAATCAGCTGATACATGAGCTCTGTTTTTGATAGGATGAATGTGCCACCCCCTCTGCGGTGGCACATTCATCCTATCTCACTCCTGTCTCACCCACTCCTTGCACTTCCGCACCTGTGGCAGGCCTGTTACTAGCCATGTTGCCTCTCCTTCCAGGATGCAGATATATAACAAAGGGAGTCAGAAAGTTATTACATACAAAATTATATTACAGAGTGGTAGATGAGTGGAATAGAAAAATTATATTACATTATAAAAATAACATATTACATTTGTTTATATCAAACCCCTCCTTCTTTCTTTTTAGAGTTTTTTTTGTTACTTTTTACACTTAATCTACAGTTCCATAGGAAGCTTCTAATTTAGATAACATTCTTCCTGACTCTATCTCTTCCCCTTTATTGTCCATTAATAACACTGCATCCTTGTGCACTGGAGATGATACAATCATTTCTTTAGTGCTCGCTGTTTCTATCAATCTTTGAGCTAGCCCTCTTATACACGGTATTATGCAATACCTCATCATAATTAATCCCCTTTATTGCATCCCGGGTATAATTGATAAACCGCTGTTGGTTATAATATATAATTAATCCAATCTACGTTTTTGTTCATTGCTACTATTGCTGCCAGTATTCCTCCGATAGCATTCTCTACCATATTTGCTGCAAGTTGCTCCTCCCTTTTCCCTTGATACACAATGCTTCCCTTAAAGATGCACACATTCACAACTATTACCATCACCTATCTCCTCCTTGCCCTATCTGGATACTCAAACGCCTTCAACAGCGGCCAAAACTCTATACCAATACTAAGAAACAACTGGAAGAGATGGTCAAACAAGACCCAAACACACCCAACAAACCCTATCCATACACCCCACCCACATCTACTCCACATCGCCCTCCAACTTACTAAAAAACCTCAGCCCAAACAACAGCACCAACGACCATTGCGATGCGCCCTCATCAACATCAGATCCATCCGCACAAAATGGCCATTGATCACCGATCTCATAACATCGCATGACCTTGACATCCTAATGATCACAGAAACTTGGCTAGCCGACTGCGACAACGTCATTCTCAACCAGATGCTACCCCCCGGATTCTCAATCTACACGTGCCACAGGAACAACCAAAGAGGAGGTGGAGTACTCACCATCACTAAAAGTCAACTACAATTTCAGATGTCCAACAATATCAGCACAACCCATCTAAACACGCTAACTATATCAAACAACGAACACTCAATCAACTTAGTCTACAGAGCTCCAACAACAACATCTGATGATCTGTCAACAATAGTCGACCTGGCCTGCAACACAGATAAACCACGAATATCGAGTTGGATATTAGGAGACTTCAACCTCCCCTCCCTACAGGACATGCAAATCACAGCATTTCTGGAAGCGCTTGATGACCTTGGATACAACCAGATAGTCAGAGAGCCTACTCATGCTATGGGAAATACACTTGACCTGATCTTCATACCACAAATATCCATGGAAGCAGACCACAATTATGCGCTTTCCATAACACCAGTATCCTGGTCTGACCATAGTCTGATCATATTCCAAATACCCAACTCTTCTAATACTCTTAACTCCAACACCACCCCCTCCAAACCAACAGCTAGGAAGTTCCACTCCTTTGATAAAGAGGATGTACTTAAGAATATTCTCCCAATGCTACACACCTCTAAACCTGAACTGGACGACCTAATCATCACCTGGGATAACACCCTCAGATCCAGCTCTCAACTACCAAACATGTTAAAAAGGTCCAATCATCAAACACATGTAGCTTGGTACTCTAATGAACTAAGAACATCTCTTCTCCATCTTCACAGACTAGAGAAACGATGGCGACGATCCCGTTCTACTGAAGCCTATACAGCTTACTGCTCGCACCTAAGAAAACATCGCCAAGAAATAGCGGATAGAAGAAAACAATTCCATACAAATCTCCTAAAGCAATCAGTAAATAAACACCCTGATCTCTTCAATATTGTAAAAACACTGGCAAAGGAACCATCCCCTCAACATACACAAACAATACACCCTCAAGACTATGCTAATTACCTAAAATCAAAAATGATGCAAACAGTCAAGAACCCCTGCACCACTGGGTCAACTAGCATACCCAAGCTGTCACAGTCATCCACATTGACCAAGTTTGACACGATATCAACCAAGGATATTGAAAACACTATTGCCTCAATCAACGCTACCACTGCACCAAATGATCCATCTCCAGCAGCCTAGATAAGAGAGCTCAGATGTGAAGTAAGCTTCTTCCTATATAAAATCCCAGAACAATCATTTGCATCCGGAATTTATCCTCAGAGCCTAAAACAAACCTCCATTAGACCATTACTGAAGAACAATAAACTGGACCCTCTAAGAGTAGAATCGTACAGGCCAATATCCAGCATCCCATTGTTAGCCAAAATAATTGAAAAAGTGGTCCAACGTCAAATACAGTAACACATAGACACTGAAGCTCCGCTTGACCCGGCCCAACATGGCTTTAGGGAATCTCATGGTGTAGAAACCCTCCTCATCACTCTTTTCAATACATTAATCACCGGAATAGATAATATTCGGCAAGGCTTCATCCTTATATTCATGGACATCTCAGCTGCGTTCGACTCAGTAAGTCATCAAATACTTATCGATCGCCTTAAGGAAAAAGGAATACATGACTCCGCACTGAACTGGTGTAAATCATACCTGTCTAACCGATGGCAACAGGTAAGGATTGGCGAAAGAATATCAGAACCATTTCTGCAAGATAAGGGTGTACCGCAAGGTTCCTCACTTTCAGCATTAATGTTTAACATTTACATGCAACCTATCTGTGACCTCATCCGTTCTTTTAACGTTACCTGCTTAGCATATGCAGACGACATTCTCCTATATATGCCATTCTCCATCAACCATCCTGATTTTACACCACTGGTAAAATGCTTTGAAGCAGTAGAAGAATGGCTCCTCACACAGAACTTAAGAATCAACCACAGTAAGACCGATGTTATGCTTATCACGAAGAACCAAAACTTCACACCCCCTGCTACATTAAAGATAAAGGACAAGGAATTGACAGTAAAACCTACTATACTATACCTAGGCATCACCCTTGACCAGCGTCTCAATATGAAAACTCACATAAAAAATATAACAAAACTAATATATTACAAGATACGTACACTACGCCACTTACGACCTCTACTGGAACCCACAGATTTCAGAACCGTCTACCAAGCCTTGGTGATGCCACACCTTGATTTCGCAAATGCAATTCTATAGGTCTCCCTCAATCAACTTTAAATCCCCTCCAACTGGCAATGAACACCGCCGCCAGAGTACTCGAAGGAATATCAAAGGCAGACCACATAACTCCGATCCTAAAAAGACTCCACTGGCTACCGACCAATGCCAGAATCCAACACAAGATCATAATCACCACCTTCAAAGCCTTAAACAATCAAGCACCCTCAACCATCACTGACCTATTACACACCCAGACCCCCAACAGAGCTAGAAGATCAGCAGCAATAAATACCTTAACCATCCCGAAAAAAAACAGTCAGATGCACCAAGGAAACATCTAAGAGAGCCTTTAGCATTCATGCCCCAGTAGCTTGGAATGCCCTCCCACCAGAATTGAGAGCCATAACCAGCCTAACACAATTCAGGAAAAAACTCAAGCACTACCTATTCACAAGTTATTTTCCAGTATAAATTTCTCAAAGAGAAATAGTCACACCATGTTCAGATCTAAAGAATTTCAACTGTGAATAATGTATATAGTTTACTGTTTATAGTTTATGTAGTTTACCCTGTTCTTCCAAGTTCTCAAACCCCTGTTAATTGTAAAATGCACTACAGTTACCCTGTATGTATATGCTCTGTTCCATGTAAACCGCGCTGATGGGTAATAGTGCAGTATATAAGAAATGTTAAATAAATAAATAAAATAAATAAATGGTTTTCAGTATGTCCCTAATGAATATTCATGAGATATATTTGCATACAATGGGAGGCAGTGGATGCAAATATACCTCATGAATATTCATTAGGGACATTCTAGATTGTGGTGCACCAGGATTAGAGTTGGCCACCCCTGGAATAGAGGGTGCTCTGGTTTTTGTCCTAGGTAAGTTGAAAAGAGAATGCTGCACCCTTGATAGGAGGTGGACTGAATGAAGTTCAGATGTAAATGAGCTGGAATGACGAGAGAAGGTGATATTGTATAAACAAAATATTAAAGATTCAAAAAAGGCTTTCTTTTCAAAGAAAATAAAGGGTCCAAACTTTTTTTGAAAGCAAAGTGGATAAAATTACATCTTCACTGAATAATGATAAAATACAGAGTTCTACTATATTACCAGTTGAGGATACTGAGGAGTTAGAAAACATAGGGTCCGATTATTAAAGGGAGTGACATCACTAGCCGGTTAACACCAGGGTGTTCCGGGGGCAGCACCTGGCCATAACTGGACAGCAGCAATATTGAGCTGTTGCATGATTATGGCTACGTGGCGAAAGCAAAGACGCAGCAAAAGCTTACCTAACTTTTTCTGTGGAAGCTAACCAGGGAGCTGCTAAATATCACTGCTGCCCGGTTAGCTTCCTGCTAATGCAGGCAACCTGGATATTCAATACGAAGGCCAGATATGACTCCGGCATTGAATATTCAGGTTTAAAGTTTGGCGGCGCTTTCTAGCCATGTAAGATCAGCTCGCCACCACTGCTGAATATTGGGCCAATAGATTCAGTAAGGTATATTATGATTCTGATCTCTGTTTAGCCTCATTGGTTAAGGTTTTACGAACAGCTGCTTTGAGTTTGATCCTTCTTTTCTAGAAAGGATCTAAAAAGTGGTTGTTTTCCTATATCTTTAGGCCTAATAACATTAACACCAATTCCAAAAAATACACTTGACTTAAATAACTGTGCTAATTACTGGCCAGTTGCTAGTAGTCCTTTTCTGGTGAAAATTATGGAAGCAGCAGTCTCAATGTAATAGCAAAACCCCTTGTGGCATTATAATATTTTAGATCCACGGCAGTCCGGTTTCAGAAGCTGTTAATAGAGCTTCTAAAGCTAAAGTCGAGAAGCTTTGTTAATATCAATGATTTCAGAACTAATGATAGAGGAGACAAAGCATTTTTTATGCCGATGGGCTTAGCTTTCAGCACTTGATAATGATATCATAGACCATGATTTACTTTTGGCTAGGCTGAGTGGAATTTGCTGCTGTGGAACAGTATTGCATTGGTATACCTCTTTTCTAAAGAATCACAGCTTTATGGTTAGATGAAAGAAGGATTTTTTAGCTACTTGGCCTTGAAAATGTGGGGTCCTTCAAGGGTCCCCACTGTCTCACATTTTATTCAATGTGCATTTGAGTTCATTGGGTACGGTATTGAAACAGCTGGGTCTTATATATTTTATATGCTTTCAACATACAATTTATGATTCCTTTTCAGTCTTCATTGGGTAAGACTTAAGGATATGTTTACTAAATGGTGGTAAGGGAGCAGTCTTTTCTGTGCATTAATGGCAGTGATGAGGGGTTACCATGTGGTAAGTGTGCTGGGCGTGTTAGAGGCAGTCCAGTGTTAAGGGGTGGTACTGGACACTTACCATGTGGTAACAGGATATTAAGGGGTGGCAGTGGTCACTTAGCATGTGGTAACGGGACATGCTGCGGGAAGGTGTCTGGCATTCACCTTAACACAGGAAAGTCATTGAAATGCTGAAAGGGGGCAGGGAAGCCATCGGAGAAGGTATGGATGCAAGCATAATTGGTAGCTGATGTATGGCAATGTGGCCTATGCCGGTGACTAGGCGAGATAGGTGACTGCCTAGTGATGATGGTCAGTGTGGATGTTGGCTGTGTCATGGGTGGGCAGTGGAGTCAGCGGGGGGAATGCAGCAATGGGGGGCACTGTGACAGGCCTGCAGTCTTAGATGTTCCTGAAAGCATACAATGTGCCGTAAGCTACATTATACTGTCTGTGAGGTGTGGATTCTGTCATGAAGAAGACCCTTCTGAGCCTATGGAGTTGGTGAGAGAAGAGGATTCCGTTGCAGAACTGACAGGCAGTCTGAGCACATGGCTCAGTGTTTTCAGAGAGAATGTAAACAGAGTCATGAGCTGGAAAGACACTCCCACGCTGTGACTTAGTCCCTAGTTCAGGAGATAATGAGATACACCTGTTTAAGGGAGGGGCACAGTTTAGCCCAGAGAAACAGGATGATAAAAAGTGGTCATTAGCCTGGACTAGAGAAGGGGAGCAGAAAGAAGGAAGACGTCAAGAGGTGAGAACCAAGGGAGCCATAGTCCTAACGCCAGAAAGAAGCAGCACAGGACAGGTGACGTCTGGTAAAGGCAAGAAGGATAAGATATTTCCTGGAAGGCAGGCTTGGGAAAACTCACATGCTCCAGAGAGAGAAATCTGCTGGCATGACAATACTTGTACCTCTAAGGCTGAAGCTACGAGGCTGAGAGACAAACAAACACAAGCTGTGTTTGGGAATCAGTCTGACTTTGCAGAGCTGAGAATTCCTTTCCCTCCAAAGCCGAAAGGTAGGCTTCACAACTTACGTAGCTTGAACCTAGTTATAAAGTATTTCCCTGCAGTTGCCAGAATGTAGCAGACTCTCTAAAAAGAAACTTCAGTATATACGGTAATTCACAGTCCTATCCTTTAGAGTGCTACCGAGAGAAGCCATGTGAGGATAGTGAAGATGTCTGTTTTAAAGTTCAGGATAGCAGCTCACTGACACACCCTGCTATTGCTGATGCTGAAGAAATGCAGATTGACTCTAATAGCAGTGAAACAGTGGATAACCAGATGGACTGCACGTTATGTTTTGCTGACCACGTTGAGTCTCTCTGCTGAACAATAGTTTGAGAAAGCTGGTGAAGCAACAGAAAGAATGGGGAACATTTTCTTTTGCTGAAGGAAGCTATTATTGTTTGTTTGTACCGAGCACTGCACGTTATGAGCCTGAAGCTGATAAGGCTAATTTACCTGAGTTCTTGTACATATCCCTCAAGCCAATTGTATGGCAGTTTGTCCTAAGTTATTTACCTGCACAGAAATCCATTGGGAAGGGGAAAAATAAATTCTTGTCATTGCCTGAAACATCGACTACACCTCTTCTGTTCTCAAAGGGTACAAAGGGACTACCATTCCCAGAGGGCCTTGCAGGACCAATGCAGGGTCATACTCTCTGAGTCAGAAATACAAAGGCAGACCAACTCTCAGCACCCTAGGCGCTGGGCTGGCCACCGAGAGGGTGACAATAGGTATCCAGATGTACTGTCAGTGTGTGGCATGCCATAGGCCAGGACAGTGTCTGGGTGGAGGCAGCATGCTCCTGATGTGGGCAGCAAAGTGAGGATTGTCCATGAGTGCTCATGTGGAGCAGTTACAAGAGAGGTGTGCATGATATTTATTTATTTATTTATTTATTTATTTAACAAGCACTTATATACCGCAGCTTCCAGAGATCAGCTGCGGTTCACAAATAACAACAGTCAACAAAGCATAGTTTGTTTTACATATAACGTCATATAACAATAAACAATGTAAAGAAAACAGAAAATGTAGAACAGATTAGCACAGAACAGTGCAACATTATATACATTATATACATATGCGTATTATGTGGGGTATAATCGTAATGAGTAGTTCAGGTGCAGATGGGGAGGGTTATCTTTTTCTATTATAGTAAGATGTTAGACAAGAACTGATTAGCCTTTATCTAAATCTTTTGAGGGCTGGTCTATACTATTGTAGTGTATTGTAAAAAGGTGGGTTTTCAATTTTTTGCGGAATTCATTAATCTCTGTTAACATTCTTAGTTCAACTGGGAGGGAATTCCAGGCTATTGGGGCTGCATGTGAGAACGCTCTGTTTGTTGATTTATTTGTTTTTATGAAATCTTTGGGGGTTTTAAGTTTGTTTAATTGACCTTTTCTTTGAGTAGGTTTTGAATGTTCTTTAGTAATTAAGTTACTTAATGTGCGAGGTGCCATATCAAAAAGTGTTTTAAATGCAGTTATTAGTGATTTGTATGTTATCCGGCTTTGAATTGGTAGCCAGTGAAGGGATGATAGTATTGGTGTTATATGTTGATGAGAGTGTGTGTTCGTTATAATCCTAGCTGCTGAATTTTGTGCAAGTTGAAGTCTTTTAATGTTTTGTTTTGATGTACCTAATAATATAAGATTAGCAAAGTCAAAGTGGGGGGTTATGGTGGCTTGAATTATACTGATAAAATCATGTGTGTATACAAGTGGTCTAAGTTGTTTAAGTATTTTGAGTTTGAAGTAAATTTTCTTTGTGGTGTTTCTGATATGGGTATCTAACGTGAGGTGTTTATCTATAATTACTCCTAAGTATCTCACTTCGTTTTTTATTTTGATTTCCTGGTTTTGAAGTGTTATATGTGTTGGTGGGGTATAATCCTGATTTTTAGTGACAATTAGTACTTCTGTTTTTGAATGGTTTATTTGAAGATTGTGGGCATTTAGCCATAAAGTTATTTCATTAAAACAATCCGATAGGAGTTGCAACGGTATGTTAGGGATAGTAAATGGGATGTACATCATAATATCATCAGCATATAGATGATAGAGTACTCCATATGGCTAACTGCTGCAAATGGCCCCTGACAGTCAAATGGTGGGTGCAGGGCTGTGCCATGGATTTTCCAAGCAGAGAGTTTGCATTGTGTGTGGTGGGTGGATGTATGGGATCATACAGGCCAAAAGCATTTGGTGTTGTGAACCAAACATAGCAGTGCCATGGGCTACATGAAACATCATTTGTGCAGGTGGGACTGGTGCCTCAGCCTGTGCAACTGCAAGACAATACACCCGACAGAGTGTCATGATATAAAGGGACAAATTGAATCCATTTGCCCCATGTGGGGCAAGTAATAATGGCAGAACAGTGCAGGGAATTGCTATGCAATGAGTGTTAGGTGCCTGAATGTACGAGATATATCCTCTTTACGTAAAGCTGGGAGGTCACAATGATGGCAAACAGAAAACACATCCATACCAGTTGACCCAGACATCTGCTGCATATACATAACTGACCCGCTGCAATGCGCTGCGACAGAGCCACTAAAGCCATGTTCACAGATGTCCATGATGGGGAATGCCATTTATTTATTTATTTAGTATACATTTGTATACCGCTACTTCCAGCGATCAGCAGCGGTTTGATTACAGATTGGAAATTGTCAAATCATGACAGGAAATTTTTGAGGTATAAACACATTGATTAGACAGGAAAGCACAGCACACAGAGAACTATTTTACAGGGAACATGGGCTATGGAGGGTTAAGTGGCTTGCCCAAGACCACAAGGAGCACCTGTGGGACTAGAAACCCCAGTCCTTCCGGTCCAAGGTTGCTGTCCTCTAGTGGGATTTGAACCCCCGACCTTCCGGCCCGAAGTACCTTGCCCCAACCACTAGGCCACTCCTCCAACATGTGGCCATAACACATAGAGATGTAGAAGAATTATCTGCAGGTCACAGCAGAGCCAGGACTGTGCAAGGTGGGCAAGTGCACCCAGGCAAAAAATGAACAAGTGGGACTCAAACCCTGGACCTTTGACCATGGAGACATTGCACCAAACAGAAGGCTACACCTCCACACAGCTCTACACAGATGTATAGAGCCTACAGATCTCTGATCAAACTGTTTGCTGTCTGTGCCGGCATAGGTTGGGCCCTCCACTACTCATGCAAAACAAGATGGCAGACACTGCTGTGGTATTTCCCCGGGCCTCTTCATTTTCCAGCTACCTGTAGGGCTATAGCTTCTGGCACTATCAGTCTCTTCCCCCACAGCTGGGTTCTGTGGCAGTGGTGGAGGGAGGTAGCCTGGATCTCTGCCTGTGGTGCTAGGACCCTTGGACTGCCCCATGTGGCACATTGCCTTTCTGCAGCAGTAGCAGGATTGTGTGTTGCCACTGTCACTGTGGGGTCATGACGAACATCACAGATGGTTCTGCGGATGGCAGAATATCCCTTTGTAGAGAGGCTAAAAAACGTTGGGGCTCATCAACCTGTGCAAGAGACGGCTGAGTGGAGATATGATAGAGGTCTATAGATTATTGACCGGAGTGGAACAAGTACATGTAGGCCGCTTTTTTATGCCATCAGACTGTGGAAAGACTAGGGGACCTGCAATGTGGCTGCAGTGTAACCCATTTGGGTCTTCTAGGTGAAAATATTTTTTCAGTCAAAGCGTAATCAAACCCTGCAATCCATTACCAGAGGATGTGGTAAAAGCTGTCAGTGTATCTGGGTTTAATAAAGTTTGAACAGGTTCCTGATTAATGGTCCATAAACCATTGCTAAAGAGGGTCCGGGCTATGAACTGCTTGCCACATTCTAGTTGTTGGGGATCCTGTATGTCTTTTGGGGAAACTTCTAGGTACTTGTGACCTAGATTGTGCACTGTTGGACACAGGATACTGGGCATGATGGACCTTGGTCTGACACAGATTGGCATATTTTGTAGTCTTATGTGCCATCTAGGCAGCTGCCTGGCCCCCCCCTGTGCACCAGCAGCTCCCACTGAATGACCCATGTGCCACCTCCTTTCCCCCCATTTGCACCATCAACATAGTGCCCTTTCATACTTGGGCACTATGCTGTTGCTGCTAATGGAGCACTACTATCACTCTCTTGGGCTCTCCTCTCTGCATCACATTGCAGACGTAAAATAGGATCTCCAGGAACAAGCAGGAATGTAGTCTTCACATATGGGTATCGTTGGTACCGACGGAGCCTGCGCGGGAACGCTCCCCAGCGTCCAATTAGAAAGCTTTTGGGAGCATCCCACAGAGCCCGCGTGCTGCCTTCCCACCTTTCCCAACTGCCTCTCTCCAGTTCTTCGTTTTCCGCGGAGCCAGCAAGTCATTTTTCCTGTCACCGCAGAAATTATTCCATCTTTTTCATTCTTTTTTGTGGTAGCGTCTGCCTTTCTCGACGCTATACCAGTACCGCCGGTTCTTTCTTTCTTTCTTCAAAAAAAAATAAAATTTTTTGTAATCTTTTTTTCTGGACTTTCCAGTCTTTTTCTGTCGGGTGCCACGTGCCATTTTGGGCACTAGGCCCAACTTTTCCTTCAGAATGGAAAAACCCGCCTCGGGTTTTAAAAAGTGTTCCAAGTGTGGCGGTACCATCTCCGTCACTGACACTCACGAGTGGTGCCTTAAATGTTTAGGTCCTGACCACTCCATCTCGGAGTGTGTTGCCTGTGGGATGATGTCGAAGAGCAATCGGCAAAACCGTGGCATCAACGTCTTCCAGGGCTTCGTCTTCCTCCCATGGATCTCAGGTAACCAAACATAAATCTGGCCAGTCCTCAAAGGGTAGATCTCCTTCCAAGCATCGCGATGCCTCTGGCATTGCCCTTGAGGGACTTATACCGGCAAAATTGCCCCGGTGGGAGGCTTCCACTTCCAAAGCACTATCGGGGCTCCAGGATGGTGTGCATAAACAGGTAGACAAAGGTGAGTCGGTTGATATAGTGTATCTGGACTTTCAGAAAGCCTTTGACAAGGTCCCCCATCAGAGACTTTTGGCGAAGCTAAAAAGTCATGGGATAGGAGGCAGTGTACTATTGTGGATCGGGAACTGGTTAAAAGATAGAAAGCAGAGGGTAGGGCTAAATGGCCAATATTCCCAATGGAAAAAGGTGAATAGTGGAGTACCCCAGGGATCTGTACTGGGTCCGCTACTTTTTGACATATTCATAAATGACCTGGAAGAGGGAATAACTAGTGAGGTTATCAAATTTGCAGATGACACAAAACTGTTTAAAGTTGTTAAAACCCAAGTGGATTGTGGAAAACTGCAGGAGGATCTGGATAAATTGGAAGACTGGGCATCCAAATGGCAGATGAAATTTAATGTGGACAAGTGCAAAGTTATGCACCTAGGAAAGAACAACCCACACTATAGTTACACGATGCAAGGCTCCACATTAGAAACCACCACCCAGGAAAAAGATTTAGGAGTCATCGTGGATAACATGTTAAAACCCTCCGCCCAGTGTGCAGCGGCGGCCAAGAAAGCAAATAGAATGCTAGGTATCATAAGGAAAGGGATGGAGAATAAAACAAAGGATATTATAATGCCTCTGTATCGCTCCATGGTACGACCGCACCTTGAATATTGTGTGCAATTCTGGTCACCGTATCTTAAAAAGGACATAGCGTTATTAGAAAAAGTACAGAGAAGAGCAACCAAATTGGTGAAGGGGATGGAAGGCTACTCCTATGAAGAGAGGCTAAAAAGGTTAGGGCTCTTTAACCTGGAAAAGAGACGGCTGAGGGGAGATATGATAGAGGTCTATAAATTAATGAATGGAGTGGAACGGATAAACGTGGATCAATTGTTTACACTATCAGAATATAGGAAGACTAGGGGACATGTAATGAAGCTACAGGGTAAACTATTTAAGACAAATAAGAGAAAATATTTTTTCACTCAACGTGTAATCAAACTCTGGAATCTGTTACCAGAGGATGTAGTAAGGGCTGTTAGTATAGCTGGGTTTAAAAAAGGTTTGGACAAGTTCCTGGAGGAAAGGTCCATAAACCACTATTAAAAAGGGACCCAGGATATCAATGCTTGACCCAGTACAAGCATTGTGGAACCTGTGTCTTTTGGGGATATTGCTAGGTACGTATGACCTAGATTGGCCACTGTTGGAAACAGGATACTGGGCTTGATGGACCTCGGTCTGACCCAGTATGGCATGTCTTATGTTCTTATGATGTTCTCGAGGCCTCAACCTCGGCAGAACTACTGGTGCCATGCTCTGGGGTACCGGCCGCTTCGTCCGGTACCGATACCCAGGCATCGGCAGCGTCAATAGACCAGAGGTTCTTGGCTATTGAACGCAGTCTGGCGGCTCTCCTTGCGGCTTTGGTGCCTTCGGGACCGCTTCGGACGGTTCGACAGGTATCGACAGCGGTTCCGGCACTGATATCGGTATCGGTACCGACAGCATCGACATCGGCGACTGTGTTACCGACACCGAGTCATGCTGTTTCCTCCAAGATCGACAGGCCGGTACCGACTTCGATCGGTACCGGTATCGTGCTTTGCAAGAGCACCCAGACAGGAGATACTTCGAATCCTCCGAGGAGTCTGAGGATTCTGACAGCTCTGTCGGTACCGGAGTACTTCTCTCTGAGGAGCCTTCCTCTCCTAAACGTAGGATGTCTCCTCCAGAGGACATATCCTTTCAGGATTTCACCCGGGAGGTGGTTAGAGGTCTTTCCATCACAGTGGCTCCTGAAACAGAGCCCAGAGCAAGGGAATTGGAGATTTTACAATATCCTAAAGCTCCCAAGGAGGCGGCTACTTTGGCTATTCATGAGATCTTGCATGATCTCATGCTAAGAATGTGGGAAACACCTCTTACCACCTCTCCTCATTCTCGTAGGCTTGATACCATGAATCAAGTACCTCCTTGTCCTGGATTTCAAAAAACCCAGTTACCACACCACTCCATGGTAGTGGAATCAGCTATGAGAAGGATCAAGAGTGCAAAAAGACATGCATCTAATCTGCCAGGACGTGAATGTAGGACTCTTGATGCCTTTGGGCGTCGAACCTTCCAGGCCTCTATGCTTTCTGCCAGGATTAGTTCCTACATTTTATATATGGGAATGTTCCTTAAGGAGGTTACAGGAGATCTAGAGCTTATGAGCCCTCTCCTTCCTGATGATAAGAGGCAAGATTATCTTACACTTGTCAAACATGCCCAAGATGTTTCCAAGTTTGTTAATCGTGCAGCTTTTGACTGCTTTGAGTGCATAAGCAGAACCTCTGCCATTGCCATAGATGATCGTAGGATTGCCTGGCTCCAGGCATCTGACTTAGAACTCTGGGTACAGGACAAACTGGGGAATATCCCTTGCACAGGTGAAAATCTCTTTGGCAAAAATTGGCAAGAGAAAGCTAATGAGCTGCATGATGATAACACCACTTTGGATAGACTATTCAAGTCTACAGCTGATCCTGCAAGGAGAAAATCCTACCAGAAACCATTCTTCTCTAAAAAGAAGAGGTTTTACCCCTCCTATACCCAGCAGGGGCATTCTGCAGGTCAGTCTGCCCGAAAGGGACAGCAGCCACCAAAACAAAGAAAAACAAAGTCTGCTAAGCCTCAACCGGCCCAACAGACTCAGCCTCCACAGGGGCTTTGACTCCCATCTAGAGAACCTGGCCTTCCTGGCCCTCAACGGGCCAGAGCCCTCCACCATTCCAGGAAGGTTGTGTCATTTTGCCCCCAGATGGGAGCAAATAACTGCAGAAGAATGGACTCTCTCCATTGTAAAGGAGTGGTACAAGCTTCATTTCCTCAACATGCCCCCTCCTACAGTTGTAAGATGGTTCAATTCTCAGACTTCACTTGAAAATCAGTTAGGTCAAGAGGTCAATTTACTTCTTGCCCACGGGGCAATAGAAGACGTACCCATTTCCCAACAGGGTACAGGGTTTTACTCCCCCTATTTCCTTATTCCAAAGAAAACAGGGGGACACAGACCCATTTTAGACCTCAGAGAATTGAACAAATTCCTGTTCAAAGAGAAGTTCAAGATGATTTCTCTAGGAACTCTTCTGCCATACCTTCAGAGTCAGGATTGGCTTTGTTCTCTAGATCTCAAGGATGTGTACACCCATGTTCTCATCCATCCAGCTCACCGAAGATTCCTTCAGTTTCTATTTCAGGGGAAGCACTACCAGTACAGGGTTCTTCCTTTTGGCCTGGCCTCAGCACCAAGGGTGTTTACGAAATGCATGGCTGTAGTGGTAGCATTTCTTCGCACTCTAGGAATATTCGTCTTCCCCTACTTAGACGACTGGCTCATTTGAGCCCCATCAGAATCAGAGGCCAGAATTTCCCTATCTTGCACAATGCGTATACTTCAGTATTTGGGCCTGGTCATAAACATCCCAAAATCCAACCTAACTCCCACTCAGTCTCTAGAGTTTATAGGAGCTATGCTGGATACCAGGAAAGCAAGGGCCTATCTTCCACAGTTCCGCTGCCTTCGCATTGTGCAGTTAGCTTCCAAAGCAGTGTTAAAAACTCATCTCACTGCTTGGGAAATGTTACAATTGCTAGGCCACATGGCATCTACCGTGCATGTGGTTGCCTATGCTCGCCTCCATATGAGAGCAGCCCAATGGACTGTATCCACTCAGTGGACTCAAGCATCAGGCTGCCTATCAGACAAAATAGCAAACTCAAGTTGCCTTATTTTGTCCCTACAATGGTGGCAATCAACCCAAAACCTGTTGGTGGGATCCCCTTTTCAACAGCCCCCACCCCAGGCCACTCTAACAACAGACGCCTCACAAGTGGGTTGGGGAGCTCACCTGCAAGATCTCTCTACCCAAGGCACCTGGACTCCACAGGAGACCCATCTACACATCAATCTCTTGGAACTGAGAGCAATCTTCCTTGCTCTTCGAGTGTTCCACACCCAGCTGAGCTACAAGACAGTCCTAATTCAGACGGACAATCAAGTAGCTATGTTCTATCTGAACAAGCAGGGAGGAACAGGCTCTCTGTCGCTTTGCAACAAAGCTTTGCGACTATGGGCCCTTGCCAGAGAACATCACATTCATCTCCTTGTGGTGTATCTGCCAGGCATTCAAAACTCCTGGGAAGACAGACTCAGTCGAGTTCTGCTTCCACACGAGTGGTCTCTTCGTGCAGACCAGGTAGAAAATATTTTTCAAATTTGGGGAACTCCGGACATAGACCTCTTTGCAAGTCTGTTGAATGCCAAACTTCCCCGATTCTGTTCCAGAATTCCGGCTCAGGGTTCTCAGGCCAGGGATGCTTTCCTCCTCCATTGGGGTCAGGACTTCCTATATGCCTTTCCACCCATTCCCCTAATTCCCAAAACCCTATTCAAGATTCAGAGAGACAGAGGCCATATGATTCTCATAGCTCCTCATTGGCCACGACAGGTGTGCTACCCTCTGCTCCTACATCTCTCTCAAGCTCCATATCTGGAGTTAGGATCTGCTCCAGATCTCCTGTCTCAGGAGGATGGGATGTTGTGACATCCCGATCCCCACTCCCTGCATCTCAGGGCCTGGTTGCTGAGGGCCTAGACCTTCATGGTCTTAACCTGTCTCAACAAGTAAAGGATATCCTTTATGCTTCTAGAAAGCCTTCCACAAGACGCTCTTATGCTTTCAAGTGGAAAAGGTTTTCCATATGGTGTTCGCAGAAGGGTCTTGACCTCCTAGCGATACCTCTGGAATCATTATTGGAGTATCTCCTTCATTTATCTAATGCAGGGCTTAAGACTAACTCAGTACGAGTCCATTTAAGTGCTATTTCAGCTTCTTTCAAGCCTTTAAATGGACAACCTATTTCCTCTCATCCTCTTATAGCGAGATTTATGAGGGGCCTCCTTCTAACTAAGCCTCCCATTAGGCCACCACCGGTAGCATGGGACCTAAATATTGTTCTTGGACAGCTCATGAAGCCGCCTTGTGAACCTCTAGCTACTACCTCCTTGAAATTCCTTTCCTGGAAGGTTGTCTTTCTCATTGCAATCACATCAGCACATCGTATTAGTGAGTTGCAAGCATTAGTGGCTGATCCTCCTTATACGAGGTTCCATCATGATAAGGTAGTCCTTAGGACTCATCCACACTTTATGCCAAAGGTGGTCTCGCCATTTCTTTAAACCAAGCAGTTTACCTGCCTGTATTTTTTCCAAGGCCTCATGCTTCAAATGCAGAAAGGAGTCTTCATACTCTGGACTGTAAAAGAGCATTTGCTTTTTACTTACAAAGGACACAGCAACATAGAAAGTCCTCTCAACTCTTTGTTGCTTTTCATCCTTCTCATTTGGGACTTCCAGTCTCTAAGAGAACATTGTCCAATTGGATTGCACAGTGTATTTCTTTTACCTATCAGAGTAAAGACCTTTCTCTGGAAGGCCATGTCACAGCTCACAATGTGAGAGCCATGGCAGCCTCAATGGCTCATCTACACTCTGTGTCTATTGACGACATCTGTCGAGCAGCTACTTGGGCCTCGGTTCATACCTTCACAGCCCATTACTGTTTGGACAAGGACTCCCGCCGGGATGCCTTGTTTGGTCAGGCTGTTCTACGACACCTGTTCAATACTTAATCAACTCCTACCCACCATTCCCGGTAGGATGCCAGAGATCCATGGGGGGAAGTGGAGCCCTTTCACAGGGGCGTACAACTTCTGGGGTCTCTCCCTGGCATCTGTAGCTAGGGAGTCCCCATATGTGAAGACTACATTCCTGCTTGTTCCTGGAGATAGCATAGTTACTCACCTGTAACAGGTGATCTCCGGGAACAGCAGGAATTTAGTCTTCACAACCCACCCACCTCCCCTAGGAGTTGTATCTCTCTTTTCTTTTCTTTCCCTCTCTCTCTCTCTCTTTGTCTCAGCTTTAAAACTCAACTGGAGAGAGGCAGTTGGGAAAGGCGGGAAGGCAGCACGCAGGCGCTGTGGGATGCTCCCAAAAGCTTTCTAATTGGACGCTGGGGAGTGTTCCCGCGCAGGCTCCATCGGTACCGACGATACCCATATGTGAAGACTAAACTCCTGCTGTTCCCGGAGATCACCTGTTACAGGTGAGTAGCTATGCTCTCTCTCTCCTCCAAAAACAACCTTGTTTTGAATTGCGTTAGGGTTCCTGCCATTAAAGTGCCAGCGTTAAAGGAGCAAGCCTTGGTCCCACACACTCCCCACCCACTCCCTGCCCATTGACCCCCATTCTTTGCCCCGTGCATGCCTTCTCTCCACCCATAGGTACCATTAGTGTGCACTAAAATGGCTGGTACCGTTAGCTTGTGCTAAAGTGTTTTTTTTGCATACGCTAACAATACAGATGTGCAGTTAGCATGCGTTAATGGTACACTTGCTCCTTTACCACGAGTTATTTATTTATTTAACATTTCTTTTATACCGCGCTCTTTATCGTCAGCGCGGTTCGAGGACCACAAGGCATTCTCGAGTTTACATCGAACAGGGAGAACAACTTGGAGAGAGAACAGGGAAAACTATGTACAAATTACATACTGATGTTATGATAATGTTACACAGGGGAGAAGGGATTGAGAATAAGTGTGCATTCCAATTACGGACTACTTCCTCTCACTTAACTAGAGTAAGCTTTTATTTATCAGGTTGTGGGGTGATGTTTGTGATGCTATGCAGCGCTGGGGGAATTGGAGCATTGTGAAAGTGTGTGAACAAGTGGTGCTTGAGGGCTTTTCTAAATTGAGTGATGTCCTTAATTGTTCTGATATTATGTGGGAGGATTTAGTAAACAAACCCCTTACTGTACAGGTTGGTTGTTAAATTTTTGAAGAAAATAGCGGATTTGATTAAAGCTAAATGTTGAAAAATCTGCTTTACTCTGGATTGGTGGGAAATTCAAATCGGTACCTACTGTTTCTTTTAATTTGGGAACAGCTCAGATACCAATAAAACTTTCTTTATGTAGCTTGGAGATCATTATTGATTCTCATCTTGAAATGAATCTTCAAGTGACTCAGGAACACTTTTTGTTATTTACATAAGATCAGGCAAATTAGAGATGTATTTTCTTTGGCTGACCTATAAAAGATTGTCCAGACGCTGAATGAGTCATGCCTGGGATATTGTACTACTTTATATTTAGGTCTTCCAAAGAAATACTGGCCAAAATACAATTGATACAAAATACAGTGGCAAAGAGTTTGTTTAAAACATCAAAAAATGGCCATCACTTCATTGGCTTCCAATCACTTCAAGAACAGAGACCAAACTGTTACATCTTACTTTTGAAATTATTTATGGTATTGCATTCATATGTGCAATTCAATTTGCTGCCCAATCCTTCTTGTTCTTTACATAAGAAGAAACTGCCTTCTTTTTCTGCCATTCGGTTAGTAGGAACAAATAAAAAGGTATTTGAATTCATGGCTCCTAGTCTATGGAATTTACTTATCTTAGAATTACGTACTGAGCAGTCCTGTATCAAATTTCTAAAACTTTTAAAAACATGGTGGTTTGCAAGAAATTTTAATACTGCTGAATAATCAGTTGTTTTGATCTTGACAATTAAATTTTCCATTTTATTTGATTGTATACATTTGTTTTTATATTATCTGAAATGTAATCTTGATCAACTGTATTTTTACTTTATTTTACTTATGTAATTTATTTTATCTACTCTGTAAGCTGCTCAGAGCTACTGATTTGGGTGGGTTAAAAGCAATTAGATTAGATAAATTAAATTTAATCTCTGCTGACAGGATCGGATAAGTCATGTTTGACTTTATGTGCCATCATTTACTGTACATAAGAACATAAGAAATGCTATATTGGGTCAGACCAAGGTCTATCAAGCCCAGTATCCTGTTTCCATAAGTGGCAAATCTAGGTCACAAGTACCTGGCAGGTTCCCAAAAGGCACACAGGTTGCACAGTGCTATCCCGGGATAAGCAGTGGATTTCCCAGATCCTCTTTAATAACTGTTTATGGACCTTTCCTCCAGGAACTTGTCCAAACCTCTTTTAAACCCAGCTACACTAACAGCTTTTACTACATCCTCCGGTAACGAATTCTACAGTTTGATTATGAGCTGAGTAAAAAAATATTTTCTCTTATTAGTCTTAAATAGGTTACTTTGTAGCTTCATTGCGTGTCCTCCAGTCTTTCTACTTTTTGATGTCATTTTAAAATTAGCATTGGGAATAAAAAAGCGCAATCAGTGGTTTCTGTAGAAGAGTTTATTCACATTTCTCTTTCGTTATATGTAATAGAGTAAAAAATGTAACTGTCTATTTTTTGCCATAAAAATAAAATTCTCTGAATGTGTCTAAATTGCTCCCAAAGGCTATAATGTTTTGTGGCTGTGGCAAGAAGCCTTCAGGAGATGTTCCAGTCATAGTCAGGAGTAAATGTATTTGGACAGGAGGTGAATAAAAGGCATGTATGTGTGTGTGGGTGATAACTCTTTGTGAGCTGGCCTGTGGGCAGAGCAGATGACGCGAATGGAGCATCAATCTTGACTTTGTCTCTGCATGCTCTGAATACCTTTTTGGGAGCTGTGACAAATAACATTTAAATATCTCCTAATTATCCTCTTTATAACAGTGGCCATTGTGCAAAATCCAAATAGTCAGACATATTTGCCTTCAAAAGCCCCAGACAATGAAGGCAAATTTAGGGGCATGTTTACTAAGTTCCATGGTGGTAATACTAGGTAGGTCGCAATACTAGCGTGGGGCTTCATGATAACTGCAAAGGAGCAGGTACAGCCGTCCCCCTGCAGTTATTGTGGGTCACAGTGGTAAACCTACCACGGAAGCAACTAACACTACTCATTGAGGCGCAGGCAGTGTGGGCTTGAAAGGCCTACGCTAGCAAAGCTGTGGTGGGAATGCTGCTTTCCTGCCCAGTCGCACCTAGATGCATGGGGTTTTTAGCACGGCGCTGACACTATGTGCTAAGTGAGTAGCACACTTTAGTAACCAGGCCCCCTGATCCTAGATGAAACAAATGCCAGTAGAATATTTCTTTCACTTAGGGGCTTGTTTACAAAGCAGCGGTAGCGGTTTCCGATTGTTATCGGAGCCACGGCCCCATTGATTTGTAAACAAGCCCCTTTTGAGTTCCAAAATTCTTTTTCTTTAGGAAACAGATTTCCTCTTTTTTTTTTTTTAGTCTAAAAATATTATCATGTTCTGTGTTGCCACTGTTTGTATTCCAGAGCATTTGATAACCTATTAAAAGGTCCTTTTACTCCAGTGTGGTAATTTTTTGAACTTACCATGCTTTAGGTACACAAATTAATGCATGTTAACTGGAAAGACTTAACACATGGTAAATTATATTGGCAGATAGTACAATAAGTGCAGTTGCATTATCTGCAAATGCAGTTACTGTGGCCTCATGTAGTAAAAGTACTTGAGCCCTGAGCATCACTCCCTCCCAATCAGCCTCAGTATCCTGATCCTCCTCCCCATTCCCTTGATCCAGTAGCAACATCACTTCCTACTTTTCGATCCCACCCCCAATCTGTACCAGCATATCCTAACCCTTCCCCACCCTTGATCAGTACCAACATATCCCCGCTACATCCTGCCCCAGGATGATCCCCTCACTCCTCGATTACCACCACCATCACTCTTCCTCCCACCTCCTGCTCAGAGAAGCACCTGAACCTTCTTCAAGCCCTCTGAAACTCTCCACTGAACCTGCAACCTATCGGAGATTTCCCTGATGGATTATAGTGGCAGGACAGGAGCAATCAATGGAGGCTCCAGTCCCATTGCTAGCATGTTTTCAAAATGGTTGCTCTAGTGGCAGTCTTGCTGTATTACTGCTAGGATTCAAATTGTCAAATAAGCAATTGGGTGGGAGTGGGGCATTGTTGAAGGTACTGATTAGGGGTTAGGAGGGTGGGTGATGCTGGTACTGATCAGTGGGGATTGGGCATGGGTTGGGATATGCTGGCTCTGATTGAGGGAGGTACTGCTGGTACTGATGAGGGATGTGATGCTGTTCCCTGCAGTAGGTGTGAGCATGTACATGCTGATAGCAACGGTGCATTTACCATGCACTAACTGCAAGTACAGTCCACACCCATAATGTGTTCATTCACTACCCCTTTCCTGCCCCCTGCAGCAGAAGCAGCAGCAGCAAGCAGACAGTAAGTGCTGTAAGTGCTAAATACGTGGGGGAAGTAGCACACAGTAAGTGTTGACGTCGTGCGGTAACTGCTACATAGCACTAATTCCAATGGTAACTGTTTACTGCACTTTAGTAAAAGGGCCCCTAAGACATCATCTTCTTTTGTCTTAAATCTCATTTTTGAGAGCTTGACAGGGAGTTTAGATCAAGCTTTAATATGAATATACTGGAAGAACATTTTTCTTCTAAAGACTAACAGATTTAATGGAATGTACCTCATGAAAATCTTAAATGCCTAAGGATATACATTTTCTGTGTGACCTCTATTTTTCCCGCAATCCTAAGCTTCCATTGTGAATATCCTCTAGGTGACAATGTCACATATTGGCAAAGATGAATAATAAGTAGCAGTTACCTTTATAGTAAAAAGCATGTTAAATTCATTTTCTCATTCATTCCCTAGGGTACCAAGATGTTTAACCTATGGATCCAAAATTGCTTGTTTTATAACATTTTATTTTTCTTCAGAACATTTTCTCCTTAGATTTAGCATCATTTAGGTTCAGCATGAGTGTTGTGGCTCCAAGTCTTGGGAAATCTATGATGGTTCTTGAGAACATTCTTAGAAGTCAGTGATATTTGCTTTCTGCAAATCTTAGGGAAGTTTATCAGATGTGTAGATTGTACAAAATCTTTGTCAACTGAAGAGTTGACATAGTTTGTTTCCTATAGCTACTCTGTCACAATATGCATGTTTTTATTTCTTCAACTTTCTATCTAATACAAATTCACAGAAACAGTAAGGGGCCTGTTTGCTAAGCATTAGCACATGCCAACTTTCCTGTTAGTGCGCACTATCTGCCACCACTCCATGCTCTTCTTATGGGCATGGTGGTGGTAGTGTACGCTAAGGCTATTAGCATGCCCTTGCATTTAGTAAACAGGCCCTTAAATTGACTTAAACATCTATCCAGTGCCACATCTACAGGTTGATGAATTTTAATTTTGAACATACAGTATAATGGATAACTTAGCAGCAGTCCTTTTTATTTTATTTTATCTTTACAAAAGAATATGGGAGACATTAGTAAAAAACATTTCTAATAACTATTCAGAACTCAGTATGTGCAGATGTTTCTTCTAATAATAGTAATATTTTTGCTCAGCATTATTTTCATATCTTTATATGTAAGCCAAGTAACTATTAAGAATATTAAATAAATATTTCTGCTTATTGAGTTCTGATTGGTAGGGTTATTAGAAAATATCCTTGTTATTTTACTTTTCTGTTCTTTATATAGCAGGAGAGTTAGTCTATGCTATTTAGAATCCAATTAATGTGAAGGCACATTTTAGATAGGACATGGAGATCAGAACTTAGATGTCGAGGTCAGGGCATACTCAGTTCTGATGGTATGTTAGGAACAGCTCTGCTAGATATGGAGCTGTTTCTAAAGCACACATCCACACGCCGGGGAAGAGCCCATTCACATGTAAGTTCCGGCATTTCACAATGCGCACGTGTAAATGTCTGCACTTACACGTGTAACTAATCCATTTTGCAAACCAAGACATACAGATACTGCTACTCACCTACTCTATATTTCAGTCATTTCAATTTAGATGGGGAAATAAACATTGAAAGATTAACAGGGATATCCTGTGAAAAGGGAGAGGCAAGCAGAGCATTTTTTTTCCATATCTATTCATATTAGCGAGCAGGTGTAAATCTGAATACAGGCAATTTCAGGCTTGCACATTCCTTCCCTATATGAACGGGGAAATACATGGGTAGATTTTTGTCCTACCCATGCCATGCCCCCAACACACCCTTGACGCACACCTGCCTACTTTTGACGTAGTATGGTCATCCATGTGTAAAATAAGCCATTTCTAAAATGGCCTTTTACATGAGGATGCAATTTACACATGTGAGTTGCATGTAATGCTTCCAAAATAAGCCCCTTATTCTATCAACCCACATAACAAAACATGTGGAGGCCAATTTCCTTTTGGATGTCCAGCCCCTGTACAGCCCCTCAGAATCGGGGCGTACCGCGGTAGACCAGATTCTGATCCCACGGGGGCATCTAGCCACACACCCTTCAGATCCCTGGCTATTATTTCAGTCAGGCTCTTGAATGGAGCCACGTTGCCATGGCGTCCCATTGCCATGGCACCAGGGGACCAATCAGGAGCCGTGATTGCCGGTCATGGGACAGAGCCCCCCTTTCCCCTCATCCCAACCCCTGATCTGGCCTACCATGGCCAGGATCGGGCTGTGGGGGACTCACTGCACTCCCTCACCTTCCTACCGCCGCCAGCCTCTGCTGTCCCCTGACGTCCAGGTGGAATAAGTCCCTCGTTCAGAAGGCTGACACAGGATGTACCAGGGCCGACCTCAGCATTGGCCCTGTATGTCCAGGGTGACGGCTCGCCCTCGCTCCGCCTCCCACCTGCCCCCTCCCACCCCTTCTAAGGGCTCCCCCTACAGCCCCGCTGTTTGTACAGGGAGCCTTGCACAGACGGCAAGGGGGATAAATAGTCGGGATGTACATCCAGGCAGAGCGTAATTCTCTGTTATTTGTGCCTCAGAATGACTCCGTATTTTACAAATATACAATAATATGAATCACTGCTTACTTTATTTATCTTTAAATTGTTAAACTTTCTCAAATTTGATAGTACAAATATTTTTTATATAAATATGCAGGGTTTTGTTTTACTGTACAGTATATCTTGGGACTGTAAATACTGTTACTGGAAACCTGACAAGGAAGCTAAAACCCATTTCATGCCAAGGTACAGATCTTTAGCAAACAAGAGAAAAGCAGCTTCTTCTGTTGTAGAACATTTTGTGCAGTTTGCCCACATTATGAGTGGCTTGTGGTTTACGTAGACCTAATATGTACTGTAGTAGTGATCAAAGCAGGGAATAATAGCAAGAAACTGTAACAAAGAGGAACATTTGGATCCATGAACTAAACAGCTTGGTGCCCAGAGAAGAAATGAGGATAGAAGCATGCTTTTTATTTAAAGACAACTGATGCTTTCTTGTATTGTTCAACAGGTGAAAGTGCCAGCTTAGGACGTGAAAGGGAGCTTTATCTGTGGAACAAATGGAGGTCCTGCACAGGCAGTCTCTCTAGGTGATGGGGATCATCATAGGGTAGGTTCTAATGAATATATTATGAAAGCAACATACCAGGTTCCCTACTTTCAAGTCCCTTTTGTAAGGCATTGTGGGGGCTAGTTACTAAGCTGTGGTAAAAAATGACATTTTGCTGCAGCTTAGTTCACTGCAGGTTAGGACTCCCAGGGTAAAGGAATAACATAGCTTGCAGTATTCACTGCATTATTCCAGCTTTGACATTATTTTCCCAGCCATGAGCAGCAGGTTCCTAACACACAGCTGAATGCTCCAGGTTGCAAAATTAAAGGGGCCTTGCTATAGCAATAAAACAGATGGTCTGGGGATCGCCTTCCCCTGGCATCCCTAATGACTCAGCAGCCTCTGTGTAAATAACCCCCTTCCTTGGTACTCCCCTACGCCCATTACAGTTCCCCAAAATACCCCACCCAAATATCATGAAAGACAATCCCCCTGAAGAACCCCCCAATTCCTGAAGGCCACCAGTGCCTACCTTTACAGTCCCTGGTGGTCTAGGGGAGTGGACCAGAAGGGGTGATTCCACTCTCGCTCCTTCCAGCACTGGCTCTGGGTTCAAAATGGCACTTGGGATCCCCTAGTGGTAATCTCATGGTACTACCACTGATGTTGACTTAGCAGCCCAGTGCTCCTGGAAGAAAATAATGCAAGCTGCATTATTGAATTGAATAACAAGGTGTTTTGCATGATTTGCATCTCATTATTCACCACGTGGTGCTGTGCAAAATTATACATGATAGTAAAATAATGCACATTTTTGCCCTATATCACGTGATAAGGGGCAAAAAACATGCGTTATTCTTGTAACATCCTTTTGTAACAACTCCCCTTGATTGGTTAATGAATCTTATTTCTCCTTCTGTGATCAGCCAATACAGTGGTCTAGTGGCACTGCCACCCTAACATATCTTATATGGTTCCCTTTACTTCTATTTAGATTGTAATATTTTTGGGGCAAGGAACTTCTTTACCTAATCTATCCTCTGTATGGCATTATCCATATTTACCTTGTAGAAAGCTGTATGTTCTGTTAAATACAATATCAATGAAATAATCAAGAAATACACTTAGGGGGGGTTATTCTGAGCCACGAATAGCGGGATGGACGTCCATCCCCGCTATTCGTGGCTTCTCCTGCCGGTTGTGCGGGGAAGTTAGATGGGGGCAGGGAATGGGCAGGCCGGAGGTGTAGTCTGGCTGGTTGCCGGCCCTGGACGTATAGGGCTGATTCTAATGTCGGCCCTGTACATCCAGGGCTGGTGACATGTTCGGGAAGTTATTCTGTCTCCGAGGTGGAATATCTTCCCTGGACGTGTTTTCCCTGCAGCCCAATCCTGGCCTTAGGAGGCCAGATTGGGGGTCGGGCTGCAGGGAATAAACGTCTTTTTTAGGCGGCCGGCATCGTGGTTTTTAAATAGAGTCGTGGTGCCATGGCAACATGACACTGTGGCTCCATTTAAATGCCCTAACTGAGTTAGCCAGGGACAGTCCTGCACATGCAGGCCAGACAGAATCACAGCCCCAGCCTGCATGTGCAGGACGTTTCGCGATTCTGATCCTGCGGGGCTAGATGAGACCAGACCAGACGTACAGAGGGGATCTACATCCGGGACAGAATCGTGCCTTTTTGGTATATATACTGGAGAATACATGGGGTGAACATCATAGCGGGGGAACTGTGCTAAAGCAGCCTAACAGTACTTCACATGCCCCTCTTGCTGTATTTGGTACTTGCCTACTCTACTGAATAGACTATAGGCAGTGTGACCACAGAAGTAAGATCAAGTTGGAGGCACAGGAAGTTGCATGTATCTTGTGTTAAACTAAAAGATGGAAAATGCAGGATGGAGAGGAAAGAAAGGTTGGTGGAGATGCAGAAAGAGGGAGAGAAAGTCCAGGCAAAAATTCTACTCTCCCCTCCCCAGGCTAATTTCCACTAATCTCAGAGTGAGCAGTATTGCAAGAATTCCCAGTGTAAGTATGGTTTCTTTGGGCAGAGTTGCAGACAAGGGAGCAACTGAGCTCTAACTAAACTGGCAAGACTGGGATCTAGAAAAGCAGGAAGTTACAAACCCCAAATAATTGGCTGGTGGTAAGGAATCAGGGTGCCGGCTTCAAGTAGAGAGTGAAAAAGGGAACTCTAAGCTGTTGTGGGAGGAACAAGGATGGCGAGCCTGTGCCAGGTTTCAGACTCTACAGATGTGAACTGCTTGCTGCTTGTCTATCAGGTGTTCACTGAATAGAGCAGTTCACCGGTCTTACAAACCCTCCCATCACCCTATCAGAGTTGCCCTTAACTGGCTTTAACCATCACTATCCGGATAGTGCTGCTGAATATCCAGCCAGACCACCTTGGCACTGTCCAGTTAGTGCCAGGGTAGTGTGTCGGCACAATAAGGGCAGAGCACTGAGTTACTGTTTATGAAAAATAACAATATTCTGCCTGCTTTCTGAAGAACTAGCCAGATAACTTTAGGACAACTGTACTGTATGTCACTGCTCTTCGATAACGCTGGTGGTCGCTGCACTGCAGGGTTATTCAGTGCTGACTGCGATCTGGATAATGGCACTGAATATCCATGAATTATTTAAATTCCATGGCCGGTGTTTTCATAAAAATGCCGAACGTGATGTTTAAATATTGACCTGTTTCATTCTCTGCTACAATCTCTCCAAAATACAGATGTGTAATGTAACTTCTCCAGCTTCAACTAGCAGGAGAAATGCAGGTACATTCGAAGGAGGTGATGTCATGATTATGGCTCCAGGTCCAGACACTTTCACTCCTCTAGCTAAGGAAAACTTTAAAAAGCCTTCCTGAGCATGCAATGGGGTTTCTCATGCTCATAAAGCCCTTATTCATCCACTTGGCACAGACAGATACACTAAGCTCTTCTCCTTAAAAAAAGATTAAAAGCAAATGGCATCAGGGAAAGCTTCCAATACGGACACTAGTCTTGTTACTCAATTGGACATATTTGAAGTATCCCTTGGTTGAGAAACTAATCTCAGACCTATAACAGTTTTCCCAAAAGGCCCTGTCAGGGTAGCTAAGGTTACCAGATGTTCCCTGTTTTAGAGCTGTATCCCCATTTGCCACGTGTTTGACAGTCTCCTAGTCCTGATTCCAGCAATGGGGACAAAGCTGGTAGAAAATAAATTTATTTCCAATTTAGATATTTGAATATGTCAGTTTATATTTTGCGCTGTATGGGGAAATGTATTACTGTTTCTATTTTTCTGTCAATCTGTCTGCTTGGAAGTGATATTCTTGCTATCATGGAATAGATGGGGGTGGGGGGTGGGACGGGGTAATAGCACCTCTTCGCCCCTCTTCCACATCTTGTTGCTGAAACCTGGAACTAAAGTGCTCCTTCTTCTACCCCTCCCCCACACTTTGAATAAATGTCCCAGATTTGCCTGCAAAAAATCTGGTAATCTTAACCTGTGGAAATTTTATCTCTTAAACTATTTTCAGATAATAATCACCCTGCAGATCATTAGATCTCCATCAGACAATCCTTCATACTGTATATTTTTGCAAAAATGATCCTTCATACTGTATATTTATGTAAAAATGAGCCATAGATCCTAGACATACAGTAAATGTGATTTTGCTTATATTCTGAAATCTATCAATGCTCTTTGAGAGCTGGTAGCTCTTCCAGTCTACCAAGTCTTTCAAGACCTGCAATGGAAATATGGCACAACCTTCTCACTGTGCAGACTATCTCCAAACATTTGGACACATATGAGGTAATTTTATAAGGGTTACTTAGTTTTATGCATTACTTTGCACCTGTTTTATAAAGTAAAGTATGCATGTACTTTACTTTATAAAACAGGGACATAAGTGATAAGATACGTGTGCCAAATCTAGGCGTGACCACTTACGTCAACCCCAGACTTGGTGTAAATGCCTGTGCCTAACTTTGTAGACAATGCATGGAAGTTATGCATAAATATAGGCTCCACTTAGGCTCCACCCAAGCCCCACCCCTATGCTCCCCACTCCGAAAGTACATGTCATTGCCCTGATGCACATACTTAGAGACTAGCGTCTGCCTAAACAACATGTGTAACTACCCATCACCATGTGTAAATCATTGAAAATAGATAACTTACATATGTTGATGGCCCGTAATCTTATGCAGTTCATCGTAAAATTACCTATTACCTCTTCAGGAGTAATTATTCTGTATAAAAAGGCGTGAACTTTAAGCCACAATGCACATGCCTATTTTGCCAGTAGTTTAGTCATCTATGCGGATATGTGACCGCATACATGCATTAATAGCCCTTACAAAAAAGCAACCAATGTTAAAGTACACATGTTCACATGATGGCACATACTTTGCCAGAGGGTGTGCACATCAGTGGAGTGCATAGTATGTGCACATTTATAAAATACTATAATTTATGCAGCCACTAGAAAATTGTAGGTGCGGGCACTGACATCAGTTCTAGAGCTGGTGTATCTGCACCTTAACTTAAACCACAATCTCTGCCACTTATGTTGGTATTTATGGTACTTATGGGGTAGGGCTAGGTATTTATGGTACTTATGGGGTGGGGCTTGGTATTTTAAACTAGATAATAGGGGAAAGCCGACAGTCGCACAAGAGCGCATGGTTCGGAAGAATGTATCCTTGAAGGATACTACCAAAAGCAGAGAGGTTCCAAAAAAGAGTAAAGTAGCCCAAATGCCCTCGAGTATGGAGCAGACAGAGCTTAAAGATCCCAATGCCTACCAATAGCCAAATTAATATGAATAAAATAAAGTCTCTATCATGCTTGTATGCAAATGCTAGAAGTCTAAAAAATAAGATGGGAGAGTTAGAATATATAGCACTAAATGAGAGGTTAGATATGATTGGAATCTCAGAGACATGGTGGAAGGAGGACAACCAGTGGGACACTATGATACTGGGGACAAACTATATAGTAATGATAGAGCTGAGCAAATCGGTGGAGGGGTTGCACTCTATGTTAGAGAGGGCATTGAGTCAGAAAGGATTAAAGTTTTGCAGGAAACAAAATTTGCTGTAGAATCTCTATGGATTGAAATTCCATGTAAAAAGGGGAAGGCAATGGCAGTGGGGGTGTACTATCGACTGCCTGGCCAGAATGAACAAATAGATGATGAAATGCTCAAAGAAATCAGGGAAGCTAACAAAAGTTACAGCACAGTAATAATAATGGGTGATTTCAATTACCCTAGTATCGACTGGGTCAGTGTCACAGCAATACATGCTAGGGAGATAAAGTTCCTAGATGAAATAAATGACTGCTTCTTGGAGCAGCTGGTTCATGAATCAACCAGAGGGGAAGCCATATTGGACCTAGTTATTAGTGGAACACCAGATCTGGTGCAAGAGATAATGTTATTGGGGCCACTTGGCAATAGTGATCATAGCATGATCGCGTTTGATCTAATTAATGGAGGAGGGATGGTAAGGAAATCCACAGTACTACCTTTTAACTTTCGAAAGGGAGACTATGATAAAATGAGGAAAATAGTTAAGAAAAAACTAAAAGGAGCAGTTGCAAAGGTTAAAGACTTACATCAAGCTTGGGTGTTCTTGAAAAATACTATCTTGGAAGCCCAGACCAGCTGTATTCCACGCTTTAAGAAAAGTGGAAGTAAGTCCAAAAAACTGCCAGCATGGTTTAAAGGTGAGGTCAGAGAGACTGTTGTTGCCAAAAAAGCATCTTTTAGGAAATGGAAAAAAGAGCCAAATGAGGAAACCTGGAAACAGCACAAGCACTGGCAAGTTAAATGCAAGGCATTGATAAGGCAGGCAAAGGGAGAATTTGAGAAGAAGCTTGCTGCGGAAGCAAAAATGCATAATAAAGACTTTTTCAAGTACATTTATAGCAAAAAACCTGTGAGAGAGTCAGTTGGTCCATTAGATGATAGAGGGATTAAAGGGACACTAAGAGGCGACAAGGCGATAGCGGAGAGACTGAATGAATTTTTTGCTTCGGTCTTTAATGAGGAAGATGTAGGGATGTTACCCATGACTGAAGTGGTATTTAAAGGTGCGGAAGAATTGAAGGAAATATCGATATATCGGGAAGATGTATTACAACTATTAGATAAACTGAAGAGTAGCAAATCACCTGGGCTGGATGATATACATCCAAGGGTGTTGAAAGAACTGAAATATGAGATTGCAGACCTGCTATTAGTAATCTGTGAACTATCATTAAAATCACCTGAAGATTGGAGGATGGCGAACTTAACACCAATTTTTAAAAAGGGTTCCAGGGGTGATCCGGGAAACTACAGACCGGTGAGCCTGATGTCAGTACCGGGAACAATGGTAGAAACCTTCATAAAGAACAAAATTGCTGAACATGGCTTTAGACAAGGAAGATCTTGTCTTACTAATCTGTTATGTTTTTTTGAAGGTGTGAATAAACAGGTAGACAATGGTGAGTCGGTTGATATAGTGTATTTGGACTTTCAGAAAGCCTTTGACAAGGTCCCCCATCAGAGACATTTGGCAAAACTAAAGAGTCATGGGATAGGAGGCAGTGTATTACTGTGGATCAGGAACAGGTTAAAAGATAGAAAGCAGAGGGTGGGGCTAAATGGCCAATTTTCCCAATAGAGAAAGTTGAATAGTGGTGTACCCCAGGGTTCTGTGCTGGGTCCGCTGCTTTTTGACATATTCATAAATGACCTGGAAAAGGGAATAACGAGTGAGGTTATCAAATTTGCAGATGACACAAAACTATTTAAAGTTATTAAAACCCAAGAGGATTGTGGAAAATTGCAAGAGGATCTTGATAAATTGGAAGACTGGGCATCAAAATGGCAGATGAAATTTAATGTGGACAAGTGCAAAGTTATGCACCTAGGGAAGAACAACCCAAACTATGGTTACACGATGCAAGGTTCCATATTAGGAACCACCACCCAGGAAAAAGATTTAGGCGTCATTGTGGATAACATGTTAAAAACCTCGGCCCAGTGTGCAGCGGTGGCCAAGAGAGCAAATTGAATGCTAGGTATCATAAAGAAAGGAATGGAAAATAAAACAAAGGATATTATAATGCCTCTATATCGTTCCATGGTGAGACCGCACCTTGAATATTGTTTGCAATTCTGGTTGCCGTATCTTAAAAAGGATATAGCGTTATTAGAAACGTTTCAGAGAGGAGCCACCAAAATGGTAAAGGGGATGGAAGGATATCCCTATGAAGAAAGGCTAAAAATGTTAGGGCTCTTTAACCTGGAAAAGAGACGGCTGAGGGGAGATATGATAGAAGTCTATAAATTAATGAACGGAGTGGAACGGGTAAACGTAGATCGATTGTTTACATTATCAGAATATAGAAAGACTAGGGGACATGCAATGAAGCTACAGGGTAAACTATTTAAGACTAATAAAAGAAAATATTTTGTCACTCAACGTATAATCAAACTTTGGAATTTGTTACTGGAGGATGTAGTAAAGGCTGTTAGTGTAGCTGGGTTTAAAAAAGGTTTGGACAAGTTCCTGGAGGAAAGGTCCATAAACCATTATTAAGAAGGGACCCAGGATATCAATACTTGACCCAATACAAGCATTGTGGAACCTGTGTCTTTTGGGGAAACTGCTAGGTACGTATGACCTAGATTGGCCACTGTTGGAAACAGGATACTGGGCTTGATGGACCTTGGTCTGACCCAGTATGGCATATATTATGTTCTTATGTTCTTAAAGTCTGCCTTGTCTTTATAAAATAGACCTACGTAGACATCTATGCAGGTGTCTATCTATGGCGCCCTGTTATAAAATTGCCCTCCACATCTAGGGGCTGATTTTATAAGGGAGCTGCATAAAGATACCTGGCATGTAAGTACCTATGTCACTATTTTAAAGGACTTATACATGCGAACGTGCACTTATGCGCATACTTTAGGCGATTGCTGTTTTGTAAATATGCGTGCAAGCCTGATTGTGTGTACCCCCAGTTTGGGAATGCACAGGGCAGAGTGCAAATTTATGTGTAAAAGTTATAAAATACTATATCTTACACATATTTTTGAAAATCTAGACACAGGCCTTTACATCTGTCATTGAGCAGGTGTAAGTGCTTGTGTCTAGTTCATGTGCATTTTTATACCACTTATGGCTCTATTTTATAAAGTAAAGTACATACATACTTCATTTATGAAATAACCCTCAAGTACATGCATGCTAACGCGTGATAAGTCCACAAGAGTTTATGACATTATCCTCAAAGACTCACACTAGTATGCTCCTCTGGAAGGATCCCAAAATCATTAATGTGGTGGGCAGGAAGACAGGGCTGGCTTATCCACTAGGCAGACTAGGTGACTACCTAGGGTCAGCATCAAGGGGGATGACACCATGGCCCTTGCATAATGTCAGATTAAAGTGCTGTCAGTATAGCAACAGGCCTTTAAGTACCTGTGCACACACATGGCCTGCATCTGAGGATACAGGACTGACAGGCCATGAGTACTCATGTGGCAGTCAAAGACCTGTTGCTGTGCTGACAGTGCTTTGCTCTACGAGTATCACCATTTAATCAGAGTTTTGGGTGGGGGGTAGGGAAGTGGATATGCTTGACACCTCTGGGACAGGGAAGATGCTCATCAGCTGAGGGGTGGGGGGGGGAGGAAGGAGAGGGGATATACTGGAGGCCTTGGAGGGTGTAGGGACGAGGAGATACTGGACCCCTGGGGAGGAAGAGAAGGAGAGATGTTGGACTAGAAGGGGAGGGGAGGGGGCAGTGGGGGGAGGTGCTGGACTAATGGGAAAGTAGGGTCCTGAACACCCTGTGTATGGGGGGGGGGGGAGGGGGAAGGGGGCCCTAGCAGAATGTTTGCCAGAGCAGCAGATATCCTTGGGCCAGCCCTGCAGGAAGCTCTTCCAAGCTGCTATACTAAGCTCAAGAGTGGCAGCTCATGAATTAGAGATGATAGTAGAACAGGCATGTAGCCCCATTTTGCATTTAGGCTCTATGTGGAAAATAGAATATCTAGGTCAGGGTGTTTACATTTTTCCAGTATTTTACATTAGGCTACTCCTCCGTCCCATTTTTGAAAGACTTCATGTGCAGAAAAGAGTGGTGTTATTCAGGGCTTTGCACCTGTAAACACCAGCTTCTCCAGGACCAAGCAGGAAGTCAGTCCTCACATATGGGTGACGTCGGCGCCGACGGAGCCCTCGCGGAGCAATTTTCCCCAGCTTTCAAAGAAAGCCTTTGGGAATTGCAGCGCGCATGCGCGGTTCCCTTCCCGCCCAAGGGTGCCATCTTAGCCAGTCTTCTTTTTTCCGCGGAGCCCTACAGACGTGGTCTTCTTGTCCCCGCAGAAAAAGTTGATTTTCGTCGTTTATTTTCTCTTTTTTCTTCGGTTCGACGCCGGTCTCTTTCCTGCCCGGACTCGCGACGCCGTTGCGAGTCCTTCTCTTATTTTTCGGTTTTTCTGATTTTTCTTGTCAGTTTCGTTTTTCGGTTTTTCGCTGGCAGCCCGGTCCTTTGACCTTGCAGGGGCCCTTTTTCCCCTGATGGTTGCCAGTGGCTTCAAAAGGTGTGTTCAGTGTGACAGAAATATGTCACTCACTGACACACACGATCATTGCCTCCGCTGCCTTGGCCCAGATCACGAGGAACTGATCTGTGGGGCCTGCAGCAAAATGTCCTCCAAAGCTTTATGGAGTCGGCGGCATCAGCAGGAAAGAATCTTCGCAGATCCCACCCGTACCCGGACCTCGTCGGAGGCCTCGGCGTCCAGAGGCTCCAGCTCTGAGCATCGCCGGAGTTCCTCCGACAGAGGTTCTCCCTCCGGGGATCATCATCGGAAGACGAAACCCGTGAGGGCGGCGTCGGTGGACGCTCCTGGTTCCGCGAGGGCCAGGTCGCATAGCCCCGATAGCCGTCCCGGGTCTTTGGAGCAGGAACATCTCACGAAGCGACCTCGTTTGGAATCGGAATTGCCTGCTCGGGTAAGTCCTGTAGTCCTCCTGGACTCGCCTCCGAGGGGTCCGACGTCGGGCCCGACGCCGTCGGGGCCCGAGTCGGGGGCTGCTGGGTCACCTGAGGTCGGACTCAGGTTGACGGCCTTGGAGAGCAGACTGTCTGCCTTCATGGACCAGCAGCGAGCACTGATCGCTAGCCTCGCTGGCGCCTCTGCCCCGACCGCCGGGACGTCGACGTCTAAGTCGACCCCGGAGACCGAGCCGATCCTCGAGTCCATACGGGCTCGAGTCGATCCTCGGTCGAGGTCTCCCTCGGCCTCCCGTTCGGGACCGAGGTCGTCGACGCCGACTCCCTCGGCGTCGGGGCGGCCGACGCCTCCGCCCGCCCGAACCGACCCCACCGATTCCTCCTCGGAGTCGGCCTGGGAATCTGAAGTGGAAGAGTCACCTGATTCTTTTCGGACTCGGTGTGTCCCCTCGGACTCCCCTGAGTCCGAACCTCGGAAACAGTCTCCCCCGGAGGATGCCCGGTTCTCGGACTTCGTCAGGGATATGGCCAAGGCTTTGGCCTTCCGTGCGGATCCCGAGGAGGAGCCTCGAGCCGAAGAGCTCGACGCCCTTCAGTATGACTCTCCAGCAAAGGAGCACTTTACTGTACCGGTTCCTTCCATGCTGGAACAACTACTCTTCCGCATGTGGGAGAGTCCGGCATCGTCGCCGGTATTAAGCAAGCGGGTCGATTCCATCTATCGAGTCCGCAAGAGCCCTGGCTTCCAGAAAGCACAGCTACCGCACCATTCCATGGTGGTGGAATCGGCCATGCATAGGCTCAAGAGCCAGAAGATGCACTCCTCGGTGCCTCCCGGCAGGGAGGCCCGCAACCTGGATGGTCTCGGTAAGAAGTGTTTCCAAGGCTCTATGCTTGCTTGTCGGGTCCAGACCTACCAGCTCTACATGGGCATGTACCTTAGAGACCTGGCTAAAGAGATAGCCGGATTCTCTGCTGGGCTGTCCGAGGAACCTTTGCGGAGGTTCATAGCCTTGTCCACTGGAATTTGAGAATGCTCCAAATTCATTTCTCGAGCAGCCTATGATGGCTTTGAAGCATCGGCTCGAGTGGCCGCAGCCGGCATCGGTGCCCGCCGACAGGCTTGGCTTCAGTCGTCTGACCTTGAACCCTGGGTGCAGGACAAGTTGGTCGATGTCCCCTGCCGAGGTGAGAACCTCTTTGGCAAGCCCATGGCTGAGAAGGCTGCGCAAATCGAGACGGAGACTCTCACCAGAACTAGGCTCTCTAGGAAGACCTCTGCCCCTTCCCAGAAGAAGAAGGGCTCGGGAAAGAAGTCCTTTTACCCGAGAAAGGCGGCTGCCTATAAACACTACCCTCAATATCAGGCCTCCACAGCTCCCCAACAGGGTCAGCAGGCCAAGGGACGGGGTAACGGGTCCCGTAGGCAGCAAGCCCCCAAGCCTGCACCACCGGCCCCTGCTCAGCAGGGTGGGGGTTTTTGACTTCATCGGCATAGCCTCGCCCCCTCAGCTGGTTTCTCCCAGCACAGGAGGCCGGCTGGTCCACTTTGCCCACAGGTGGTCCAACATCACATCAGATGCCTGGGTTCTTCATGTTGTGAGAGAAGGCTATCTTCTCCACTTCCACCAGGTCCCTCCCTCCTATTTCCCGGGAGAGCCTCCACGACTCCCTCTGCACAGGGACTTACTCCTTCAGGAGTTAGCAAGTCTTCTTCAGGAACAGGCTGTGGAACCGGTGCCCCACCACCTGAGAGGTCAAGGCTTTTATTCCAGGTATTTCCTAATACCAAAAATAACGGGAGGCCTCAGACCCATCCTGGACTTGCGCAACCTAAACAAGTTCCTCGTGCGGGAGAAGTTCAAAATGCTTACCCTTGGAATCCTTCTGCCCTTCCTCCAGCAGGGAGATTGGCTATGCTCCTTGGATTTAAAGGATGCCTACATGCACATCCTCATCCACCCAAGCCACCGCCAATACCTAAGGTTTGTGGTGGCAGGAAATCATTACCAGTACAGAGTACTGCCCTTTGGCCTATCCTCTGCACCACGAGTCTTCACAAAATGTCTCGCGGTGGTGGCGGCTTATCTCCGGCTTCAGGGCCTCTATGTCTTTCCTTACCTGGACGACTGGCTCATCAGAGCATCGTCCTCTCCAGAAGTAACAAAAGCCACACACCGCACTGTGACTCTTCTCCAGTACTTGGGCTTTGTCATAAACTTCGCAAAGTCCACTTTGCTCCCCTCGCAAGATCTCGAGTTCATCGGCGCAAGATTGCACACTCTTCAGGCGCGAGCTTTCCTGCCTCTCGACAGGGCTCAACGACTCATGGACCTAGCCAGCCGTTTTCGCAGCCAGTCCCTGGTCTCGGCCAGGCGCTTCCTGAGACTACTCGGCCATATGGCTTCCACCGTCCACGAGACCCCCAATGCCCGCCTCAATATGCGGCCTGCTCAGTGGTGCCTTCGCAAGCAGTGGCAACAGGCCACGGGCGGCCTAGCCGACTTAGTGCAGATCTCCGGCCTGCTGGCCTCTTCTCTACAGTGGTGGCTTCATCAGCCGAACCTGGTACTCGGAATGCCTTTTCAATCTCCTCCGCCTGCTCAAGTACTGACAACCGATGCTTCTCTCCTGGGATGGGGAGCGCATTGCCAAGGGGCATGTACTCAAGGTCTCTGGACCACGTGGGAGTCTGCGCAGCAGATCAACTTCCTGGAGCTCAGAGCAATCTGTCTGGCTCTCAAGGCTTTCTCCCACCTGACTTCTCACCGGTCCGTCCTTGTCCAGACGGACAATCAAGTTGCCATGTTCTACGTGAACAAACAGGGGGGCACGGGCTCCTTCCTTCTCTGTCGAGAAGCACAGAGGCTCTGCTCTTGGGCCGTCAGCCACGGCATTCTTCTCAAGGCAGTTTATCTCCCAGGCCAAGAAAATTGCCTGGCGGACAAACTCAGCAGAATCCTCCAGCCGCACGAGTGGCGACTGGATCCCTTAGTAGTTCAGAAACTTTTTCTGAAGTGGGGCCTCCCCACGATGGATCTCTTTGCCAGTCCTCTCAACCGGCAACTTCCTCGCTTCTGCTCTCGGCAGCCGCATCCCCTTCGAGTAGCGGCGGATGCTTTTCTGCTCTCATGGTCGAAAAGCCTTCTGTATGCCTTTCCTCCCATACCGCTAATCTCTCGTACTCTTTTCAAGGCTCTCCGAGACAAAGCTTCCATCATCCTGATAGCTCCTCGGTGGCCCAGACAGCCATGGTTTCCCCTCCTGCTGCAACTGGCGGTGGAGGCTCCGTTCACTCTGGGGTTTCAACCAGATCTCCTAACACAGGATCAGGGGTCCCTGCTACACCCCAACCTCAGATCTCTACATCTGATGGCCTGGCTGCTGAAAGGGTAGTCCTTGCTCCCCTTCTACTGCCGGCAGAGGTGGAAGAGGTCGTCCTAGCTTCCCGGCGACCTTCTACCCGCAAATGCTACGCCCTTAAATGGCGTCGTTTTTCCGTTTGGTGTACCCAGCAGTCTCAGGATCCCTTCTCCTGCTCGGTGTCGGTGATCTTGCAGTACTTGCTCTACCTCTCTAATCTGGGACTTAAGTCCAACTCCGTCAAAGTTCACCTCAGTGCTCTTTCAGCACATCATGTGCCGGTGGACGGCAGACCTCTTTCCAACGACCCTCTCGTGGCAAGGTTTCTCCGAGGTCTCCTTCTACTTAAACCACCTCTGCGCCCGCCAGCACCTGACTGGGATCTGAATGTGGTTTTACAGCGGATCATCTGTCCGCCTTTTGAACCTATGGCTACCTGTTCTCTCCGTTTTCTTTCTTGGAAAACCTTATTCTTGATAGCCCTCACTTCCGCTAGACGCGTAAGTGAATTGCAGGCCCTCGTGTCTGATCCCCCTTACACTCGGTTCTACAAAAATAGGGTAGTCCTACGGACTCACCCTAAATTTCTTCCAAAAGTGGTCTCCCCTTTTCACATCAATCAGGAGGTGGTACTTCCGACCTTCTTTCCCAGGCCACACTCCAGCCGAGCTGAAATGGTCCTGCATACCCTGGACTGTAGAAGGGCGTTGAACTTCTGCCTTGACCGTACGCGGGAGCACCGTAAAGCTGCTCAGCTTTTCGTGTCTTTTGACCCCAATAAATTGGGGCTCCCTGTCTCCAAGCATACTCTATCCATCTGGGTTGCTGACTATATCGCTTGGGCTTATGGGGCAGCCGGACTCTCGCTAGAAAGTCGGGTCACGGCTCATTGTGTTCGGGCGAAGGCTACGTCAGTGGCTTACCTCCGCTCTGTTCCATTGGCAGACATCTGCCGGGCCGCTACTTGGTCTTCGAGCCAGACTTTTGCGGTCCATTACTGCCTCGAGAGGGAGTCCCGCAGGGACAGTGCTTTCGGAGAGGCAGTCCTCCGAAATCTCTTCGAGGTTTGAGCAACTCCTACCTTCCATCCCGGATGGGGGCTACCGGTGGGTACTAATTCAGTGAAGATTCCTTCCTTCTGTGCTGCTGAGCAAGAGGGAGCTCATTTTTGTGCTTAGGGTCTCCGGTAGCCTTAAGCTTGGGAGTCCCATATGTGAGGACTGACTTCCTGCTTGGTCCTGGAGAAAGCGTAGTTACTCACCTGTAACAGGTGTTCTCCAGGAGCAGCAGGAATCAGTCCTCACAACCCTCCCTCCTCCCCTTGGAGTTGCAATCATCTGCTTTAGTTTTTTTGCAAATTTTTATGCTGTCTTTTAGCTATGTCATCTGACTGGCTAAGATGGCACCCTTGGGCGGGAAGGGGACCGCGCATGCGCGCTGCAATTCCCAAAGGCTTTCTTTGAAAGCTGGGGAAAATTGCTCCGCGAGGGCTCCGTCGGCGCCGACGTCACCCATATGTGAGGACTGATTCCTGCTGCTCCTGGAGAACACCTGTTACAGGTGAGTAACTACGCTATCTACCCATATGGGTGCCTATTTTGCAATATACTGTATACATGTAATCTCCAGGAACAAGCAGGAATGAGTCTTCACATATGGGTACGTCAGTACCGACGGAGCCTGCGCGGGAACACTCCCCAGCGTCCAAAAAGAAAGCCTTTGGGAGCATCCCACACGCATGCGCTCTGCCTTCCCGCCCATTCACTTCCCTTTCATCAGTTTTCCATTTTCCGCGGAGCCGGCAGGACGTATTCCTGTCACCGCAGAAAATTCTTCTTTTTATCCTTAGTTTTTTGTGGTCGCGTCTGCCTTCCCTCGACGCCACCGGTACCGCCGGTGCTTTTCTTTCTTTTTACTAAAGAATTTCTTCTTTTCTTTAGAAATTTTTCCTGTTTAGTGCCTGACGGTTTCTAGGCCACTAGGCCTCTATCCTTCCATTATGGAGAAGCTAGCCACTATCCTTAAGAAATGCTCAAAGTGTGGCGGTACAGATATATTTTCAGACACTCATACTTGGTGTCTAAAATGTTTAGGTCCTGACCATTGCCCACTGGAGTGTCTTTCCTGCTGGAGCTCAAACAGAAGAAGTCTTCAGGATCGAGTACAACTCGATACCCGGTTCACATCACACTCGATGTCACCAGCTAGAATATCTTCTTCTTCACAGGATCAGGTAACCAAACAAAAGTCTGTAAAGACTAGCCAGTCCTCGAGTGGTAGATCTCAGTATCGAGATGGCTCTGGTCTTGCCCTCAAGGACATTTTGGCAATAAAGCCCCGGCAGGAGTCTTCGGGCTCCAAAGTATTAACGGGGCTTCAGGTTGTTCCCGGGGTTCTTTCCTCGATAAACATACCTGGGCCATGCTCAGTGGTTGTGGCCACGTCGAGCGGTACCGATTCCCCGGTATCGGCTATGGTGATGGATAAAACACTCCTCACCGATGAACGCAGTCTAGCGCTCTCGGCTACTTCGGTACCGCTAGAGTTGCTGCAGACCGTTCCTCGAGTATCAGTATCGGCTTCGGTACCGGTATCGACATCGGCATCGGTGTCGGTACCGTCCATGCTTACTTCGACAGACTCGCTTCCTTCGATGCCGAGCTTGGAATCGATCTCTAGCATGGAAGATTCGGTACCGACTCATCTCGGTACCGAAGACATCACTTTAAGGAAAATCCAATGCTTCATCCTTTCAAGTCTTCCGATCCCGATGACTGGGATGAATCCATCGGTACCAAGGCTGAATTTTCAACAAGTCTAGCCTTTACCCCTCATTTTAGAGAGTCCTCCTCAGGGGAGTTTTCTTTTCAAGCTTTTCTGCTTGATAGGGAAAGTTACTTGCCATTTCTATACCTGGTAAAGAATCCCTACCAGGGGATTCAGAGACCCTGCAATTCCCCTGGATTCCAAAGGAGATGATCATGCTTCCTTTGCATCAGATCTTGCAAGGTCTACTATTAAGAATGTGGGAAACTCCTTTAACGGTATCCCCACATTCTAAGACACGTGACACTATGTGCAAGGTGCCACCTTCTCCAGGTTTTTGAAAGGCTCAACTTCCTCCTCATTCTATTGTTGTAGAATCAGCAATGAGGCGTATTAAGAGTGCAAAGAAGCACTCTTCTTATCCACCAGGTCGTGAGTCTAGAACTTTAGATGCCTTTGGACGTCGATGCTTCCAGGCATCCATGCTTTCAGCAAGAATTATCTCATATATTTTCTATATGGGACTATCTCTTGAAGAGATCACAAAGAACTTAAAGCTTTTGAACCCTTTTCTTCAAGAACATAAAAGAGCAGACTTTTTCATATTAGTTAGTCATGCTCAAAATGTCTCCAGATTCCTAAATCGTGCTTCCCTGGACTGTTTTGAGTCTATTAGCAGAACTTCTGCTATAGCCATAGGAGCACGACGTATGGCCTGGCTCCAAGCTTCAGACTTGGCAAATGGGTACAAGAAAGGCTGGGAAATACTCCTTGTACTGGTGAAAATCTCTTTAACAAGGATGTTTTATTCCAAGCTAATCAGTTAAACACTGATATTGTTGCTTTCAGAGGATTGTCAAAACTTTCCTCTATCCCAGCTAGTAAAAATTCTCCTAACAAACTTTATTCCCCTAAGGGGAAAAGGTTTTATTCATCTTCTACCCATCATGCAGATGTTTCCAAAGAAGGGCAACATCATACCAGGCTAAGAAATCCTAAGCCTCAACAGGCTCAGCAAACTCAGCAGTTGCAGGGTTTCTGATATTTTATTCATTAAATCTCTTGTTCCTGTTGAGCTTCAGAACATAAGAACATAAGATATGCCATACTGGGTCAGACCAAGGTCCATCAAGCCCAGTATTCTGTTTCCAACAGTGGCCAATCTAGGTCATATTTACCTAGGAGTTTTTCCTAAGAGACACAAGTTCCACAATGCTTGTACTGGGTCAAGCATTGATATCTTCGGTCACTTCTTAATAATGGTTTATGGACCTTTCCTCCAGGAACTTGTCCAAACCTTTTTTAAACCCAGCTACACTAACAGCCTTTACTACATCCTCCGGTAACAAATTCCAGAGTTTGATTACACGTTGAGTGAAAAAATATTTTCTTTTATTAGTCTTAAATAGTTTACCCTGTAGCTTCATTGCATGTCCCCTAGTCTTTCTATATTCTGATAAGGTAAACAATCGATCTACGTTTACCCGTTCCACTCCGTTCATTAATTTATAGACTTCTATCATATCTCCCCTCAGCCGTCTCTTTTCCAGGTTAAAGAGCCCTAACCTTTTTAGCCTTTCTTCATAGGAGTATCCTACTTCTTAACATCAGAAGCATTTGCAGTTCTTCTCATCCTTACTAAGAGATCAGTGATACACTGGCTCAATCCTCCACTTTAGGTATGAATCTCTTGCCAAGAGCAATCCATTCTTTTAGCTCTTAGAGCTATTAAGGATAATCATGCCCTACAGGTAACAGGTTTCTCCTCTTCTTTTAAAATAAACAGAGGAGTTACAACTAATTACAAGGTATGATATGCCCTTCACCTTGACTGTTGTCCTGTACGAGGATATCTCATACTTTTGACTGCAGGGGAGGTTTACCTTTTTCAGAGACTTACCAAATTGTAAGTCATCCAAACTCTGTATTACTTTCTATCCCTCTTAGTCGAGACTTTCATTCTAAGAGTGATACTGTTTGACTGGAGGGCTTACCTTTTAAGCCATAGGATTGTCTTCAATACCTACTCCAGTAAGTGATTTCCATACAGAGTTTCTCCCTTCTGCAATCTTTTCCAATATTTCTTTTAAGACAGCTTATTAGACCATAATTGAGTTTTATCACTTCTAATTAGGTCTGTTGGTCCTTTTCCAATCTATAGGACCTAACCTCTTCTGCTGCCTTAATAACAGATAATTCCAAGAGAGGTTCCAAAACCTACTTGGACAATTTATTGTTGCAGGCAACCAGCCTGTCTACTATTCTTAGCCATCTTCAATTCTTTGGCTCCCACAGAATAGATTAGGTTTCACACTGGTAATTAAACAGCCAGATCTCACCTAAGCAACCTACAACATGCTCTCTGCAATTCTACAAAAAGCTCTGCAACTATGGGCCTTTGCCAGAGAGCGTCAGAGCCATTCGTAGTTGGTAACTTCCAGATGGTTAAAAGGCCTTGCCCAGTCATGCTTCCACATGACCGGTTTTTTCCTACTCTTACCATCTTCCTTAAAATTTCCTTTTAGGGGAAATGAACCAGGGTTTAGATCACATGAAAGCATAAAGAATTGCTTAATTCCCTGAGTTGTTCCACATCTCCAGTGGAACTCTTCCAACAGGGATGCATTTCTTTTCACTGCACTCGATCCTTGTCTAGTGCATTCCTTCTAATTCCCAATACTTCATTGGAACTTATGCTGAACAAAGAACGCATTATATTCATATTGCCTTCATAGACGGGCAAATATGGTATTCCCTTCTATTATGTCTTTTTCTCCACACTGAAGTTATAGAAGGATCCAGACTTATTGTCTTAAGACTAAGGATTTCTCTGCACCCCTTCATGTAGATCTCCATTTCTGGTTATTCAAAGTCTAGAATTTTTAAAGACATCTAGACCTATCATTCTGACTAGGAACATTCCACTGGTTTCGATGTAACCTTCTTCATGGTTCTTCCAAGTGTAACCAGTAAGGGGTTCTCTATCCATATTCTCAAGCAGGTCCTACCCCTTTTTGTTATTAAGTGAATCTCTCTTTATATATATATATTGTCACGCCCCAGCCCTCTGCCTAAGGTTTAGAGGGGTAGGGTTGCCATTAACTTCTCTTATAAAAGGATTAATAAACTATTTTTTTCCCAGTGAAGCATGCTGGGAGTTGTAGTTTTGGCCTTCTAAGATGAAGTGTAGTCATGAAACCGAAAGTAAAGGCAAATGACAAAATTTATTCCCCAAACACAAACAAAGTCCATGTAGACTGTAACAGGATACTTCTCCATTCATTCGCTCAAGGTTATTTACAACTTAGGCTGGATGAGCTTCACAATCATTAATTATATGCAGCTGCTTATCAATATAACGGATAAAGGAAACACAGCTTCTTCATTCAACAAAGTAAAAATATCTTCTTTTTACCTTTGTCTTCATTAAGCATTCAAATTTACATGCAACAGGTATCTTCCCAGTCTCCCTCCAGCTTCTTTGAAACCATCCCTGGTTCACTTCCCTGAGTTCCTTCCTGGAGCTCTGCCACGGCTCCCTGTTCCAGGCTTGGCTCCTTTGACTCCTGTGCTGAGTCCCGGGCTCCCACCTCTGAACTCTCTAAACCTTCTGAACAGGAACGGGGGTTTGAAGCCTTCTCTGCTCTCTCCTTCCGGTCTCTCTCTTCCCGTGCTCTCCCTCTCCGGGCTCTCCTCTCCCGGGCTCTCCTTCTCCGGGCTCTCCTCCTCCGGGCTCTCTCCTCTGCTTTCTCTCTAGCCAAGGTTTATATCCCTGCTTCCCAGGCAGTGTCTCTCCCTCTCTGGACAGGTGCTTGCAATTATCTTCCAAGCCTGCAACTACGTCAGCAGAGCTTGAGTGTGGCAGCCTAGGTTCAGTTTCTCTCTGTTTGCTTTCTTTATGCCAACGCTGAAACCTGTGCACTGCAGGGATGTCACTTTTCTTAAAAGCAAAATCATCAGTTTCTCCTATTTCCATAGGCTCACTACAAGCTTCCTTATCACATAATATATATATATCTATATCTATCTATCTATCTATATATATATATATATCTATATATCTATATATCTATCTATCTATATATATATATATATATATGTTTATATAAATACACACATCTCACTCTGAAAGATTTTTTACTGTCCGTATTAATGCTGTTCCAGCATGCCATAGGGTTTTAAATGGACAACCAATTTCTATGGTAATTAGAAACTACCTTCTTTTACTGTAATCTCTCCGGTTACATTACATCTGAAGCTCTCCATGTAAAGTCATCATCCTAAGTGACATCACTTAGGGAAGACATTACTGATCTTCAAAAAATTGGAGGCTACTCCAGCTACTACAAATGTTTCTTTCTTTCATTTGGATAGAGGGGTCTTAAAGACCCATCCTTTTTCTGCAAACCAGTCAGATTTATCTCCTCTCTTTCCTAGAGCTTTTTTCTGCTCCAAGGACAAAGAGCTTCAAACTTTGGCCTACAGAAGCTTTAGCTTCTCATCCAAAGTCCAACCCCAGTTTTTTCTTCTGGGATTTGTTCTAGCCATTTAGGCTTCTGACCTCTGCCTGTATTGCAAAAATGTTTTCCTCTACTTCACAGTAAGGTATTTTCTTTGAGGATAATGTATTGGCTCTTAGCACCAGACCCATATTAGCCTCAACAAATACTTTTGCAATACTTTTGACTAAGGTCCACATTAGAAAATTGGAATCCAGTATTTACTAACATTTATGATCTACACAAGGTCTCCTCTCTAGACGCCTTGTTTAGTCAAACTGTCCCACAGCACACCCTTTTTAGTTCAACTCCTACCCTCCATCCCTTGGATGCCTGAGGTTCTGGGAAATAGCATGGCCCATCAATTAGATTTGCAACAGGCTGGGACCTCCTCTAGGCATCTCTAGCTTGGGAGTCCCCATATGTGAAGACTCATTCCTGCTTGTTCCTGGAGATAGCACAGTTACTTATCTGTAACAGGTGATCTCTGGGAACAGCAGGAATAAGTCTTCACAACCCACCCACCTCCCCTAGGAGTTGTCTCTCTCTCTCTCTCTCTAATTTGTCTACTTCCCTCCTTTGGTCTCAGCTACAAACCCAACTGATGAGAGGGAAGTGAATGGGCGGGAAGGCAGCACGCATGCGTGTGGGATGCTCCCAAAGGCTTTGTTTTTGGACGCTGGGGAGCGTTCCTGCGCAGGCTCCGTCTGTACCGACGTACCCATATGTGAAGACTTATTCCTGATGTTCCCAGAGATCACCTGTTACAGGTAAGTAACTGTGCTTTGCCAGTGCTTAAACATCGATGTGCTGGATTTTAAGAAGCTGCATATACAAGAGGAACCACTTAAGGAGCAGAATTAAATAATTCTGTTTCCTACATTTTTGAGATGGTGTTAGACACCACAGAGGTTTGCACAAATGCTCCTGAAACAATGGTTCAAATAAAGAGGTAGCTCGCAGTAATGCATGCCTTATAGCAGGTGAAAAAGAAACAGCAGTGCACTCTGGCTCTTGCAAAACTAAAATACTTCCTCTGGTAGAGGGAAGGTTCCTTCTGCTATAGAACTATATTATATGAGTCAAGCATTACCAGCCAGACATAAGACCTTGTCAGAGGGCAGAAGGTAGGGAATCTTACCACTAATGCCTCTCCCATTTCTTCACTTTGCTGGTTGTCGCTCTGGATGAGGACAAACTGGTTGTTGAGCTGCTCTTGAAACGCCCTGAGCGCATTGGAAATGGCACGGAACTCCAGGAAGTTGATCTTGCATGTAGAGGCTCTCCCCAGTTATCCAGAGGTCCTGCATTCAGAGACTATTGAGATGGGCTCCCCAGCCCATCTTGGAGGCATCCGTAGTCAGAATCTGTTGATTTGGAAGGGAAGGGCTTGGCACAGATTTTGTGGTTTGAGCCACCAAGAGAGGGAGTGCTTGAGTGGCTGAGCTACAGTCACATTGTCCCAGAAGCACCCCGTAACTTAGTGCCGTTGCGTACATAGAGTCCATTGCGCTTGCCTCAACTGTAGACGGACAAGCAGAGTGACATGAACCGTGGAGGCCATGTGGCTGAGAATGCGCAGTATCTCTTTGGCTGTGGTGAATGGACGGTTCAGCACTTCTCTGGCTAGATGGATGAACCATAGGGCCAATGTTCCCTCTAATTTTCTCTAGGCTGTGTGAGCATAAAATATCAGCTGTGCAGTTTTTGAAGGAAGGTTAAATTTTTGTGTGCCACATAACGACACTCGGAGTTATATACTTTAAAATTTGACTACACGTCAGAATACAGTATGTACACCACATTGATTGCACTAGAAAATATTGTAGAACTTGTGAAAACCATAAATACACAACAACTTTTAAATTTTAAGATGTCTGTGTTGTTTTCTATCAGAATCAGAACCGTAATTTTTGTGCGCTCTGTTGTAAAGTATGTGCGCTCGCTCGGCGAGGTGTGTGTGCGTGCACACGCGCACAGCTTAGAGGGAACAGTGCGTAGGGCTCAATCCTGATGTAGGTAGGCCTGGTCCAAGGCAGTATCTAGGAGGGCTCTAATGAACTCGAGGTGCTGAGCGGGCTGCAGATGAGACTGGGTAGTTAACAAAGCCCAGATTCTTGAGCAACTGAATTGTGATCCTTGCGGAGTGCTGGACCTTGTCCAGCATGTGACCCCTGATCAACCACTCATCTAGGTAAGGGAAGACAAAAATTCCCAGTATCCAGAGGAACACAGTGACCACCACCAGACAGTTTGTGAAGACCCTTGGGGTTAAAGTGAGGCTGAAGGGTAGTGCCCGGTACTGATAGTGCTTCCCTCTGAGCATGTGATTGTGGCACAGGCTGTAACTTCTGGGGCTTGGGGAAGCAGTATTGATGCTGGCCCTGACCTTTCTGCTGCTGCCCCTGCTGAGAGCCATGATAGGGCTGATATGGGGGGTAGTTTGCATGGTACTTCCTCTTCTTGGGATAGAAAGGCTTCTTTCCTGAGGCTTTCTTCTTAGAGGGGTCACCCATCTTATGAGAAAGGTTATTCATTGTTAATTGCTCCCACTCTAGCTCTCCGGCCTTATCCACCATGGGCTTGCCAAAGAGGTTCTCGCTCCGGCAGGGGACATCTGCCAGCTTGTCCTGCACCCACTGTTCTAAGTCAGAAGACTACAGCCAAGCTAGGTGGCAAGCCCCAATGCCCACAGCAGCCACCTGGGCTACTGACTCAAAACCATCATAAGCCATCCTGGCCATATATTTTGAGCACTCTTTCACCCTGGAAACAAGCCCACAGTAGCACTTAGTCTATTCCTCTGGAATGACAGTCGAGAAATCTGCCAGATTGCCTGCTAGATCCCTGAGGTGCCATACCCATGTAGAGTTGATAGGCCTGAATGCAGGCCACCAATATGGAAACCTGGCAGCACTTTCAACACCCTGGCCTCCCTGCCTTGGGGCATGTAGGAGTGGGTCTTGGTGCTCTTGATTCTCCACATGGCTGACTTCATGACAATAGAATTGTGTGGGAGCTGTAGTTTCTCGAAGCTTGGGCGCTTGTGGACTCGATACATGGAGTCGAGCCATCTACTCACCAGAGGCATGGTGAGGGGAGTCTCCCACATGTGAAACAGCAGCCACTCAAGGATCCTGTGAATGGGAACTGTAATAGCCTCCTTGAGGGGAGAAGGGTACTGGAGGACTTCCATCTCTTCTGCCCTAACCTCTTCCTCAGCATTGATAGAAAAAGGCAAGGCCTTGGCCATGTCCCTCACAAACTCATGGAAGGAGATATCCTCTGGTGGGGACTTCCTGCGCTCATAAGGTGGCGAGGAATCAGGAAGGATGTCTTGATGGTGCTTGGGCACTGGGATTCCTCCTTGGTTTCCCACCCATCGGAATTGGAATCTGTGAGGAAATCAAAATACTAATGTGATTCCTCACAGAGTTGTCGGTGAGGGGAGGATGGAGTCAGAGGCTCTGGATGGTCTGACCTGGAGGCACTCTGGGGAGAACCCAAGGATCTTTGACCACCTGTCTGAGCCATTTCCCCAGCTAGGGAGTGCATGGATCTCCAGGATGGGCTACACCCCAAATGGGGAAAGACCTACTATGGATGAGATCACCATTGGCACCAAGGAACCCGAGGGTATCGAATCTCAGGCCATCCTTGGCACTGAAGAACCCGAGGGTATCAGGTCTCAGACAGTCCTTTGCCCCGAGGAACCTGAGAGTATTGGGTCTTGGGACTCCCTCTGCACCAAGGAACCCAAGGATATTGGGTCTCAGGCTGGCCTCGGCATCGAGGAACTCAAGGGCATTGATTCTTGGGCAGTCCGCAAGGCCAGGATCACAGTCAAGCTGTGCTCAAGGATCTGCATATGCTCAGCTAGGAGTGCAGTGTCTGAAGACATGGGAAAGGGAGTAGCAACCATGGTCTCCAGTGCTGGTATCCTCGTTGAGGACTGCATGATGATGACAGTATTGGGAGTCACCTGATGGCCCTCTTGGGCCTTGAGATGCAACTCCTCCCACTGGGACAGCTTAGGAGGCCACTCCTATCTTCACCCTCCGAGTCTCACTGAGGGGGACTGCGATGCCAGTGTCCATGGAACTTATCCTGGGTCTCAGCATCCCCCTTCGACTTCAACGGGGTGGAAGTCTGGTCCTTCTGGGGCCATCCCTCATCAAAGGATAACTGTCGGTCTGATGCACTTTGGCCCTTTGGCTCCAAGTGAGCTCAGCCCCTGCACAAAGTGAAAGCTGCAGCGGAGGCCTTAAAAGGCGTCGTTACCGGTGCCATTGCCGATGCCAAAGACTTGGAGAACCCAAACAGAGATTCACGCTGTTTTTTCGGTACCTGAACCTCTTGCATGTCATCTGCAAGCAGAGAGTACAGGTGGAGGACTCATGGTCGGGGCCGAGGCATTGAAGGCACCAGTTATGGTAGTCCATAATGGAGATGGTCTGGTCGCATTGGGAACACTTCTTAAAGCCACTGGTCGGCTTTGACATGTCTGGGAAGACAGCTTCCTCCAAGTCAAAGGACTCCAATGTCCCAGCCAACCAGGGGGGCATGAGAGAAAAAACCCACGTTCCAAAAAAGAAAAAGAAAAAAGAACCTGAGAAAAAATGTGGTGCTGAAGCACCGACCCTCCTGGGGATGGGCAGGAAGATGGTGATAGGCACGTGACCGAAAAATCACTTAGAAAAACAAAAAAAAACTACCGGTGAGGTATTGACGATTTTCTAGGGACAGACAATCTTCTGAGAGACTCCGTGGAACAAAGAAGACTGAGGTAAGATGGCTTCTTTGGGCATGAAGATAGATTGACCTCCCCAAATGTTTACAGCAAAGATCATTTTTTGGATCTGCGCAGACAATAGAAGAAGGATCTGTCTATAGTCTTTCACTTTGACTGATTGTAAGGTAAGAAACAGTGAATGAAATTTTTTGAGTCTTTGAAAGGTGGTCTATTGTGTTGACTGTATTTGGGCAGCAAAAATCCAAGGGAGTAGTACAGTATAGCAAGTAGAAAAAGCAACAGTGAAAGACAGAAGGATGCTTGGGTATACAGGGAGAGGAATGGCCAGCAAGAAGGAGGTGATATTGTCTCTGTATAAGTCTTTGGTGAGACCTATTTGGGGTATTGTGGGCAATTTTGGAGACCACACCTTCAAAAGGATATAAACAGGATGGAGTCAGTGCAGAGGAGGGCATAGGATGAAGGTGAAAGGGATAGGTTCATGAGTAGTTTGAGGAAATATTTCTTTATTAAAAGAGTGGTAGATGCATGGAATAGTCTCCCAGTGGAGGTGGTAGAGATGAGGACTGTATCAGAGTTCAAGAAAGTGTTGGACAAACCTAGAGGAACTCTAATGGGAAAAAAGGGACTGTAATGCTTAGTAGTTTGCATGGAAGGACAGACTGGATGGAGTGTAGAGTCTTTATCTGCTATCATTTTTCTATGTTTCTGTGACTAAATAATGGAATTCTAATTGTGGAGGACATTTTTTTCTCCTTGTCCCTAAGTGCTACACAATGTGTGTGTGTGTAGGGAGGGGGGAGTTGTATTAGCCCACTCTGCTCCATTTGGAGAGGCACTGTAAGGTAGAGAGTACCTAAACCTATATACGCCCACAGTTCGTTTAGCTGGTTATATCTCACCAAGTGTAGGACTATTGTGTTGTGTGCCTCAAATGCCTACTTACTTCCACTTAAGCACACTCAGCAACCTTTGGCCCCTCTTCCTATAATAGCATACCTTTTTTTAGGTAGGGGCAAATAAAATGAAACCTTAAAATGAAAATGGAGCTGGCTATAGATATCACATGTCAATAGTGGACTATGCCACCCAAAATCTGTGGTCTATCTCATTGTATTTGATCTCCTCGAAAGCTGTGGCTCATTGAGCTCTTAAAAATACTTTTACTTGTTGGTCTGCTTCAGAAGATCTTGACTGATCAAAGTATGCATTTTGGTGGTAAGTTTATAAGGGTTATGTACTTTAAGCAGTATACATGTCTACTTTGGCGGTATTTTAGACATTTGCATGCATAAATGGCCACATACATACCTGAATTGCCTCTTATAAAAAAATCAACAAATGTAAAAGTACATGCTTTGGCATGATGTCATATCATTTGCTGGTGTGCACATAAGTGGAGTTTGGGTGGAACGTGGGTAGAGCACACAAGTATGCGCATATATTATAAAGTACTATAATTTATGCACATACTTTAAAAATATAGACACATCCATTTACACCAGTTCTAGGGCTGGTATAAATGTCCGCTCCTGAAAAATTGGTGTGCTTTATGGTATGCCACTTTCATTTGTATTTTATAAAGAAAAGTAGTCACCTATTTGTCTTCATTAAACTAGGCACCCTCTGATAAAATTGCTTCCTTCATGTCTTCACTCCTGCTAAGGAAAGCTGAGTCAGCTGCAAGGTATATGGTTCATCTGATCCTTAATCTATAATTTCCAAATTGTTGAGTAAGAAAATTTTTTAATAATACCTTAAAGAGAATGCTGAATAAGCTCATAATTACTGACGTTAGCTAGGGACAAATTTATAGTTTTGCTCATGCTTACTGTAAGAAAACTACCACAGTCCTCCCTCATCTTTGCCCTCTTTGAGCTGGTATTTGAACACTGACCCAAAGAGATTCTATATGTTGAAAAGGAATTTTGTGAGAAGTTTCTGGTTTTCAGAGGATGAGTGTGATTTGGCACATGTTACAAATATGTCAGAGACTACAGCAGGTTATCTGTTTGACAAGAGAGAATCCGGAAAATGCTAGACAGAGACAAGCTCGGCACAACAATTGCAGTACCAGACTGATAGGATACAGATTAGATATTTAAGTCATATTGTTGCTGGCTGTCTTCATTCCTAGTTCTTGAGGCTGCCAATGAGCCAGGCTTTCTGGATATCACTAATGAATAGGCATATGATAGATTTGCATACAGTGGGGGTAGTGGGCAAGAAAATCTCCCTCTTGCATATTCATTAGGAATATTCTGTAAATTTGACCTGTTGGTGGCCTGTAGGACTGGGAGCGAAGACCAAGGAACTAGGAAACTGGAGAGGGCTATATGAGATAATGTGGAATGTAGGTGTGCAGCAGCTTGGATTATGTGGAGAAGGACAATACGCAGTTATTTAAAACGATATTGAAAACAGTAACATCTGTCACTTTGTTAAATATCATTTCTAATCTGAAATGACAGAAAAACAACAACAGAGCCTTGTTTTGATTTTTAATGCGTGCTAAATGATTTAGTGCATGGTAAAATGGTTTAGCATGTGCTAAATTGTTCAGTGTGTACTTAAGATTTCATGCACACTAAAATGCAGAAATGAGATGAAATTTAACCCCCCCTCTTGAAACAATTGGCAACAAAACAGAAAACGAAATACATTTTTCTAATGCACACTCCTATGCACCATGTAAGTTTACTGAAACCTCAGGATTAGATGTAAACAAAACCACAACCTGCAATGAGGAAGCTGCATGGAGATCAGTAATAGTGAACAGCTGCAGTGCTGGCTCAGTTACATAAAACATTCTGGACCTGAGTCACTAGAGATTTTCCACCATTCTGTGTCTATGGAGACAAAGCTTAGTCAATCAGGTCTACTGTGTTGTATTTCTAAATGAGAAAAGGGGACGTATGATTTTATATCATACTTTACTTTTGGTGATTTCTTGAGAACTGTTTTGTTGCTCGCCACGCAAAAGGCGGTATAACAAGATTTTAATAAACATAAAGGGCCTGATATTCCAAGGCATTTACACAGTTTACAGACCTGTAAACCATGTAAATACCCCTAAGCGTTAGTGCTGCTGAATATCCCTGAGTAACACCACTATACGCCCCGATGCTAACAGCTTAGCTTAGGGGCATGGCGGGGGCATTCCATGGTGGAGCAGAGGCAGAGCTAATTACAAACCGGTCAGTGGCAATATTGAGCTGCTGCCCGATTTACTATCTGCAGTGAAAGCCGGGTGCAGGAAACCCTGGCCTAACTTTCACTGTGTATTGCTATAACCAGGCAGTGACTCAATATTGCCGCTGCCTGGTCGGTGATCGGGCTCTGTGGCGACCCCAGATATTCAATGTTGGGGCCGGATATGACTCCAGCCACTGCAATCGCGCTAGCCACTGGCACTGAATATCGGGCCCAAATTCTCTAGATATGTATTGGAAGTATTGAGAGAGCCACATCTTTCCAAAAAAAGTTTAGATTAGATTGAGCCAAGTCATATAATTTGGTGACATTTAAATAGTTGGAGAAATACCTAGTCAGGCCTGAGGCCATAACATGTCCATAACTCTCAGCACACCTGCTCAGGCCCAAGATGGCTAGTATCATATGACTGGCACCACTCATGTCTATGCCCCTTATGGACCATCATTCACTCCTTAGCACAGGAAAAAATGAAGGGGAAGCAGAAAGAACTGGGTTTGGTGCATCATGGTGAAATGGCCAGAACGCCAGTGTCAGAGGTCATAAGGACCAATGGTGACAAAGACTCCACTGTCAAAATTCCAAAGACAATTGGGTGGGAGGGATTAGAGAGTATGGAGGCAAATGTAGTTCTGGTTTAGGATAGTATTCTTGTACTCACACCGCCTTCTGCTCCTGGAACCAAGCTTTGTTCCATACTCCCTGTCCTGTAGTTTCAGTGATTCCTATAATCCTGACACTTAGCATGGCTGGATGGTGCAAAGACAGAGCAAAGGAGGACCTGCTTCCTCTATGTGATCTGAGATATTGCCAGAATGAATACTGTGGTAGTAATTTTATAAGTTGTTTTTATGCAAAACAGTATTTTATATGGAAATAGGTTTTATAAAATTGCTCAAGAGTATATATGCATTTAAGCAGGGCCGGATTTACGTATACGCCATGTACGCCATGGCGTAGGGCCCACAGCCGGCAGGGGCCCACAAAAAAAGAACCAGTTTTTTTTTTTAAACTCAATTTAAAAAAAAAACCTGGTGGCTGCCGCCGCGGGGCCCCCTCTGCTGCAGCGGGGGCCCCGTCTACAAGCTGGTCGGGTCGGGTCGGGTCCGGTCGGGTCTCTCTCCCTCCCTCCCTCCCTCCCTCGCTCCCTCGCTCCCTCGCTCGCTGCAGGCTGCGAGAGACGCGAAGATAGAGCGTCTCCTCGCGTCTGTGTTAAGCCCGCAGGGGCTGATGGGATTTCCCATCAGCCCCTGCCGGCTTAACACAGATGTGAGGAGACGCTCTCCCTTCGCGTCTCTCGCAGCCTGCAGTCTGCAGCGAGGGAGAGAGACCCGACCCGACCGGACCGGACCGGACCGGACCCGACCAGCTTGTAGACGGGGCCCCCGCGGCAGCAGAGGGGGCCCCGCGGCGGCAGCCACCAGGTTTTTTTTTTAAATTTTACTTTAGGCCGGGGGGGGTAGGACTGGTAATGGGCTATGGGGGGGGGGGTAGGACTGGTAATGGGCTATGGGGGGGGGTAGGACTGGTAATGGGCTATGGGGGGGGGTAGGACTGGTAATGGGCTATTGGGGGGGCTGGGGCTGGAAATGGACTGGGGGGGGTAGGGCTGGTAATGGGCTATTGGGGGGCTGGGGCTGGAAATGGGCTGGGCTGGGCTGGGCTGGGCTGGGCTGGGGGGGGTTAAGGCTAGAGGTGGGCTGATGGGGTTAGGACTGGTAATGGACTGTGGGCTGTTGGGGGGGCTTAGAACTGGCAATGGGCTTTGGGGGGGGTTAAGACTGGTAATGGGCTGTGGGCTGATGGGGGCTGTCTGGTAATGGGCTATGGGGGGGCTAGGACTGGAAATGGGCTGGGGGGTTAAGACTGGAGGTGGGCTGATGGGGTTAGGACTGGAAAGGGGCGGTAGGGGGGGGTTAGAACTGGACAGCGGCGTAGGGGGGGTTAAGACTGGTAATGGGCTGTGGGCTGATGGGGGTTGTCTGGTAATGGGCTATGGGGGGCTAGGACTGGAAATGGGCTGGGGGGTTAAAACTGGAGGTGGGATGATGGGGTTAGGACTGGTAATGGGCTGTGGGCTGATGGGGGGGGGGGGGGGGTAGGACTGGCAATGGGCTATGGGGGGCTGACTGGAAATGGGTTGATGGGGTTAGGACTGGAAGTGGGCTGATGGGGGGTTAGGACTGGTAATGGGTTATAGGGGGGGCTTAAACTGGTAATGGGTTATAGGGGGGGCTTAAACTGACAATGGGGTGATGGGGGTTAAGGACTGAAAATGGGGTGATGGGGGGTTAAGGACTGTAAGTGGGGTGATGGAGGGGCTAGGACTGGTATTGGGTTGGGGGGTTGCTAGGACTGGAAATGGGCTGATGGATGGCTAGGACTGGAAATGGGCTGATGCAGGGACTAGAAGGGAATGGATGCTGGGTGAGGCTGGAACTAGAAGGGAGCTGATGTTGGGGGAGGATTAGAATGGGATGGGGCTGGAAGAGTAAAATGGAGAAGGGAAAAATATTTGTGTGGGAGGGATAAAAAATCTACAATTGGCCGGGTATTGGGAGAGTAAGTGGGGATTGAGGATGGAGGGGTAAAATTTGAGTGGATGAAATAGGAATGAGGAAAGAGCAAAAGGAGAAAGATTAGTATGTTAAAGCAGATGTAGAGAGAGAATGGAAAAAAATCTAGAAGAGAGAAGAAGAAAGGACAAATGGACAGCAGACGATGGAGAGTTAGCAGAAGACACGAAGAAACCAGAAGAAAGTGGCTGGAGCAATTGCAGCTGAAAAAAATGCACAAAAGGTAGAAAAATATCTCTTTATTTTGAATTTATTAATTGGAATATGTCAGCTCTGGTAAATGTGCATCATTAACATCTGTGCTTTGTTTAGTACAAGAGCAAATTAATGTATAGTTTTATTTCTACAGTGTTGTACATTCCAAGTTTGGCTTTTGGGATTCCCAGTTTAATTATTGTCTTCCTATTTCTAAATTGTGATTACTTGTTTGGTGATGGTCTATGTTCTGCATGTGTAACTGAGCTGAGGTGTTCTGTTTATATAATTCCTATTTGACATTGCCACTTGTTCTCTTTCCCCAGTAGGTCATGTATTGTTGTTCTCTGAAATGTATTGGTTCAATATTTGCAGTGTTGCCTTTTGTTTGGTAGAGTATGGTGCTTTGTGAGTCCTGGTAGTGCTGTTAGGATACGGCGGGTTTACTATGGGCAGTGTTTGTAGTAGTTCCTAATGTGTCTGGCAGTTGGCACTGGATTATAGTAATGTAGAAATCTTTTAGTCTTTCTTTATCCATACACTCATTAAGAGGCACGTTTACTAAAAGTTAGTATATGGTAACATTATGCAAATATTTATGCAAATGAGGCCCCTTATGCAAATGAGGTCCGCACCCCCCTTGGGCCGCCCCTGCTGGGGGCCCACAATTTTTGTTGGCGTAGGGCCTCACTCAAGGTAAATCCGGCCCTGCATTTAAGTACACACTACTGACACATAGCTCCTACTTTTATATAGCATGGGGGTAATTTTAAAACAGGAAACTGAGGTTAGGCAGTCAAAATTCACCTATTTTATAATCAACACGTATGCTCTGCCCAGACCATACCCCTGGCTATGCTTACCAGCAAAATACATGCCTTCATCAATACATGTACTTTTAGGCTGACCAGTATTTTATAAGAGGCCATTAGCGCATATATAAACTGCCACATGCGCACATAAATGACTTTATAAAATTGCATCCTATATTTCTAGGCCCTTTTAAGATAATTTTATAACAAGGTGCTGAGGTTATGAAGGCACACAGATGCATATATTGTGCCTTATTTATAAAGGCCTACTGTGCAAAACAACCTTCCAATCTGATAAAGGACCATCAGAATGTATTTCATAGTACTTATATTAATAGTGCTTAATGAGCTCACTAAATTAGTCATCAGTCCCATAATTTATTCATTTGCTAATATATCGATGTATTGAGAGGTCAAACCTATCCTCGAAATTCACTATGTGCCTTCAGTAGAGGCATTGACATTGGGGCATTGAAGGTCCTTCACAGCGAAACCTGACTGGCTGATGTAATTCTGCAGTGCATCAGGAGATCAACACTCCTAGAGCATTGGAAGTCATCAGTATATTGGCACTCCTGAAGGAGCTGTCGATCTCCTGAGATGGACAGCCATCCAGGCAGAGACTTGGACATTATATGAGTACCTCTCAGAGTCAGAATCAGACTGCTGGGATTCAAAGTATGACTGAATATCTTTCAGACAACTGGTCTCCAGATTTGCCTTAGGATCCCTCTCTATCTCATGAGAGATGTAATTCCCATCCTGAGGAGTTATTTTTCCATGGTTTTGTCAGGAATATGGCTAAGGCCATACCATTTCCATTAGAGATGGAAGAGGGGCCCAGGGCCAAGGAGTGTGTTATCCTCCAGTATTCTGTTGCTCTTAAGGAAGCTGGGACAGAACCTGCGCACTGCATCATTTAGAGGTTACAGATAAGATTGTGGGAGACCTCCTTTTCTGTATGTCCTGTCAGTAATAAGACTGACTCTATGTATAGAGACCAGAAGGCTCCTGAATTTGGAAAGCTTCAGCTTCTGCACTATCCATGGTTGTTGAATCAATTCTCAAAAAAGCTGAAACTTCTAAGTTGCAGTCTTTGGCACACCTGGGGAGGGATGCTCAGACTTTGGATTCTTTTGGGAGGAATTATTCCAGAATGCCATGCTAATGACTTACGTAGTATCCTACCAGCTCTTCATGGGCATGCGTTTATGGAACATTGTGCTCAGCCTTAATGATATGTCCACCTTTCTTCCTCCAGAAAAACTTGGACAGTACTGTTCCCTCATGAGCTGAGTGAAGGAGTGTGGAAAATGCATTGTCCATGTGACATATGTTATTTTTGATATGGCATCGAGAACCTCCTCCATAAGTATTGCTGCCTGGAGACTCTCATGTCTCCGGGCTTCAGACTTATAACCTAGTGTTCAGGAGCAGCTTGCTGACATGCTGAGGCATGGAGACAATCTCCAAAGAGGGGGTAGGAACATATGTATGCCTCTGAGAGTAGTAGGGTTTTCTCTGGCCCCTGCTGTGAAACCTTCTTGATAAGGAGGCTGGGTCAGATGTGTGCCTGGAGAATACTGCTTGGTTATGGAAGTAGCTTTTGAATTTATTTTCAAAGCTACTTCCATTATCAAGCAGCACTCTGACACTCTCAGAACACTCTCCTGGCAAACATCTGACTCGGACTCCTTATCAAGACGGTTTCACAGCAGAGGGCAGAGAAAATCCTTCTACTCTTATAGGCATACATATTTTCCTATCCCCCACCATGCCCAGTTTAAGCAGCCTCCTCGTGACTGCCCTTGGCAAGAGAAGGCTCAGACGTCCCAGCCAGCATCCCAGCCAAAACCAAGGATGGGGTTTTGACTGGTTTTGTTAGGGATATGGTAAGATCATAGCTGCTATTCCTGTACTTCACTCAGCCAGCCTACCAGTCAGAGGAAGGTTCACTCTCTGTTCGGAAGTGGCCTCTTGTAACCTCTATCCTGGGTGCTAAAAATCATCCATAAAGGATAAAGACTTGACTATTTGAACGCCTGTCAAATTTCCCACCGTGGGCCACTTCCCCCCAGGGTCAGGAAATTCTTTTTCAGGAAATCTCTGGCCTTTGATCTGCGAATGTGATCAAGTCCATGCTGCCTGGGATGGAAGGGCAGGAGTTTTACTTGCGTACTTCCTAGTGCCCAAGGAAACAGGGGGATTCTTCCTACTCCTGGACCTCAGAGACCTGAACAAATTTCTAGTCAGAAAAAGGTTCAGAATAGTTTTTCTAGGCACCCTTCTACCCTTTGTTTAAAAAGGGGATTGACTATGTTTTCTGGATCTAAAGGATGCTTACACCTATATTCAGATATATCCCAGTCACAGGAGGTATCTATGATTCATCATAGGGAAGCAATACTTCCAGTACTGTGTGATGCCTCTTGGCATTGTGTCCGCTCCTTGCATCTTCATGAAATGCCTCATGGTTATTGGAGCATTTCTACACAGAATGAGAGTACACGTGCTTTCCAGTTCAGATGATTGGCTACTCCAGAGCACTTCCCAGGAGGGGGTTCAGCAATCTGTTTGCATCACCTTCCGGGTGTTGGAGTTGCTATGGCAACCATGGCGCGTTAGGTCCATCACCACCGTGTTTATTATTGGGGGTGTGGAAAGCATATTCCCAGTAGTTAACGTGGAGCCCTTTGCTCTAATGTGGCATACAAATAGTGCAGGTGCACTTAACTCCACTTATTGAGTTGCCATTAGGTGAGCTCACACTAATTGTAAGAGTCACAGTTATTACGGGGTGTTTACCCTGCGCTAACGATACAGTATCCACCCGCTCCCCTTATCACCCCAATGTGCCATTCAAGTTAGTGTGGACATTGGCCCATGATAACTGTCATGGCCCCATGCTAGCTGTCAATGTGCGTCCCAGCACACCTTCAGCATCAGAACAGGTGCTAGCAGCTAGAGCCCTTTAGTAAAAAATCCCCCCCCCCCCATGTTTATTCTCCTTTTTGTTTAGAGGCAGCCTGTAGTTAGGGATTCCCATATGTGAAGACTTCATCCTGTTTATCCATGGAGAAAACAAAATTACTTACCTGTAGCAGGTGTTTTCTGTGGACAACAGGATGAATCCTCCCAACCCTCCCATCTCTCCTGGAGCTGTATTCTACTGAGCTGCTTACATGATTGAGGCAAAATGCACGACGAAGTCAAACAGGAAGATGCACACATGCAAGATGAAACCTTTCCAAAAGATTCTAGAAGGAGCGGGGTTAGGCTCCCACATGTGGGCTTTATCAGTGATGTCACCTATATTTGAGAATTTATCCCGCTGTCCATGGAGAACACCTGCTACAGGTGAGTAACTTAGTTCATGAGAGAAATTTGTATGCGCTGCCTCCACTGAATGCAAATCTGTCTTATGCATACTCATTGTGGTCATCCTGAAAACCTGGCTGGCTAGGTGTGTCCCAAGCACTGAGTTGAGAACCCCTGCTTTAGAAAATGCTATACATGGACCCTTCATGAAAATAGAATGCAATGCCAAAATATACCAGTGCAAACATATACTTTGAGCTGTCTTAGGAACTAGATTGGAATAAATAAGCACATAAACATGTTTTTCCATGTTTTGTTTAGGTGACTTCTATAACAGCAATTCACGATTACTGTATACTGCTGTTAAATAAGCTGTTCTATTGCATAAAGATAACTCTTTTCAAAAAATCGCTGAGCCAAATGTCTAGATTGATGCTTAAAATCAGCAACAGTAGAACAGATCCATCCCCTAGATATTTCCTAGTCCCTGGTTGTGTAGTTTGTCTCGACTGTTGTATTGTCTGTCTTGATTAGATTGTAAGCTCTTATGAGCAGGGACTGTCTCTTACATGTCTCTGTGCAGCTCTGCATATGCCTTGTAGATCTATTTAAATGATAAGTACTAGTAGTCTCAACCTTAGAAACTGTCCATTGAGCAATTTTGACATCAGTTAATGAGAATAGTGACTGGTATAATGACGGTTATTCCTAGATACAGTCAAACCTCGGTTTTCGTATGCCCCAGTTTTCGTTAGCTTCGGTTTTCGATGACTTTTTTCATTGCTATGTTGTCTCAGTTCTCGTACATCCGCTCGGTTTTCGTACAAAGTGTCCTCTAAGGCCAGGAGCGCTACAGTAACTGGTTAAAGAGAAACGACTGAGGCAGGGGAGACGGTTCCAGGAGCATTAGCCCAGGCTACGATATTTGCTCCAGGAGCGAAGGCCAGAGAGTAGCGGTACCGAGTGCCGGAGCCGCCGTCGTAGTTACCTCTCCATGTTCCGGCCATCAAAAAAGACAAAGTCTCTGCTCTGGACACACTCGGCGCAGGTCAGCCTCCGGCGGGTGGTGTTACACAGGGGACACCTCTCCACCACCACATACAGTCCCTCAGCATCGTCCAGAGTCCAAGAGCTCACCACCTCCCCGTGGAACACTGCTAGCAGCCACAGCAATCTCCGACGACGGCGGACGGGCTACTTTTCTGCTGGGAGACGCCATGACAGTATAGCCGGTCAGGTGGGACTTTGTTTTTAACGAGATGCTTGCTGGGAGCAGCCGCGAGAAGGAATGGCACGTGCGGTTCATGCAAGGTTTCGCTCTACAAGAGCTAAAGATATGCGGCTCACAGTGCCTTTTAGAGGGCAAAGTAACTTTTACATAAGGCGATATCTAGGTGTCAGTGGCTTTTGAAGCCATCATTACAGGAGTTTGAGATTAACAGCAGTAGGCTCTGAAACATTGGAGCGACTAGATTTCACGCTAGACTAGTTCTTTGTTATTTTATTGTATTATCCATTTCATTAGTCATTTATATTTATTTCTCATTGTTTTCTGTATGTAAAAATATAGTTATTCTCTATAAAGTGTATTTTTGTGAATATTTTTGGGTGTCTGGAACGGATTAATTGGATTTACATTATTTCTTATGGGAAATATTGCTTCAGCTTTCATACGTTTCGGTTTTAGTCAGACATTTTCGAATGGATTAATCATGAAAACCGAGGTTTGACTGTATTGGCTTTCTGAATATGGATGTTTGTAAATGATCACTGCATTTCGTAATCAAAATATCTATAAAAATATTGAGTGCTGATCAATAGTGGCTGGAAATTTTAGATTAGGATCCAATGAATTTAACATATGCATCTATATGTAATTATTCTACTGGAAAGTAGGTAAAGATATATCTCCAGAAACAAGCAGGAATGTAGTCTTCACATATGGGTATCGTTGGTACCGATGGAGCCTGCGCGGGAATGCTCTCCAGCATCCAATAGGAAAGCTTTTGGGAGCATCCCTCAGCACATGTGCGCTGGCTTTCCAACTGTCCCTCTTCAGTTCTTCGTTTTCTGTGGAGCCGACAGGATCCATACCCTGTCACTGCAGAAAATTCCGTCTTTAAAATTGTTTTCTTGTGGTCGCGTTTGCCTGCTGCACGACGCTTACTGGTACGCCTGTTCTTTTCTTTTCTTTTCCAAAAAAACCCCTTATACTTTGAGCTGTTTCTCTTCAGAAACTTTTCTTTTTTGGTGCTAGGTGCCATTTTGGGCACTAGGCCCCATATTCCCAAAACATGGAAAAATCAACTAGTGGTTTAAAAAAATGTACTAAGTGTGGCGGTACTATTTCCGTCACTGACACCCATGATTGGTGTCTTAAATGTTTAGGGCCTGAACATTCTCCATCTGAATGTCTCTCCTGTATGGGGATGACTAAAAGAGGAAGACAGAACCGCGCTGCAAAGCTCGGTACCCTCTTTTCTTCGGATGCCAGATCCATTGCATCGGCATCTTCAAGGGCCTCCTCTTCCTCCCATGGATCTCAGGTAACTAAACATAAAAGCCGGTCCTCAAAGGGTAGCTCTCCTGCTAAGCATCGAGAGGCCATTGGCATTGCCCTTGAGGGAACCACACCAGCAAAGCAGCCCCGGCGGGAGGCTTCGGCTTCCAAAGCGTCAATGGGGCTCCAGGATGTTTTCAAGGCCTCGACCTCGCAAGAACTACCTGTGCCATGCTCAGGGGTTCCAGCCATTTTCACAGGTACCAATACCCAGGCATTGGCAGCGTCGATAGACCAGAGGTTCCTCGCCATCGAACACAGCATCACAGCTCTTCTCTCAGCTGCGGTACCGTTGGTCCAACGGGCACTGGTACCGACATCGACACCGATGCCGGTACCTACACCGGTACAGACACTGGTACCAGTACTGGCCCCAGTGGGAATTCTTCCCACGCCATCTTTGCCTGGAATTGACAGATTGGTACCGGATCAACTCGGTACCGACTTCGATCGATATTGGGACCGTGCTTTGCATGAGCATCGTGGTCAGAAATACTTCGAATCCTCCGATTCCGAAGACTGTGACAATTCTGCTGGTACCAGAAGGTTTCTCCCAGAGGATCCCTCTTCTCCCCAATGCAGAATGTCACCTCCAGAGGACATGTCTTTTCAGGATTTTATTTGTGATATGGCCAAGGGCCTTTCAATCATGGTAGCTCCTGAAGAGGAACCCAGAGCAAAGGAATTGGAAATTCTCCAATAGCCTAAAGCTCTAAAGGAGGCAGCCACTCTGCCCATCCATGAAATTATGCATAACTTGATGCTCAGAATGTGGGAGACACCTCTGACTACATCGCCTCACTCTAGGAGACTTGATACTATGTATCGAGTTCCGCCATGTCCTGGATTTCAAAAGACTCATCTGCCAAACCATTCAATGGTGGTGGAGTCAGCCATGCGTAGGATGAAAAGTGCAAAGAGGCATGCATCCAGTCCTCCAGGTCGTGAATGCAGGACTCTGGACGCTTTTGGGCGCCAAACTTTTCAGGCTTCCATGCTTTCAGCTAGGATCAGTTCATATATACTGTATATGGGAATGTTCCTCAAGAAAGTTACAGGAGACTTGGAGCTTATGAGCCCATTTCTCCCAGATGACAAGAGACAAGACTTTCTTGCTCTAGTTAAGCATGCTTAAGATGTCTCCAAGTTTGTAAATTGTGCAGCCTTTGACTGCTTTGAATGCATCAGCAGAACCTCTGCTATTGCCATTGGCGCATGATGGATTGCCTGGCTTCAGGCATCAGACTTGGAGACTTGGGTACAGGACAAGTTAGGCAACAATTCTTGCACGGGAGAGAATCTCTTCAGCAAGAACTGGCAGGAAAAGGCTAACGAGTTAGATGCTGACAATACTACTCTAGATAGATTGTTGAAATCTACAGCCACTCCAGCCAAAAAGAAGCCTTATAAAAAAAACCCTCTTTCAGCAAAAAGAGGAAATTTTATCCTTCCTATACCCAGCAGAGTCAAACTCAGGGTCAGGTTGCCCAAAAGGGACAAACTAGACAGCAAAAGAAGCCAAAAGGCCCCAGAGCCCAACCAGCTCTGCAGGTTCAGCCCCCTCAAGGGCTTTGACTCCTTCCTAGAGAGCTTAGCCTTCCTGCCTCTGAGGGGTCCCCAACCCCCCAATATCCCAGGCAGGTTATGCCACTTTGCCAACAGATGGCATCAGATAACAGCAGAAGATTGGACTTTGTCCATTGTAGGAGAAGGGTACAAGCTTCATTTTCACAGCATGCCCCCTCCTACAATTCTAAAGCAATTCAATTCTCAAACCTCCGCAAACAATCTGCTAGATCACGAGGTCTCAACACTTTTTGCCCAAGGGGGCAATAGAGGAGGGTACCCATTCTTCAATGGGGTGCAGGGTTCTACTCCCCCCATTTTCTTATTCCAAAGAAAACAGGAGGACACAGACCCATTTTAGACCTCAGAGAATTGAACAAATACCTGTTTCGAGAGGAGTTCAAAATGATTTCCCTAGGAACTCTTCTGCCATTCCTTCAAAGCCAGGATTGGCTTTGCTCTCTAGATTTAAAGGACGCATACACTCACATTCTGATCCATCCAGATCACAGGAAATTCTTATGATTCCTTTTCAGGGGAAAACATTTCCAGTACAGGGTTCTTCCCTTTGGTCTAGCTTCAGCACCAAGGGTATTCACGAAATGCATGGCAGTAGTAGCTGCATTTCTACGAACTCTGGGGATATTCGTCTTTCCTTACTTAGACGACTGGCTCATTCGAGCTCCTACAGTTGCAGAGGCCAGCACTGCACTGTCTCGCACAATGCGAATCCTCCAATACTTGGGGTTGGTAATAAACTTCTCAAAATCCCAACTTGTTCCTTCCCAATGCCTGGAATTCATAGGGGCCTGTCTAGATACCAGACAGGCAAAGGCTTTCCTTCCACAGGCCCGGTGTCTTCGCATAATGCAACTAGCTTCTCAAGCAGTAGGGAAATCCTTCCTAACTGCTCGAGAGCTACTACAGTTGCTGGGACATATGGCATCCACAGTTCATGTAGTCCCATATGCTCGCCTCCACATGCGAGCAGCTCAGTGGACCCTATCCACACAGTGGACATAGGCCACAGGTCATTTATCGGACAAAATAATAAACTCTCAATGACTAATTTTGTCCTTCCAATGGTCGCAATCACTAGAAAATCTGACAGTGTGGTCTCCTTTTCATCAACCCCTTTTTCAGGCCACCCTAACAACAGATGCATCACAGGTGGGTTGGGGAGCACACCTGAATCATCTCTCTACCCAGGGAACCTGGACTTCACAGGAGGCTGGTCTACACATAAACCTCCTGGAATTAAGAGCAATCTATTTAGCTCTTCGAGTATTCCACGCCCAGCTCAGCTACAAGACAGTCCTAGTCCAGACAGACAATCGAGTAGCAATGTTCTATGTGAACAAGCAGGGCGGGACAGGCTCTCTGTCATTATGCAATGAAGCTTTATGACTGTGGGCCCTCACCAGAGAGTATCAAATTCACCTTCTAGTGGTATATCTTCCAGGCATTCAAAACCTTTGGGCAGACAAACTCAGTTGAGTACTGCTGCCTCACGAGTGGTCCCTCCACCTGGACCAGGTGGCAAAGATATTTCATCTCTGGGGCACTCCAGACATAGACCTCTTTGCAAGTCCACTGAATGACAAACTTCCCCGGTTCTGTTCCAGGATTCCGGCTCACAATTGTCCTCCTTCACTGGGGTCAGGACTTCCTTTATGCCTTCCCACCCATTCCCCTCATCCCCAAAACACTCTTCAGAGAGACAGGGCTTGCATGATTCTCATAGCGCCACGATGGCCACACCAAGTGTGGTATCCCCTGCTTCTACATCTCTCTCAAGCTGCACCTCTGGAGTTAGGGCTTGCTCCAGATCTCCTTTCCCAAGAGAACGAGACGCTATGGCACCTGAATCCCCATTCCCTGCATCTCACGGCCTGGTTGCTGAAGGCTTAGACCTCCAGGATTTCAACCTCTCCCAACAGGTAAAGGATATCCTTCAGGCTTCTAGGAAACTTTCCACAAGAAGATCTTATACCTTCAAGTGGAAATGTTTTACTATATGGTGCTCCAAGAAGGGATTAAACCCCCTTGGCATACCCTTAGAATCGATACTAGAGTATCTCCATCACTTATCAAATTCTGGTCTAAAGACCAATTTGGTAAGAGTCCATCTTAGTGCAATTGCAGCTTCTTATAAGCCTCTGAATGGACAACTAATTTCCTCTCATCCACTCATATCCAGATTTATGAGAGGTCTTCTATTAACCAAACCTCCCATTAAGCCACCACCGGTGGCATGGGATCTAAATCTAGTTCTCGGGCAGCTCATGAAGCCACCTTTTGAGCCTTTAGCCACTACAACTCTTAAGTTTTTGACCTGGAAGGTCATCTTCCTAATTGCAATCACCTCTGCACATCACATTAGTGAACTGCAAGCTTTAGTGGCTGATCCTCCTTATACTAGGTTTCACCATGATAAGGTTGTTCTTAGAACTCATCCACACTTTATGCCAAAGGTGGTTTCACTTTTTCATTTAAATCAATCAATTTATCTTCCTGTATTTTTTTCCGAGGCCTCACGCCTCTAATGCAGGAAGAAACCTTCATACTTTGGATTGTAAAAGGGCCTTAGCCTTTTACCTACAGAGAACACAGCAACATAGAAAGTCCTCACAACTTTTTATAGCTTTTGACCCTAGTCATTTGGGACTTCCAGTCTCCAAAAGAACTTTATCTAAATGGATTGCCCAATGTATATCCTTTGCTTATGAGAGTAAGGGTCTTCCTCTTCAGGACCATGTCACAGCTCATAATGTGAGAGCCATGGCAACTTCCATGGCTAATCTCCACTCTGTGTCTATCGATGACATTTGTCGAGCAGCCACCTGGGCTTCGGTACACTTCTTCACAGCCCACTACTGCCTGGATAAAGCCTCCCATCGGGATGCCTTCTTTGGCCAAGCTGTTCTTCAAAATCTCTTTCAGACCTAATTCAACTCCTAACCACCAACCCTGGTGGAATGCCAGAGATCCATGGGAGGAAGGATTCTCACCTTTCCAGGGTGGCACCTTCCTGGGGCTATCTCCCTGGCATCTTCAGCTAGGGAGTCCCCAAATGTGAAGACTACATTCCTGCTTGTTCCTGGAGATAGCGTAGTTACTTACCTGTAACAGGTGATCTCCGGGAACAGTAAGAATTTAGTCTTCACAACCTACCCACATCCCCTAGGAGTTGTCTCTCTATCTCTTTGTTTCTTTCCTCTCTCCTCTATCCTTTTCACTCAGCTACAAACTTAACTGAAAAGGGACAGTTGGAAAGGCGGGAAGGCAGCGTGCATGTGCTGAGAGATGCTCCCAGAAGCTTTCCTATTGGACGCTGGGGAGCGTTCCCACGCAGGCTCCGTCGGTACCGATGATACCCATATGTGAAGACTAAATTCCTGCTGTTCCCGGAGATCACCTGTTACAGGTGAGTAACTACGCTTTACACCTACTGTGAGGAAGGTACAAATGGCCCTTTTGTTTACATGAATATTCTTGTATTTCGCAAATCCACCCCAGTTCTGTCCAACTGCCACTCCTGGGAATGCCTACATGTTTACTATGTAGAAGAATGCACTATGCATAAGTAGTTCCTACATTCATGCATGTTTAAGCCCCAGTAGGGTATGTAGGCAAAAACATTTTCATTTTGTTTAGTTCCCTGTGTTTGCATGTTTTTTCATTTTGATTTTATAAATTTTCATTTTGTTTTGTTTATATAAATATTAATTTCAGGCAATTTTGTTAATGAAGAGGTGGCTCTGGCTACTGCCCAAACAAAAACAACAAAAAAATAGTTGTAAGGTTATTAGCGGATTCCAGGCAAACAAAACCCATATTTATTTTCTTTCTACTTTTGTTAATAGTTGTCATGGCTTGACTTCAAACCATGACTTTTAGGTTAGAAGGCAGTTAAGAGATGGCTGTATCTGCTGCCCGAACCAAGAAAAAAAACAGCTGAAAAGTTACTAGAATTTCCAGGCAAAGAAAACTCATATTTTGCTTTTTTTTTTCTATTTTTGTTAACTGTTATCGACTGGCCTCAAACCATGGACTTTTGGGTTAGAAGGCAGTCATCTTCTAAAATGAGCTAGCCTGCTCTTAACTATATCTTGTATTTCTGTTGGTCTTCATTTCTGTTTTCTGATTGATACAAAGCTTGATTGTTCTTAAGGTCTCTGGAAAACCCTTCTTGGATTTTTTACTTTCTGAATCTATTGACATCTGCTCTAAAGGGTTACTCCAAAGACTTCTTTTGCCAAGTTCTTTTGCCAGAGATTCTGTGAAACCACATCTAAGTAAGTATACTATCAGAGAGTGATCTGGAATAGGCTCTGTAAGACCAGTGGCGCTCCCCCCCCCACCCACCCACAAACCAAAGGTTCACTGGTTTAAGGCCAAGTTGTGACAATGGGTGCACCCTCCCCCCCCCCCCCCCCACCTCCTGGCCAATTTTTTTTTTTTTAATATCGTGTTTGGATTGAAAATAATATGACATGACAAAGGAAGTGCTATTGATATTTCCCATGCTGTTTCAAATGAATGCATATCTCAATCCCTAGGCAATTTTAGAAACACCTATTTCTGCGTGTTAAATGCTGTTTCATGCACAAAAAGACAAAATTACTCCAAGGTGGGATATTGGAAAATCCCCCCAAGTATGACTTTAGGATGATTGCATAATTATTACTTGTATGCTAGAGGGTTTTTGGAAGAATAGGCTATTGTCCCTCGGGTTTTGACTGTATCTCTCATTGGTTTCTTCTCTTATAGACAACTGATAACCCTTTTCCATAAAATGTTTCACCAAATAGCAATTCTCATAAAATAGGTCTATTTGGGAGATATGTTCATTCAGTACAGATGAAAAAAATTGTTGGGATAAAAAGGGTACAGAGCCATCTCTAAAATAGCATCAATACCCTGTCCTCTGCTCACAAACCATTATTTACTCCCACAATTATACCATTTTATTTGCCACACTGAACTGAAGAACTCAATTATGTTTACTCCAACCCATTGTCTCTGGAAGGTATCTTACCACAGTCATGTGGTTCCTATTATAACTTATACAATCAATTTTGCCAGTTTGATTTCCTTTTCCTCTCCTAGTAATGTCAGCAAACTAAGCTCAAACAAACCATGCCATTTTACTCTATCACATACAATAAGAGGAGACAAGGACAAAATATTCAGCTGTGAAATAGGCACTGACTGTGTTTTCTTGTGTAATAGCTGTTTCTGAAGAAGCATCACTTTTGATACATGAGATCATTGTATTCATCTTTCTAAAAGCGCTGTTCCAGTAACTGCCTGGTATGTAACATAAGCCCCACTCTTCAAATCTTAGTTTATATTCATCATTTCTTATAAAGAAACACTGCCTGCACCCCATCCAATCACATCACCCCACACCAAAAACATCCACACACATTCTTGTACCCAAACTCATTAATTATGCTCAAACCAACAGAGGACATGAGATAAAATGTGTATTCGGTTCATCTGGGCGCCTAAAGGTTTTAAGTGTGCACAAATGCTTGTACACACATATACCTATAAATTAATGTGTGTACAATTAATTTGCTTGCACAAAAGGTCTTGGTGCATTCAAGGCACAGATTTAAAATGAATGCATTGGGAACACATGAAAAGAACCATGAAAATTGGGAAAAATTAGTTTTCAGTGAGCACAAACCTAAGAAAATAAGATATGCTATACTGGGTCAGAACAAGGTCCATCAAGCCCAGTATCCTGTTTCTAACCGTGGCCAATCTAGGTCATAAGTATCTAGCAGTTTCCCCAAAAGACACACATTCCAAAATGCTTGTATTGGGTCAAGCAGTGATATCCTGTGTCCCTTTTAATAATGGTTTATGGACCTTTCCTCAAGGAACTTGTCCAAACCTTTTGTAAACCCCGCTGAACTAACAACTTTTACTACATCCTCTGGTAAAAAAATTCCAGAGTTTCTCTTATTAGTCTTAAATAGATTACCCTGTAGCTTTGTTGCATGTCCCCTAGTCTTTCTATATTCTGATGATGTAAACAATTGATCTATGTTTACCCATTCCACTCCATTCATTAATTTATAGACTTCTATCGTATCTTCCCTCAGCCGTTTCTTTCCAGGCAGAAGAGCCCGAACATTTTAGCCTCTCTTCATAGGTGTATCCTTACATCCCCTTTACCATTTTGGTGGCTCTTTGTACCTTTTCTAATAACGCTATATTCTTTTTAAGATACGGCGTTCAGAATTGCATACAATATTCAAGGTGCGGTCGCATCATTGAACGATATAAAAGCATTATAATATCCCTTGTTTTAATTTCCATTCCTTTCCTTATGATACCAAGCATTCTATTTGCTCTCTTGGCCACCGCTGCACACTGGGTGGAGGGCTTTAGCATGTTGTCCACGATGACGCCTAAGTCTTTTTCCTGGGTGGTGGCTTCTAATGTGGAACCTTGCATCGTGTAACCATAGTTTGGGGTTTTCTTTCCTAGGTGCATAACTTTGCACTTGTCCACATTAAATTTCATCTGCCATTTGGATGCCCAGTCTTCCAATTTATCATGATCCTCTTGCAATTTTCCACAATCCTCAGGGGTTTTAACAACTTTAAATAGTTTTGTGTCATCTGCAAATTTGATAACCTCACTCATTATTTCCGTTTCCAGGTCATTAATGAATATGTTAAAAAGCAACAGACCCAGCACAGATCCCTGGGGTGCTCCACTATTCAACTTTCTCCATTGGGAAAATTTGCCATTTAGCCTTACCCTCTGCTTTCTATCTTTTAACCAGTTCCTGATCCAGAACAGTACACTGCCTCCTAACCCATGACACTTTAGTTTTGCCAAATGTCTCTGATGAGGGACCTTTTCAAAGGCTTTCTGAAAGTCCAGATACAGCACACTATATCAACCGACATACCTTTGTCTACCTGTTTATTCGCAACTTCAAAAGAAACATAACAAATTAGTAAAACAAGATCTTCCTCATCTAAAGCCATGTTGGCTGTCTCCCATTAAGCCATGACTATCTACATGTTCAGTAATTTTGTTCTTTATGATGGTTTCTGCCATTTTTCCCGGTACTGATATCAGACTCACTGGTCTGTAGTTTCCCGGATCACCCTGGAACCCTTTTTAAAAATTGGCCATCCTCCAATCTTCAGGTATTACAGATGATTTTAATGATAGTTCACAGATTACTAATAGAAGATCTGAAATCTCATATTTCAGTTCTTTCAACACCCTTGGACGAATACCATCCGGTCCAGGTGATCTGCTACTCTTCAGTTTATCAAATAGTTGTAATACGTCTTTCTGGTGTATTGATATTTCTTTCAGTTCTTCCGCAGTATCACCTTTAAATACCACTTCAGTCATGGGTAACATCCCTACATCTTCCTGAGTAAACACCAAAGCAAAGAATTCATTCAGTTTCTCTGCTATGGCCTTGTCTCCTCTTAGTGTCCTTTTTACCCCTCTATCATCTAATGGTCCAACTGACTCTCTCACAGGTTTTCTGCTACGAATGTAATTGAAAAAGTCTTTATTATGTGTTTTTGTTTCCACAGCAAGATTCTTCTCAAATTCTCTCTTTGCCTGCCTTATCATTGCCTTGCATCTAACTTGCCAGTGCTTGTGCTGATTCCAGTTTTCATCATTTGGCTCTTTTTTCCATTTCCTGAAAGATGCTTTATTTGGCAACAGCCTCTCTGACCTCACCTTTAAACCATGCTGGCAGGTGTTTGGACTTACTTCCACTTTTCTTAAAGCATGGAATACAGCTGGTCTGGGCTTCCAAGATAGTATTTTTAAACAACACCCAAGCTTGATGTAAGTCTTTAACCTTTGCAACTGCTCCTTTTAGTTTTTTCTTAACTATTTTCCTCATTTTATCATAATCTCCCTTTTGAAAGTTAAAAGGTAGTACTGTGGATTTCCTTACCATCCCTCTTACATTGATTAAATCAAACACGATCATGCTATGATCACTATTGCCAAGTGGCCCCAACGCCCTTATCTCTTGCACCAGATCTGGTGCTCCACTAAGGACTAGGTCCAAAATGGCTTCCCCTCTGGTTGGTTCATGAACCAGCAGCTCCAAGAAGCAGTCATTTATTTCATCTAGAATTTTATCTCCCTAGAATGTCCTGCCATGACACTGGCCCAGTCAATACCGGGGTAATTGAAATCACCCATTCTTATTACTATGTTTTAACTTTTGTTAGCTTCCCTGATTTCTTTGAGCATTTCATCATCTATTTGCTCATTCTGGCCAGGCAGTCGATAGTACACCCCCACTGCCATCGCCTTTCCCTTTTTACATGGAATTTCAATCCATAGAGATTCTACACAAATCTTATTTCCTGCAAAACTTTAATCCTTTGTGACTGAATGCCCTCTCTAACATAGAGCGCAACCCCTCCACCATTATGATATAGTTTGTACCCAGGAATCACAATGTCCCATAGGTTGTCCTTCCACCATATCTCTGAGATACCAATCGTATCTTCTCATTTAGTGCTATATATTCTAACTCTCCCATCTTATTTTTTAGATTTCTAGCATTTGCATACAAGCATTTTAGAGACTGTATTTATTTATATTAATCTAGCTATCAGTAGGCGGGGTAATTTGGAATCTTTAAGCTCTGTCTGCTCCATAATCAAGGGCATTTGTGCTATTTTTGTCTTTGTTGGAATCTCTCTGCTGATATGCCCTAACTTCATTCTTTTAGTAGTATCCTTCAAGGATACATTGTTCTGAACCATGTGCTCTTGGGTGACTGTCGGCTCTCCCCTATTATCTAGTTTAAAAGCTGCTTTATCTCCTTTTTAAAGGTTAATGCAAACAGCCTGTTTCCATCCTGGTTAAGGTGAAGCCCATCCCTTTGGAAGAGCTCCTCCTTTCCCCAGAATGTTCCCCAGTTCCTGTCAAATCTAAACCCCTCACCCTTGCACCATCGTCTCATCTACGCATTGACACTCCGGAGCTCTGCCTGCCTTTTGGGTCCTGCCCTTGGAATGGGAAGCATTTTGGAGAATGCTACCCTGGAAGTTCTGGATTTCAACTTCCTACCTAAAAGCCTAAATTTAGCCTGCAGAACCTCCCTACCACATTTTCCTATGTCATTGGTACAGAGATGTACTAAGACAGCAGATTCCTCCCCAGCACTATCTAAGGCCTTGTCTCGGTGGCACTTGAGGTCCACTACCTTCAAACCAGGCAGGTATGTTACCAGGCAATCCTCACTTCCACCATCCACCCAGCTATCTACATGCCTAATGATCGAATCACCAACTATAACATCTGTCCTAACCCTTCCCTGATGGGCATATGCCCCTGGAGAAACTTCCTCAGTGTGAGAGGGTTTTACATCACCTGGAGGACAGGTCCTAGCTACAGGATCACTTTCTGCCACACCAGGGTGATGCTCTCCTGTCATGTGACTTCTCTCCTCCATGGCAACAGGGATGCTGCTGGACTGGAGGTGGGACTTCAGTATTATATCCCTGTAGGTCTCGTCTATATACCTCTCAGTCTTCCTTATGTCCTCCAAGTCCGCTACTCTAGCCTCCAGAGATCGGACTCATTCCCTGAGAGCAAAGAGCTCCTTGCACCTAGTGCACACATAAGACCCCTCACCAACTTAAATTTATTTTGGCTGTACACACTCCTACAAAACATCTAGAGAAAAATAAAACTTTTATTGAAAATAATCATGAAAAAATAGCGCTGGTCTCATGGTGTTTACCCCTCATTACCACAAGCAGTCAGTACCGTGAGACTGGTGTCATTTTGACTGATGATGGAGATGGGGCAGGAGTGGAGGGGGATTGCTCCTGCCCGTTTTACCACTGTCCCACCAGGGGAGCCCTGGTAAGGACCAGGGCTGGTTGTGGGCTTTGGGAGGTGTGTGTGTATGCATGCAGACTTTGATGGGCCATGGATGGGGGCCTGGAGAGAAGTGAAGTTTGATGGGCTTGCAGGGTGCTTTTTGGGAATCTGACTTGTCGGGTTCTTGGGGGGATCAGAGATTTCATAGGGGCTATGGGAGAGGGGGACGCAGCATCAATGCAGCATGTTTGGCCATGGCTGTACAGCGGCAATCTCCATAGATTGGCTGCACTTAGCCCCACCTTTTGAGGTGGCATTATCTGCAGTAATGCTATCAGCAATTTGGACAGCCAGCACATGACAATTGCTCATGCGCTGGCTGCCTCCTGTTACCATGCCTTCTTCCTGCCAACATCCTGCTTCTCCCCTCATCTAACTTTGAAATGCAGAGCATGGAAAATTGCCATTATCTGCATTTTGCCTACGTTAGCTCAACACTGTATGATAGCACAGGCTATCTGCTGCATTAACAGTAAAGCAGTTTAGCAAACACACCCCTTTGTTATTTAATCAAATTTCAAATGAAGTGAATAGTCTATGCTTGATTTATCTTCAGAACTTTGTCTAATCTTAGAAAATAACCAGTATATCTTTTTGACCCTAAGCAATTAGAATTTTCTTTCGTGCTAGAGGTTCTCCAAATACTATGGTGATTCCTCCTTTTATCTGACTGTTTTCAGGGTTGTGATGATTAAAAGGTTAATAGTATTAGTCATCAGTTTTGGTCATAATTAATTTTTGATATAATTATTAATGTAAGCCTTACAGTATTTCTTGATTGGATCTTCCCCCTCTTTTCTGGTGGATTTATAGAGGACAGTCTGTTCTATAAAATGTGCTTTTTGTTATGTATAATCAGGAATTGATGTTTACCTATTTTATTAGTAAATATTTATATGGCCTGAATGTGGAGGAATAAAGTCCTTTATCCATTACCAGCTTTTGATTATTTTAATCTTTCCATTTAAAGATCTAATTTCCTTTACTAGAACTTTTTTATGTTTATTTATTAGGATTTATTAATTGCCTACTCATTGTATTTACCAAAAAATGTAAAACAATTTGAGAAAACATTGGAAACATTTTTCCATGTAGTTTTTTTGCCCACTAATCTATTTTAATTTTGCCCATCAGACTCTGTAATGTTTGTATCTTCTGACTCTTCTTTTAACTGTTAGATCTCATTTTAATAAAATGCTGTTAATTAGTACTGAGATAGGTGTAAAAGCAGGTGACACTTCACTAAAATGTGAAAGAAAAGAAAACCCCAATGTGGGTGTTATGAACCAATCCAATTATCACATTCACATTCTACCAAGCAGTGATGTATATCCCAAGAAAATGTTAATGCTGTGCATTTCTCTGTTTTTTTTTTTTTAAAACAATAGCTGACTTTGGTCTTGCCAAACAGAAACAAGAAAGTAGCAAGCTCACATCTGTGGTGGGAACGATATTATATTCCTGGTAAGTACAAGACAATATAACCAAAGACGTGGTCAAAATCTATTTGAAAAATAATAAACATTATATTTTAAGTTTTTTTGAATAACCCCAAATTGCATGCTATGATTTGTCATAATTTTTCTGAAAATACTCGTAGTAGAGGGGAACATCAGTCTTGACTGAGGAAAGGGTTTTAGTTCCTAAGATCTAGTGAAAAACTGTATTGTTAGTTTAATAAAAAAAGTATTGCCTCATATTCTTTTTTTTATTTTTTATTTATATTTAATCTTTACTTCTGCATCCTAAAACATGTAGTACCCAGTATTCAAAGAATTTTAGTGGTTGGGGCAAGGTACTTCAGGCCGGAAGTTCGGGGGTTCAAATCCCACTAGAGGACAGCAAACTTGGGCTGAAAGGACTGGGGTTTCTAGTCCCACAGGTGCTCCTTGTGGTCTTGGGCAAGCCACTTAACCCTCCATAGCCCATGTTCCCTGTAAATATATGTGTAAATAGTTAATATGGTTATCCAAGTTGAGATCCCTGTTATTTGTAATTACGCTGTAATCCCCCACCGTAAAATACATTGATGTTCCATGTAAACCGCACTGATATCAAATAGTGCGGTATATAAGAGAAATAAATAAATAAATTAGCCTTTTTGAAAATTTACTAGGGCTGAGCACTTAAATTTCTGCTCATAAAAGTGGGTGGCAACAAGGACAGATTTAGAGCTGGGGACAAAAAGTTAGGAGCTCAGCAAATTCATAAATCCAGGCAAATGAATGGCAGACCTAAATTTATGAGCATTGCATTTAAGCTCCTAAATGAAACTGAATTTTCAGCTGAAAATGTACGCTCCTTAGTTTGGCTGAAAATGGGACTTAACTTTAGGAGCTCAGCTTTTTTTTTGAGTATTGGACCTCAGATCAAAATAATCATGTGTAGCCCCCCTCTGCTGTGTAGTCCAGGCCAATTGCTTTGAAGCTTCCTGTAGACAAGGGAGCATAACAATCCAAGGAGCTGTTAACCATAGTTTCTCTGAATTCCTGAATTTAAAAGTATCAGGGTTCAGACTTGTAAGGAGATTGGATGCACAGTGGCAATAATAATTATTAAGGATTTGGCACTTGATACTCTCACCTTCACCCTTCTCGATAAAGAGAGTCCAGGCCAGAAAGTTTGTGTTCTGAACCAAGGGATTACTCAAACATTAGGCTCACTGATAAACAACTTCAACAATTATCAAGTTACACTATAAAGAGAACTATAATACAAAGGGTAAAATCTTCTTATAATATCTGAAGTAAAGTTGACTCCATTCCTACCCACTCTCTGCACTTTACTATTTGTGTTATTTAATTTAATCCAGCCACATTCAGCTTCTTTGACCAATTACTGGTACTTGATATTTTTAATTCTCCTTCATGTACTCTTCTGTGTCACAAGACATAGGGATGTTGTCCCACAGTTCCCCTAACTTGGATACCTTGATGTTTCTTCTCTAGTGCTGATTCCTTTCCAGTACCTCCTGGTATTCTTTATAAATGTTTATATTTATTTATTTAGCAATGCTTACATACCCCTTTTCACCGGGTCAAAGTGGTTAACATTCAGGTACGGTATATATTTCCCTTGTCCCCGAAGGGCTCACAATCAACATTTTGTACCTGAGGGGCAAAAGAGGGTTAAGTGGCTTGCCCAAAGCCACCAGGAGCGCCTGTAGGACTAGAAACCCCAGTCCCTCTGGCCCAAGGTTGCTGTTTTTCAGGAGCCATTATCTTGATGCTGTGCAACTCCCCCCCCCCCCCCCCCCACTTCCTCTTGGCAGTGACTCCAAGCTCCTCTCATTCTTATTGCTGATTAAGGTGGTTGGTACAGATTCTCATTCTAGTGGGTTGTCTACTCTGGCTGTGTGCCAAAGGCACTTTCCCCATTCTGGGGTAGTCATCTGCCTAGAGCATATTGATGCAATAGCAAAAGGCAAATACAAAGCACTTCCCTTAGAGCGAGGTTCTTATATTGAGGGGACTTTTTATTTTATTTATTTACATTCTCTTATATACCGTGCTATTCTGCATCAGTGCGGTTTACATTGAAAAAACTGAAATTACATTGAACAGGGCATTATAACTTGGAGATAACTATTTTACAGGGAACATGGGCTATGGAGGGTTAAGTGGCTTGCCCAAGACCACAAGGAGCACCTGTGGGACTAGAAACCCCAGTCCTTCCGGCCCAAGGTTGCTGTCCTCTAGTGGGATTTGAACCCCTGACATTCCGGCCTGTCTTAGTGGTGTGCTAGTTCAGCCTTCTCAGCTATAACTTACCTTGCCTCTCTCAACTAACTGGGCTTTGTGTGGTACCCCCTTCCCCCCTGCTGAGGGTTCAGGACAGGGTACCTTGTAACTGCCCTCTTTAATAGGACTTATCTCCCACCCACCCCTGGGGTAATTGTAGTTTTATAGGTACTTGCACATCTTAGAGGAAAGGGGCTGCTCTCAGGTGCAGCTCGTTATCCAAATCAGTCATACACAGAGGACCTGAGATTAATAATTAAGCTTCAGGTACACAAGGTGTATTAGGGGTATTAGATACACTTTTATTGGTATAAGCATCCACACCAATCCTTATTATATACAGAATTTAAAAGACCTAAACACAAGCTTTAAACTAAGATGCAGACAGAAGTCCAGCAACGAGATGGGGGTTCTCCGGTCTTTTGCATTGAGTGTCACATGTATGATTTTCTCCCAGTTGCTGAGAGGTCTTACGTATGCACTAAGTGCAAAGAACTCTTTGCTCTCAGGGAACGAGTCCGTTCTCTAGAGGCTAGAGTAGCAGACCTGGAAGACATAAGAAAGACAGAGAAGTACATGGACGAGACCTACAGGGATATAGTCCTGAAGTCCCACCTCCAGTCTGGCAGCATCCCTATTGCCATGGAGGAGAGAGGTCACGTGACAGGAGAGCATCACCCTGGTGTGGCAGGAAGTGATCCTGTAACTAGGACCTGTCCTCCAGGTGATGTAAAACCCTCTCGCACCGAGGACGTTTCTCCAGGGCCATGTCCCCATGAGGGGAGGGTCAGGACAGCTGTTATAGTTGGTGATTCAATCATTAGGAATGTAGATAGCTGGGTGGCTGGTGGACGTGAGGATCGCTTGGTAACATGCCTGCCTGGTGCGAAGGTAGCGGACCTCACGCACCGCCTAGATAGGATCATAGATAGTGCTGGGGAGGAGTCTGCTGTCTTGGTACATGTCGGTACCAATGACATAGGAAAATGTGGTAGGGAAGTTCTGGAGGCTAAATTTAAGCTTTTAGGTAGGAAGTTGAAATCCAGAACTTCCAGGATAGCGTTCTCCGAAATGCTTCCTGTTCCACGTGCAGGACCCAAAAGACAGGCAGAGCTCCGGAGTCTCAATGCGTGGATGAGACAATGGTGCAAGGATGAGGGTTTTGGATTTGTTAGGAACTGGGGAACATTCTGGGGAAAGGGGGGGCTCTTCCGAAGGGATGGGCTTCACCTTAATCAGGATGGGACCAGACTGCTGGCATTAACCTTTAAAAAAGAGATAGAGAAGCTTTTAAACTAGAAATTAGGGGAAAGCCGACAGTCACCCAGGAGTGCATGGTTCGGACAAAGGTATCCTTGAAGGATACTACCAAAAGCAGTGAGGTTCCAAAAGGGAGTATAGTAGCCCAAATGCCCTTGAGTAAGGAGCAGACAGAGCATAAAGATTCCAAATTACCCCTGCCTACCAATAGCCAGATTAATATGAATAAAATACAGTCTCTAAAATGCTTGTATGCCAATGCTAGAAGTCTAAACAATAAGATGGGAGAGTTAGAATATATAGCACTAAATGAGAGGTTAGATATGATTGCACTCTCAGAGACATGGTGGAAGGAGGATAACCAGTGGGACACTGTGATACCTGGATACACACTATATCGTAATGATAGAGCTGATCAAATTGGTGGAGGGGTTGCGCTCTATGTTAGAGAGGGCATTGAGTCAGAAAGGATTAAAGTTTTGCAGGGAACAAAATTTGCTGTAGAATCTCTATGGATTGAAATTCCATTTATGAAGGGGAAGATGATGGCAGTTGGAGTATACTATCGACCGCCTGGCCAGAATGAACAAATGGATGACGAAATGCTCAAAGAAATCAAGGAAGCTAACAAAAGTCACAACAGAGCAGTAATAATGGGTGATTTCAATTACCCCGGTATCGACTGGGTCAGTGTCACAGCAGGACAAGCTAAAGAGATAAAGTTTCTAGATGGAATAAATGACTGCTTCTTGGAGCAGCTGGTTCATGAACCGACCAGAGGGGAAGCCATACTGGACCTAGTCCTTAGTGGAACGCCAGATCTGGTGCAAGAAATAAGGGTGTTGGGACCACTTGGCAATAGTGATCATAGTATGATCATGTTTGATTTAATTAGTGGAGGACAGATAGTAAAGGCATCCACAGTACTACCTTTTAACTTTCAAAAGGGAGACTATGATAGAATGAGGAATATAGTTAGGAAAAAACTAAAAGGAGCGGTTCCAAAGGTTAAAGACTTACAGCAAGCTTGGGTGTTATTTAAAAATACTATCCTCGAAGCCCAGACCAGCTGTATTCCACGCATTAAGAAAAGTGGAAGAAAGTCCAAAAAACTGCCAGCATGGTTTAAAGGTGAGGTCAGAGAGGCTGTTGCTGCCAAAAAAGCAACCTTCAGGAAATGGAAAAAAGAGCCAAATGATGAAAACTGGAAACAGCACAAGCACTGGCAAGTTAAATGCAAAGCATTGATAAGGCAGGCAAAGCGGGAATTTGAGAAGAAACTTGCTACGGAAGCAAAAACACGAAATAAAGACTTTTTCAAGTACATTCGTAGCAAAAGGCCTGTGAGAGAGTCAATTGGACCATTAGATGATAGAGGGGTAAAAGGGGCAGTAAGAGGAAACAAGGCTATAGCAGAGAGACTGAATGAATTCTTTGCTTCGGTCTTTACTGAGGAAGATGTAGGGATGTTACCCAAGACTGAAGTGGTATTTAAAGGTGATACTGCAGAGGAATTGAGAGAAATATCGCTACACCGGGAAGATATATTACAACTATTTGATAAACTGAATAGTAGCAAATCATCTGGACCGGATGGTATACATCCCAGAGTGTTGAAAGAACTGAAATATGAGATTGCAGACCTGCTATTGGTAATCTGTGAACTTTCATTAAAATCATCTGTAATACCTGAAGATTGGAGGGTCGCCAACGTAACACCAATTTTTAAAAAGGGTTCCAGGGGTGACCCAGGAAATTACAGACCGGTGAGCCTGACGTCAGTACCAGGGAAAATGGTAGAAACCATCATAAAGAACAAAATTACACAGCATGTAGATAGTCATGGTCTAATGGGAGACAGCCAACATGGCTTTAGACAAGGAAGATCTTGTTTTACTAATCTGATATGTTTTTTTGAAGGTGTGCATAAACAGGTAGACAAAGGTGAGTCGGTTGATATAGTGTATCTGGACTTTCAGAAAGCTTTTGACAAAGTCCCCCATCAGAGACTTTTGGCGAAGCTAAAAAGTCATGGGATAGGAGGCAGTGTACTATTGTGGATCGCGAACTGGTTAAAAGATAGAAAGCAGAGGGTAGGGCTAAATGGCCAATATTCCCAATGGAAAAAGGTGAATAGTGGAGTACCCCAGGGATCTGTACTGGGTCCGCTGCTTTTTGACATATTCATAAATGACCTGGAAAAGGGAATAACTAGTGAGGTTATCAAATTTGCAGATGACACAAAACTGTTTAAAGTTGTTAAAACCCAAGAGGATTGTGGAAAACTGCAGGAGGATCTGGATAAATTGGAAGACTGGGCATCCAAATGGCAGTTGAAATTTAATGTGGACAAGTGCAAAGTTATGCACCTAGGAAAGAACAACCCACACTATAGTTACACGATGCAAGGCTCCACATTAGAAACCACCACCCAGGAAAAAGATTTAGGAGTCATCGTGGATAACATGTTAAAACCCTCCGCCCAGTGTGCAGCGGCGGCCAAGAAAGCAAATAGAATGCTAGGTATCATAAGGAAAGGGATGGAGAATAAAACAAAGGATGTTATAATGCCTCTGTATCGCTCCATGGTACAACCGCACCTTGAATATTGTGTGCAATTCTGGTCACCGTATCTTAAAAAGGACATAGCGTTATTAGAAAAAGTACAGAGAAGAGCCACCAAATTGGTGAAGGGGATGGAAGGCTACTCCTATGAAGAGAGGCTAAGAAGGTTAGGGCTCTTTAGCCTGGAGAAGAGACGGCTGAGGGGAGATATGATAGAGGTCTATAAATTAATGAATGGAGTGGAACGGATAAACGTGGATCAATTGTTTACGCTATCAGAGTATAGAAAGACTAGGGGACATGTAATGAAGCTACAGGGTAAACTATTTAAGACAAATAAGAGAAAATATTTTTTCACTCAACGTGTAATCAAACTCTGGAATCTGTTACCGGAGGATGTAGTAAGGGCTGTTAGTATAGCTGGGTTTAAAAATGGTTTGGACAAGTTCCTGGAGGAAAGGTCCATAAACCACTATTAAAAGGGACCCAGGATATCAATGCTTGACCCAGTACAAGCATTGTGGAACCTGTGTCTTTTGGGGATATTGCTAGGTACGTATGACCTAGATTGGCCACTGTTGGAAACAGGATACTGGGCTTGATGGACCTCGGTCTGACCCAGTATGGCATGTCTTATGTTCTTATGAAGTACCTTGCCCCAAACACTAGGCCACTCCTCCACTCCACTTTTACTTTTCATGGGAGTCTCCTCACAATCTAAAATGAAATGGAAGAGGAACCTCCCATGGCCTGGAAAGTACTAGTCCACTTCTTTCTATCTCTAGTAATAACTGGTAGGGACGATGGATGGTGCCATTGATCCCAATGCAAAATGCAATTAGTCTCTACACATATGATATGAATTCCAGAAGTAGATTTTCTCAGCACCGGTGTTTCAAACAGTACTACACAATTTCCTTTAAAAAAACAAAACAAAATTATATACCCCACATATGGCTGTTTATATTCACTCCCAAAACAGGCCATGTGTTACTCTAATGAACCAAATCAAGGGGGGGGGGGGGTGTTCAATGTTAATGTATATCTCCAGGAACAAGCAGGAATGCGGTCTTCACATATGGGTTTTATCGGTACCGATGGAGCCCATGCGGGAATGTTCCCCAGCGTCCAATTGGAAAGCTTTTGGGAGCACTCCACTGCACCTGCGCATCTGCCTTCCTAAGTCCTCTCCTCAGTTCTTCATTTTCTTTGGAGCTAGCAGGAGGGTTTCTTCCTGTCACCACCAGAAAATATCATTTTTTGGTTAAAATCTGTGCTCTGCCTTTCCATCAATGCCGGTACCTTCTCTGCTACCAGCCCTGATATTTCTTTTCTTTTCAAATATTTTTTTCTAAATTTTGGTGGTTCTACCACCAAATTAGGCCTTGGCCTACCCTTTTCTGCCAGGATGGAAAAATACATCAGTGGCTTCAAAAAATGTACCAAGTGTTCTGGTACAATATCAGTCACTAACAAACACCACTGGTGTTTAAAATGTTTGGGCCCAGATCATTTACCAACTGACTGTCCTTTGTGACAAAGATGACAAAACCAGGCCTAAAGAACAGGGCCAGTATGGTTCTCTGTTTGCCCCGGATTCGATTTCAGTTGCTTACGTATCGTCAAGTACGTCAGGCTCCTCCTCTCTTGGTTCTCAGATCTCCTCAAAGTCCAAACATAGGTCTAAGTCTAAGTCATTGGCATTGAAGACCAATACCGATATTCGAGGTATTCCCTTCATTGTCATCGGGATTCACTGAAAGGTGCAACCGATGCAGATCGGCCTGCCAAACAGCCCTGGTGGGAGGACCAGTCCTTCAAACCACAAAAGGAGCTCCAGGACGCTCCCGAGGCCTCGACCTCTGGAGAGCTGCTGGTTCCATGCTCTGGGATGCTGGCTCAAAGCCCAGTGCATGATTCCACCAAGGCACTGGGTTCCTCCCTCGACCAGTGCATCCTGGCTATCAAGAGTAGCTTGGCAGCACTCCTGGGAGGCTTAGTACCAATGGTGTCAACGGCTCCAGTAATGCAGGCATTGGCATCCGGTCTAAGTTCGATATCTCCGGGGCCGATGCCAGCCCTTCAACCAGTATCGGGGGATCCTCTGCCTCTGATACCTGCTTTGGAACTGACAGGTTCCATCGCTACCCAACAGGTTCCCTGTGCCGCACTGCCTGAACATCGGTTTCGGTATCATGCCTCGACATCGGCATGAGACCGTTGATACTTAAGTATCTTAATATGTATACTTGAGAGGAAAGGCGGGATAGAGGTGATATGACTGAGACATTTAAATACCTGTATGACATAAATGCATAGGAGGAGAGCCTCTTTCGATTGAAAGCAAGCTCTGCTACGAGGGGACGTAGGATGAGGGCGAAAGGAGATAGACTCAGGAGTAATATTCAGAAAGATTTCTTTAAGGAAAGAGTGGTAGATGCGTGTAATAGTCTCCCAGTGGAGGTGATAGAGATGAGGACAATATCTGAATTCACAAAAGCCTGGGACAAACACAGAGAATCTCTAAAGGAAAAAAGGAAACTGTTGTAGTGGTTGATATGGAAGGGCAGACTAGATAGGCCACGTGTTTTTTTTCTGCCATCATAATTCTATGTTTCTCTCAGAATCAGACTCTATCTCTTCCAATTCCGATGATGCATTGGAGGATTCCAGGGGAACCCATGATCTCCCTTCTGATCATTCCCCTCATCATGAGTGGTATCAGTCCACACCAGAAGACATGTCTTTTAAGGATTTCATCCAAGACATGGCTGTGGGCCTGCAGATTACTGTGACTTCTGAGAAGGAACCGAGGGCAGAGGAATTGTAAATCCTCCAGTATTCCTCGGCACCCAAGGAGGCTGCCACATTATCGGTGCATCTGATCCTTCAGGATCTAATGCTACATATGTGAGAGGCCTCGCTAACGGTTCTGCCTATTAGCAAGTGACTCGGTACCATGTACCAAGTTCCTCCATGTCCTGGCTTTCAAAAGCTTCAACTTCCACACCATTCTATGGTGGTGGAATCAGCGATGCGTTGCATCAAGAGTTCTAAAAATCATTCTTCCATTCCTCTGGGCAAGGACTCCAGAACTCTGGTTGCCTTTGGTTGTCATTGCTTTCTGGCATGTATGCTTAATTCTAGGATTATTTCTTACATGCTCTAAATGGGCATGCATCTCAAGGATATTGCCTATCCTTCCTGCTGACAAATTTGATGCATTCCAGGCCTTAATCAGGCAAAGCTAGAATACATCCAAGTTTCTTACCACAGCATCTTTTGATGCTTTCGAGTCATCCAGCAGAGCTTCAGCAGTCTGCATTGGTGCTCGCAGAATGGCCTGGCTCCAGACATTGACCTTGAGCAGTGGGTTCAGGATAAATTTGTCAATATTCCCTGCTCTGGAGAGAACCTCTTTGGAAAGGGTTGGAGAGAGAAGGCTGGGGAGCTTGAGGCAGATGATTTCATTCTCAAAAGGCTCTCCCAGAAGACTTCTGACCCCTCTAGGAGGAGGACTAATTCCAAGAAGTCTTTCTATCCCAAAAAAGAAAAGATATTATCCTTCTTATCCACCTGCAGCTGCTTACCAACCTCAGCAGCAACAGTAGAGACAACCGGGTCCTCACCAGGCCAAAAACCTAAGATGCCTAAACCACAACCAGCTGCACAGCCATAGCCAGCACCTGGTTTTTGACAACATCCTAGAGAGCATAGCTACTCTGTCTCTGCAGGGTCCCCAACCCCTTTACATAGCAGGCAGACTCTGTGCCTATGCCCACAGGTGACACCTCATCACATCAGAACAGTAGACTCAAAATCATCTAAGCGGGCTATCTGCTTCACTTTAAAAACTTACCCCCCCCCCACCAACTCCAAAAGGGATTATCCTGCAAACCCCTTGCAGGCCAATCTGCTGTCAGTAGAGGTGACCACCCTGTTAGCTCAGTGGCCATACAGAGAGTTCCGTCCAACCAAGAGGGTAGGGGCTTCTTCTCGCCTTACTTCCTTACTCCAAAGAAGATAGGAGGGTTTAGCCCATTCTAGATCTCAGGGATCTCAACAAATTCCTCGTTCAAGAAAAATCCAAAATGATATCCCTGGGTACACTTCTGCCATACCTTCAGAAGAATGATTGGCTATGTTCTCTAGACCTCAAGGAGGCATGCACACACTCAGGGCCTTATCGAGGGTGAATTGCACCCTGTGCGACTTGCACATCGGGCGTGTGCCCCCCCCCGCACCTCAATCCATCAACTTTCTGGATAGTGGCAGGAGACAAGAGGCGCCTCCAATGTGCAAGTCGTCGGCACGCTAAGCAGATCTGCCCCTCCTTTCTCTGATGTTGCATCAGAGGAGGGAGAGACGAGACCTGTTTAGTATGCCACAAGAAGGCTTAAGGGGCACATTTCAGCTGTCTGCTGTTGCCTGCTGCCGCTGAGTGAAGAAAAAGTGGCAGCAGCAGGCAATGGCAGACATCTGAAATGCGCCCTTAAGCCTTTGCACCCTGTGCGGCCGCAGCGCTAGCACAGGGCTAGGTACGGTCCTGCACACACTTGCTGATCCATCCTCAACACAGACAATATCTGTGTGTTTTTGTTCCAGCAAATCCACTACTAATACGGGGTGCTCCTCTTCAGGATAGTCTCATCACCCCAAAATGCATGGCAGTCATGGCCCCCTACCTGCATACTTTAGGGATCTTTGTCTTCGCCTGCTTAGATGATTGGCTAATCAGGGGAGAATCCCCAGAAGAGGTAAAACTATCGCATCATCGCTGTGCTCCAAATTCTGGGATTCGTCTTAAACTTTCCCAAATCTTACCTGGCCCCATTCCAGAGATTCAAATTTATCGGAACACTTCTGGACACATGTCAGGTCTGAGTTTTCCTTCCACAGGACCGCTCTGCCCACCTTATCGAGCTGGCACACACTATACAGAGTCACAGTGCCGTAACAGTTTGAGAAATGCTACACCTTCATGGACACATGGCCTCAACGGTCCATGTTGTCTTCTGTACTTGCCTACACATGCGGCAAGCCCAATGGATACTTTCTTCTCAATAGATCCAAGTGACTGGATGTCTCTCAGACAAGGTTTGCATCACTCTTTTTTCTTGTCAACTCCCTTCTGTGGTGGTGTTTCCCTCAAAACCTACTCGGAGGGACACCTTTTCAGATGCCTCCATCTCAACACACCATGACAACAGATGCTTCCAAACTAGGATGGGGAGCATATCTCAACAGTCTCACTACAAAGGACAGTGGACACAACAGAAGTCTCACTTGCAGATCAATCTCCTGGAACTTTGTGCTCTCACGAATACCCTTAGGGTTTTTCAATCCCAACCTTTGGGCAAACAGGTGTTAGTTCAAAAGGAGAACCAAGTGGCCATATTCTATGTGAACAAGCAGGGGTGAATGGGTTCCTTTCCCCTCTGCCAGGAAACCCTTCATCTCTGGTTCTTCTCCATTGCACACAGCATACATCTCAGGGTGGTGTATCTCCTTGAGGACAGACTCAGCCGTGCCCTGCGTCTGCATGAGTGGACTTTGAATCAGGAAACAGCATCTTGGATCTTCTACATGTGGGAGACCCCCAGGATAGATCTCTTCACCCAGGAGAATGCACAACTTCTGCTGTTTTGCTCAAGGCTTCCCTCCCAGCACAGCCATGCAGTGGATGTCTTCCACTGGGCAACGGAGCTAATATATGCATTCACGCTTACCCCCTTAATACCCAAGACCTTGGTAAAGCTACAGGCTGATTGAGCTCCATGATTCTAAAACCCCTGACTAGCCCTGTCAGCCACGGTTTCCTCTGCTGCTTCACCTAGCATAGACTCCACTTCTCAGTCTGGGTTATGCTCCCAACCTCCTCTCGCAGGATCATGGGACACTTCTCCATCCCAATCCACAAGCCCTCCATCTCACGGCATGGCTGTTGAAAGCATAATCTTTGCTGACTTTGACCTTCCTCAACAGGTCAAGGATGTCCTACTTGTATCACACAAGCCATCTACTAGATATTCCTATGCCTTCAAATGATGAAGATTCATTCTCTGGTGTACCCCAAAACATATTGACCCCTTTGCCTGTCTAGTGGAATTTCTTTTGCAATATCTCCTCCACTTATCCTCATCAGGCCTCGAGACTAACTCAGAGTTCATTCTATTTTTTCAAATCCTTTGGTGGAATGTTTCATGTGGAGTCTCCTACTGTCCAAGCAACCAATCAAACCACCACCGGTGGCCTGGGATCTCAATGTGGTCCTAGTGCAACTTCTAAAGCCTCCTTTCAAGCCTTTAGCAACCACTTCTATAAAATTTCTCTCTTGGAAGGTAATCTTCCTCATTGCCCTGACCTTAGCTCACCATATCAGCAAACTGCAGACTTTGGTGTTGGATCCTCCATATATTTGGTTCCACCATGACAAGGTGGTTCTCCGTGTACATCCACACTTCCTTCTGAAGGTGGTCTCAGCCTTCCATCTTAACCAACTGGTCATGCTACCGGTCTTCTTCTCCAGACCGCAAGCCTCTAGAGCTGAAGCAGCTCTTCACACTTTTGATTGCAAGTACACCCTGGCTTTCTACTTGGATAGAACCAATAATCACAGGAAATCCTCTCAATTATTCATTTATTTTGATCCATGTCACCTTGGACTTCCAGTGTCAAAGCACACCCTATCCAACTGGATTGCGGACTGCATCTCTTTTGCATGTGCTCAAGTGGGACTCTCCCTAGATGGTCACGTCACTACTCAGAATGTGAGAGCCATGGCAACCTCAGTTGCCAACCTTCGTTCTGTCTCCATTGACAAAATCTGTTGAGCAGCTACCTGGTCCTCCATCCATACCTTTGCCACACACTACTGCCTAGACAGGAACTCCCGTTGGGATACTGTCTTTAGCCAGGCTGTCCTCCAGCACCTTTTTGGGACTCCTACCCTCCGTCCTAAACCTTTTTTGGCACCTGACTCCCCTGTCAATGGTCTGCCAGCTGCAATCAAGTCCAATGGGGTTACTTGTATTCACATCTTCTTGGCTCTATCCTTTAGCCTCAGGGATGCTGCTGCGACCAGCTTCAGTCTGGTATCTGGGAGCTAGTGAGTCCCATATGTGAAGACTGCATTCCTGCTTGTTCCTGGAGATAGCATTGTTACTCACCTGTAACAGGTGATCTCTGGGACAGCCTGAATCGGTCTTCACAATCTGCCCTCCTCACCTAGGAGCTGTAAGATATTCTCTTTTTTCCTCGGTCTCTCAGCTACAAACTCAACTGAGGAGAGTACTTGGGAAGGCAGATGCACAGGAACAGTGGAGTGCTCCCAAAAGCTTTCCATTGGACTCTGGAGAGCATTCCCATGTGAGCTCCATCAGTACTGATGATATCCATTTGTGAAAACTGATTCCTGCTGTTCCCAGAGATCATCTGTTACAGGTGAGTAACAATACTAAATCTTTCTTTACTCAACCTAAACAAGGTGAAAGTGCACGCTTCCAGTGTAATACAATGGTGTATTCCCTGTTTACTCCGCTTGTAGAATTTCCCCTCCATTCCTGGGTCCAGCATCGCTTCTTCTCTCTCCCCTATTCCCTCCTTGGCCAGCACTACCCCTCTGACCTGTCTTTTTCCCATGGTGACTGCAACAATGTAAAAACAGTGATAATCTAACCCCTGCACCAGCTGGACACAAAGTCTCTCAGCCCATGCAATCTTGAAATCTGCCGCATCCCAATCCCATGGCAACAGAAGTGCCCATCAGGGGAAGGACATGGGAAAGCAAGATTACAAGGTGATGCATGTAATGGCATAAAACAGGACCAAATTAACCGGTCCTGCAGATCTGCTTTCAGGATTGGGGAGGGGGGAGATTTTGCACTGGAGCTCTGCTTAACATTCTATAGTGTTTTACTTTTGGAATTTTTTGGGATATTTCCATATGTTGGAAAGCATAGAGAATTAAAACAATTCTTACCATTGGACTTTCAACAAGTGATATTTGTGCTAGTCTTGACTGCTTTCATTCATAACAAGGATCACATATCAGATTTTGAGCTAATCCTGTTTTAACTTCAATGTTAGTGGTTGTTTTTAGTAAGACGAATGAGATAAGTCCCCAGATGCATTTGAAATGGCAATTAAAAAGAAGAAAGTGCAGATGACTTAGGCAAACTACCTTCTTTAGTATGAAGGCCTTGCCCATCTCTTATTTCTATATATGGATATTTGCTGTCTGCTCCGATATCAGCAAACACATAAGGTTGCAGTGGCAATTTGATCATTAGACCCAGATATTCACTGCTTGGGCCTTATCCAGGTCCTGACATTGAATAGCTGGGTTGCTCGAATAGTGATGAAGCAAACCGGGCAGCAGTGATATTCAGCTGCTGCCCAGTTAGCTTCAACAGTGAATGGTAGGCCAGTCTTTGCTGTGGCTGATTTTCATCGCTTTGCGATAATTGGACAGTAGCTCAGTATTGCCACTGCCTGGTTATTGCCGGGTGCCTCCATTTGAATGCCTCCGGGATGTCCCAGTGTTAGCCAGTTAGCATCAGGGAGTGCAGCGGTGGCACCCACGGATATTCAGCTGCAGTAACCATTTTAGTGTCGCTGACTATCTCGGCCAAGGGGATTAACACAGTTAGCAGATCTGGTAACCGTGTTAATCACTATGAATATCAGTCCCATAGTTTTTATTATGGTAGGAAAGGATAGTAATTGTGAGGAAAAAACTCAAACTTGTAATTAATACTTTGACAGTGTCATTTCTTTGAGGCATACTCTAAGAAGTAAAGTCATTGCACAGCTAAATGTGCCAGCTTGTCATAACCCAAATTCCTGTACTGACTTGCAATATTTTGGTAGGAATCTGACTTTGGAGACTGCTAACATTGAGATTTGTCCCCTCACTTTGTCTCTGTATTTATCTTCCAAATCAATAAATCCTGGTGCTTATGATCCCTATGCCAGTGTCTACGTAGTGAACCAGAACTAGCAATATAAATAAACATGTCTGTGATTTTGTACCCTGTTTCAGTACAGAAATCAGACTGATATTAAACAGGCCTGCAAGAGGTGAATCTTCTGGTAGACTAGTAAAATTGTTGTTGACATTTAGATCTAGTACCAATAAAAGTGCAATCTCTGCCAAAACAGACTCAGAAATCTCAGTATATGGGGTAGAAATTACTTTCCGTGAACTGACTGGAAATTTACCTTGGATACTTTGAAACATTTTCAAACACTAAGAGGCTTTTTTGTTAACATGCCCTAAGCAGCTAGCATGTGAATCAGTATGCTCAGTAAGTATACAAGCATTGTAATCATAACTGTGTTAGCATGACAGCACATGCTAATTCAACTGCATAGTGTGTTATGGTGCAGAAAATGGGTCGCTTATGGGTGTGGACGGTGCATTGCTGATAGTGTATGATACCTCACCATACACTCTCACTCGTGTAGTTAGTGTGGATACACTTACTGCCTCCTTCATAGGTAAGTGCATCTGAACTTGTCAGTACACTTATTGGGTGGTACTTTTCGATGCGGTCACTGTATGGGAACATGCTGGGAACGTCCCCCTCATTCAACCTCCAGTTGTACTCTACTGCTCCTACTCACAAGTATGTCCACTGCCTTAACCTCGTCTTCTCCTCCAAATACTCACCCTCAAATTCCACCTCAATTCTACCCTTATCTGATCATCACCTGCTAACCTTCACCCTTAACTACCCCCCATTTTGGTCTCGCCTGATCTCCACCTATATGTTTAGGAATCTTCACACTATAGATCCTTCAGCTCTCTCCACTGCTGTCTTATCACCTTTTTCCTCCACTACAGTATGTCATCTCAGTCCAATGATGAGACCATAACACTGTACTCTCTTCTGCTCTGGACGCTCTTGTTCATCCCATTTCACATCCTGTGAGGTGTACCGTATCTCAACCCTGACTGTCATTGACAACCCGCTACCTACGTTCCTGTGCCAGCTCAGCTGAGCACTTTTGTCTTAACTCACGTACCCTTGCTGACTACCTACATTTCAGATACATGCTAACCTCTTTCTAGTCATCCATAGCACTCGCCAAGCAAGAATACTATGTTCATCTGACTAACTCTGTTACCACTGACCCTCATCGTATCTTTGCTATGCTCAGCTCTCTCCTCAAGGTCCCTCCTCCCCTAATCCCTCCTTCACTGTCTGCCCAGATCTTGGCTGATTATTTCATTACAAAGTCCAGAAGATTAGCCTTGAATTCTCCACAGGGTCACCTCCACCTCATCTTCTCCCTCCTCAATCCCAAATTCTTCCCTTACCTTTGGTCACCCTTTCTCCCTTTCTGAAATCATTGAGGAGGAACCTGCACATCTTCTTTCCTCCTCCAAACTGACCACCTACTCCTCTGATCCCAATGTCACCCATCTACTAAGCTCTATCTCTTCCACCATCATCCCTTCCATCTGTCATATCCTTAACCTATTGCTTTCCACTGTAACTGTTCCTATAGAAGAACCAGCAACCAAAACCTGCTCATTATTCCCAACATCAAGACAAAAAGCAAAAAAACGGCATGCAACAGGGCATTCTCTCTATCTGTGCCATCACTATGGAACTCCCTCCTAGAAGACCTAAAATCCACAAAAGACATCCGCGACTTCATAATGAAACTAAAAACATTCCTATTCACAAAACATTTTGGAACTGATACATAACACAACATCAACATGCCATACTCCGCAGAGCTCCAAAAGTTAGAACAATTGTTAGCTGTAACCTATTCAGTCAATTTTTAACCAAAGTTATCAATGTCTCTGTTAATTCAGTTAATGTATAATCCAAGTTATCAATGTTCCTATTTAATGTAATTACCAGGTTTACTTTACAATGTAAACCACTTTGACTACTTGATAAAGCGGTATGCAAAAACCCATTAAATAAATAAAGTGCTCTCTGTGCAGTTTAATGCAGATCTTATTCAGTCTATTTTACAGTGCAGTGATCTGCCCAGCTCTGAGCCTATGCAGACATATTTCTAACCTGTTCACCCATCAAGTCACAGGACACTTCCTATTCTTTACCAGTGGAACAATAGTATGAAAGTGTAGATCCACCCATTTCGATTTCATTTTTCTAAACATTTTATTTATAATTTCAATGTGAAAGAAACACAGATAAAATGAGAAATAAGGAAAAATATATCAAAAAGGTAACAAGAACTTAAATTTACCCACAATTAGAGTGGCGCAGAACAGGCAGATAAAAAAGGGTAATGTAAAAATGCAAATGCATTAGAAGAAAAAGGGAGGCTAGGGTCCCTTTCAGGCCAGCCGGGTTTACCAGGCCAGCGCTCGGGCTGGGAGCTTTCCAGCTGGGTAAAGGTGGAGGGAATTGGGGGGGGGGGGGTACAGGGCTGTTGAGATTTTTTTTAAAATATATTTTATTCAAATGAAGAAGCCATTATATCAGCACAGGCAACCCAGTATATTCAATACATGCAATACATTCCACACAATGCTAGTGAGGTTCGCCCCCTTTGCAGTCTTCCACAACCTGACCCCCATTAACAACCCCCATGAATTGTCACCAGCCCAAACTCATTACCCCATAAGCAACCAATATATCAATCCTCATTCGTCCAAAGGGTAACCCAGCAAAAGAAAACACTTTAACAAGCTGATTAACAAAATAACAAATTGCTCAGTGCTGTGTCTTGTCCAGCCAGTTCTTTATCCCCATAGCACAGCTCATTCTTTCAGAAGCACAGAAGGTACATCTCCTAAGCCACCATTCTCCTGCCTGCTTCCCCGCCTCAGCCATGGCACCCAAATCTTCTCCCAAAGACAATCCTTCCCCTGCAGATCAAAAGTAGCTTTATCAAATCTTATGGCCTCCCCCACCTTACCCCTCCAGCCCTCTACTGTTGGGCCCCCATGATATCTTCCATTTCCAGGCCAAAGTCACTCTAGTCATCAATAAAACCTTTGCCCACAGTTCCATCTCCCAACCCCAAGCAGGGTTATCTCCCGCCAGGTCCAGCAGAAGTCCACAAGGATCCAGCTCAAGTTCCCCAACTATTCCCCCCCACTTCCCTTGCCAACCACTCCACCACAAGTGATAGAATGACCCCTCCCCCCATATTTTCTCCATTACTCCTCAATCTCCCTCCTCTACAACTTGTATAATTGCTGGGGTGTCACATAGGTGCAATGTAGGACTGTAATTGTGTTTGCTGCCAGAGGTCACCAACGTCCACCTAAATACTCCAACATGGACCCTCTTCCAATCTCCCTTGGTCAGCTCTTTCCCTAACCAGTTCTGCCAACCCTTAACATATTCTGGGAAAGGTCTGCCTTCTTTCTGCAGGAATCCCATATGTAGTTTAGAAAGTAAAGCCGCCTTCTCCTCCCCCCCAAACAGAACCTCCTCCAACCAAATGGGTCACTGGGTGAGCTGTTCCCCAATTCCCAGCTTCATTACAAAAAAATGAAGTTGGAAGTACTGGTAATAAAGTACCCTTCAACCTGTCCTCTCCTCCAGCTTCCACACTGCACCAAGCATCTCCCTTCAACCAGCAGCTCTGAGAATCTGTTAAGGCCATTCCCCTCCAAGGCAAGTAGCAATGTAGCAAATTCCGGCTCTGAAAAGAGTAGATAATCCCTCATTTTGGTCCATTTGGAGAACATCATGGGGAATAACTTATTTTTCAGGCATACCTTCCCCTGGCATACTAAAGGACCCAGAGACAAATGCTCCCAAAGGGGAGCTCCCCCTTGCTCCCAATCCCTGCCTCCTGGGCCCACCCGCTCAAACTCCAAGCAAGGGGAGAGCACATGCCGCTCCAAGTCTAACCATAGGGCTTCCTCTGGGTGAGCATAGTGTACTATCGGGGCTTGCAACACTGCAGCCCTATAATAAATGCTCAAGACCGGCAATTTGACCTCTCCCTGCTCCCTAATTCTAGAGAGTTGTTCAGTGCCTATTCTAGCCTGCTTTCACTTCCACAAATTGTAGAAATCTCTTTTCCCATTTCCTAAGAAAGTGTTTCAGGAGATCAATGGGCAACTGTGTGAACAAAAAGGTAAACTTTGGGATAAAATTCATTTTTAACATCGCTACTCTACCCATCTAGCTCAGGTTCAAATCTGCCCATTGCTGGAGGTCCATCTCGAATTGAGTAGCTAGGAGAGAGTAATTGAAATGAAAACGGTCTTGCAGATCTCTCCCAGTATAAACTCCCAGGTATTTGATCTTCTGATCTGCCCAAAAGAAGGGAAAGTTTGAAATGGATGCTTTGGACAGCCCCCCTTAAGTTCAATGCCTCTGTCTTACTAACATTACTTTGAAGCCCGAGACTATAGAAAATTGCTGGATTTCGTCAAGCAGCTATGGGAAAGAGTCCTGTGGATGAGTCATAAACACCAGGGTATCATCTGCATATAATAATATTTTATGTTCCGATTTCCCAACCCTCGCTGGATGTATCCCCTGATTCATCTGGACCTTAGCTGCAAATGCCTCAATAACCATGGTGAATAGCATTGGGGCGAGGGGGAAATCCTGCCTAGTTCCCCATTGCAGTGAAAAGGCTGATGAACAATCCCCATTAACCATCACTCTGGCCTTAACCCATGAATAAATCCCACCCCCATATTAAAATTGGCAAGCATTTCAAATAGAAAGTCCCACTCCACGTAGTCGAAGGCCTTCTCCGCGTTGAAGGCCAAACACAATGCTGGGCTATCCCTCTTGGAAATTTTCTACAGCAGGTTCACAGCCCTCCAGTTGTTATCAGAGATAACTCGCCCTTTAACAAACCCCATTTGATCAGGGTAAATTAGTTATGGGATGATCCCCTTTACCCTCCTCGCCAGTACTTTGGCAAACGATTTTGCTTCTTTATCTTTATCTTTATTGCGTAACTTAATATATTGCATCTTCGCATGCAGCAGGGTGGTTTACAAAATAATAATGATCTTATTGGGCAGACTAGATGGACCATACTGGTCTTTATCTGCCACCATTTACTATGTTACTATGTTACTATGTCTGCCAGGAAAGGAATGAAAGAAAAAAGAACCCCATTGATGGATGGCAAAGAGTAATACATTCATGCAGGAAAGAGGAGAGAGTAGAGCGAGGAAAGGAGGAGAGGGGAAGGGGGGGACAACAGAAAAGGGGTCAGGTGTGAGAAGGCTGAAGGTCAAAAGCAGATCGAAATGAGTGTTTTAAGCAAGGATTTGAATCTCTAGAAAGAGGATTCAAGATGAATGGCTGAATGCAGGGCATTCCAGAGGGAGGAGCCAAGGAAAAAGAAGGCAGAATGATGGGTGAATTCCAGGTGGTGTAAATGGTTGGTGTGGATTGAGTGCAAATCCTGGGGTGGAGCATGGAGATGGAGAGAATTTGAGAGGTATAGAGGTGTACTGGTATGAAGAGATTATGAACCAGGATAAGAATTTTGTAATGTATGTGAAACTTGATGAGAAGTCAGTGGAGGTGAATAAGTATTGGAATGACATGGTCAGTGCGGGTGGCATGCAAGAGAATCCGGGCAATGGTGTTCTGGAGAAGTTGAAGGTGGTGGAGCTGATATTGAGGGAGACCGACAAGTACAATGTTGCAGTAGTCAATGTGTGACATAACGAGAGAGAGTAGGAGAGTGGTTAGAGAAGAAGAGGATAGGAAGGGACAGACAGCGCAAATTTGTATAAGTGAACAGAAGGAACAACGGATGAGTATGGAGAGGTGTTCATGAAACAACAAAGCAAAATCTAAAATGACACCCAGGCATCAAAGGGAGGAAACTAAGGGAATAGGGGAATCCAGAAGAGAGTGGGCCAGAGGAGGACATGTGCCACCAAAGGTGAACCAGATAGCCACCATCTTTGAGGGTTTAAGATGCAGAAAGTTAGAAGATAACCAGTGAGCAATCTGTGAAAGGCACATATTTATAGGTAATAGACCTAGAGCAGTGGGGCTCATGTGATACAGAAGGATAAAGTTGTCATCATAGTAATATGCTGACAGACCATGTTGTTGAATGAGTAAAGTGAGGGGAGCCAGAAAGATGTTAAAAAGAAGCGGATCCAGCACTGAGCCCTGGGATACACCATAGGGAAGAGGGGTGTGTGCAGAGAAGGAATTATCAGAAACAACAGAGAAAGACCAAGAGGAGAGAAAGTAGTAGAGCCAGCAAAAAAAACCATTCTGTGGACCCCAGCCTCACAAAGACGAGACAGAAAGTGAAGTGATCAACCAGGTCAAAGGCTGAAGAAAGATCCAAAGAGACAGTCAGAGAAATAGTACCCTGATTATGTGAGACATGTAGTTCATTGAGAAAAGAGAGTATGATAGTCTCAGTGTTGTGCCTGGTCTGAGAACTGGACTGACGGGGATGCAGAAAGTGAAAGGTATCAAGGGGTGAGGAGAGTTGGGAGAACATAAACTTTTCCAAGATCTTAGAAAGAAAGGGGAGATTAGATACAGGGTGGTAGTGTGCAGGGACAGCAAGGTCTAAAGAAAGTTTCTTGAGGAGAGGGCAGACCAGGACTTGTTTCCAAGAGGTGGAAAAGGTGCCAGAGGAAAGGCTAGTGTTAAGGATAGTAAGTACTGGGGGGGGGGGGGTGCGCGTGCGTGCGTGCATTGGGGAAGGTTCCAGCAACCAGGAGGAAGAGATGAGATCAGAAGGACAGGTGGTCTTGTGAGAAGAGGACAGAGTCTTAAGCAATTCAGTAAAGGTGATGGGTCAAAAAGTGGACCAAGTGTGAGAGAGAGAGGAAGAAGGGGGGGGGGGGGGAACAGCTGGGAAAGGAGGAACAGAGGGACTGGATTTTGTCGTGAAAAAAGGAGGCAAGCTGGGCAGAGTCAGAGGGTGAGGAAGAAGAGACAGAAGGAAGAGCTGCATGAGGAGTGGAGAGAGATTTCAGAACCTGAATACAGCTGATGGGAGGAGTTTGAGGATGAGGAAATGAGGATGGAGTATCAGAACCTTTTGGCTTTGTGGACGAGGGTTTGGTAGTGGCAGCGACAATATTGGAAGTGATGCAGAGTCAAGAGAGCGGTGCTTCCTCCACAAATGCTCTGAGCGATGAAGGTAAGAACGATGTAGTTGAAGACTGGGGTGCTACCAGGGATGGTTATTAGAGTGGTGGGAGGCAAGAGGATGAAGGGGACCGATCTTATCTATGGCGGTGGATAGAGTGGAGCTCCAAGTAGAAATCTGGGCATTTTCAGAGAGGGAAGCGAAGATTGCGAGGGAGGAGGGAAATTGTTCAAGAGTAGAAGGGATGAAGTGGCAGGAAAGCTGAGCAGGATCAGAGGAAGGAAACAAGCTAGTGGAGGAGAGAATTGAATGGGGGCATAAGGAGAATGTGAGACAAAAATGATCAGTCTAAGGGAAGTGAGACGGCAGAGACAGAGGAAGGGAGTAGAGGAGAGCCAGTGGGAATGATGACCAGGTCAAGGGTGTGGCCAACAATGTGCATTGGGCAAAGAATGTGTTGTGAAAGCGCAAGGTCCTGGAGATGAGTAAGGAAGACGTGGTCCCAGGGTGAAGTGGGAGTGTGATAATGGACATGAAAATAACCCAGAATTACAAGATGGGGATATTGGACGGAGATTTCAGTCAAAGTAAGAAGAAGAGCATCCCAGAGGTGCGGGCGAATGGACATGGGGAAGTAGAAAAGGAAAAAGTAAAGAGATGGGGAGGAGTTTAGTGAGGAAGAGTACTGAGGAATTAAGCTGAACCAACTGCAGGGAGGAACGATAGAAGACAGTCACCCCACTCCCACTAAGGCCTAGACGAAGGATAGCGAGAGCCAAATAGCCTGGGGGGAGGCAGCGACTGAGGAGATGGTCCTTTTCCATCCCTCAGCTATGTCTCTGTAACAAATAAAATGTCAAGGGAGTGCTGGGTGATAAGATCATGGACTAGAAGAGTATTGGAGCCCAGGTATTGGCAGTTCGCGAGAGTAAGACAGAGTAGAAGAGGCAGCTGCAGAATTGGTAGGGGGAGACAGAGATGACGAAGAGCAAGGAACAAGATTGCAGAGAACACCTGATAGATAGCCAAATGGGCAAGGAAGTGGGGAATTGGAACGCCAGCCCCAATGAATGGGGATGGCGGATGTAATGGGAGATGAAAAGATGGAGAGCAGCAGAAGCAGGAGCAAAGCGCAGGACTGCTTACCAAAACAAGAGCAGCCTGTGAAACAAGGCAAAGAGCAGGCAGGGGAAGAAGGCACTGGAGTTATAAATACAATCAATGGACCTGCAACACAGCCTTTGAGCTATACGCAGCATCCCTCTGGAACTCCCTACCAAGTCAAATCAGAAACAACGGAGATCCTTCAACATTCAGGAAACAACTAGAAACCACCCTGTTCCAGGAATACCAGAAACAAACATCCATCACTGACTACCCCTCCAGACCTTCTAACATACCCACAGGTCTACCTACTAAGAGACCTTATGTCCATTGTCTAAGTCCTTACTGTCTGTTATTTATTTATTTATTTATTTTATTTATTTATATATTCTCTTATATACCGCACTATTCAGCATCAGCGCGGTTCACATAGAACAAAAATCTCAGTACAGTCAACTTGCATGAGTTTACAGATAACAAGGGAAGGAACTTGGATAACAAGGGAAACTATCTACAATCTATTTACAGGTGTAATCAAACTGAATAGATCATTAAATAGATCATTAATGTTGGCCTCCCCGGTGACGGCACCCCCACCCTAAGAATTGATTTCTGTCCCCCCCCCCTTTGCTGTTAAACCGCTTTGACCCAGTGAAAAGTGGGATATGAATACAGTTAAATAAATAAATAAATAAATGTTGACTGCATCAGCAGAGTCGCCCCAAGGAGCTTACCCAAGGAGCACGTTCTGCTCCTTGGACACTCTCTACCATGGCACAAAACGCTGCCGCAGTCTTCCTTTCACTGTGTGCAGGTTACCTTGGATACGCTGGCCACATGATCACAGTCACTTTCAGGTGGGCGGGAGCTAGTGATGAGTGGCAGAGGAGCCTATAGAGACATGGAGGAAGGAACACAATCAATAACTACTGTAATAGCAGGTAAAGGCAGGACATAAATGCTGGAACAACCTTCCTCCCAGCATCAGATCGATCAGAGACCTCATGCAATTCAGAAAAGCCCTTAAGCACCATCTGTTCCTCATGCACTTCTCACAACCCAGCAACGGCACCCCTCCTCCCCCTCCACAACCCAATCCTTTACCATGATTTACTAATTTACAGAACATTTAACACAGACTAGAGAGTATTTGTAATCACTGTACTGCCTCCAGATGTACTTTACTGGAAATAGAACACCAACATTGTAAATAGAATTCCAACCGTTACCACTCTCTGCTAAAATTGTACATAGTTCCCCCAGTTCAAGTCCATGTTATTATCCCTGTTATATGTAAATTCAGGACAGATTTGTTCCTGTCTGAGAGTTATATTGTTAAATGTAAACCGCACTGATAATAAAGAGCACGGTATAGAAGAGCTGTTAAATAAATAAATAAATAAAAATAAACACAGAAGTAGCAATCAGGTAGTAGCGAACACAATTATTCTGAGGCTTACCCTCTTTAGGCAGCATTATTAAGTTAGCCTGAGCCATTGTCTCCAGGAGGGGCTCCCCCTTAAAAGTATTGGAGAAAATATTTGTGAGCAATGGGGACAGTTCATCTCTCAATGCCTGATAAAATTCAGCTGAGTATCCATCTCCCCCTGCCTCCTTCCCCTTGGGCAAGGTGCAAATTGACTCCCGCATCTCCAACTCGCTAACTGGCTGCCCAAGATGGTCAGCCTCCTCCCATTCAACCAGGGGAGGGAGAGTGGTGCCAGATACACTGCTATGTCTTTCCCCTGGGCCATTCTTTCTGAAGTGTACAGCTGCTCATAAAAGCTCTGGAACTCCACACATATCCCCTTTGTGGAGCATACTCATTTCCCCGCCTTTCTCTCAATTTCTGCTACCAATCGATCAGCTCTTTATTTTTTTTAATTACCATGATAGCAGCTTTCCTGCCCTATTTCCCTGTTGCATTTAATTTTGTTTAGTTAATCTGAGGAGATATGCTATCCTCTCCGCTTCCAGAGCATGGAGCAGAGCACGGGCCGCAGTCAACTGCCGCAAGACCACTTGCTTCCCAGTCCTACAATTATCCCGCTGAAGATCGTTTATCTGGGACAACAGTTGCATCTTTTTCTTTTCCCCTTCCCTGTTATTCTGCGAAGTTATCTGGATCAGAAGACCCTGAAGAAAGGCTTTCCCCCATCCCACAAAGAGCCTTCGGAGACCTCCCCATTCTCATTAGTCCCTAAGTAGTGCCTCTACTCTTGCTTTAATTTGTCAACTACTTTTGCCAGCTTCCCCCTGACCCCCTTGGCCTCCACCAGCCCACTACCATACCATTGTCAGATATCACTAGAGGGTGAATCCCCAACCTGTCAAACCTCCCCATGCTCGCCCAGGGTACCAGCAAGTAATCAAGCCTTGAGTAGGTATCAGTATGAGGCTCATAACATGTGTACTCCTTGCAAGCCCATTCTGCTCCCGCCAAATATCTACCAAATCCCATTGCTTCAAGTACTCCCGTGACTCCTTCCCCTCCCTTTTATGCAGTTTCCCCACTAGTTGCAATGATCTGCTGACCTCAGAACACAGTTCATGTCTCCATTGATCACCCAGTCTCCCTTGGTCACCTTCATGAACTCCCCTATCCAGTCCTTAAAAAAGGAGTCCTTCCTTCCATTGGGAGTGTATAAAAAGTATAGAGAGCTCACATTGCTTCACTTTCCCCGTTACTCAAACCACCCTCCCTTACGTATCCCCTCCCTTGGCATACATCACAAAAGGACCTTTTGATGTACTAAAATAGCCACTCCACACTTTTTGAATTATAGGCTGAACAGTACATCTGTTCATACCCTTGTGCTTGGAGCTTCTTATGCTCTGCTTTTGTCAGGTGAATCTCTTGAAGTAGGGCAGTATCAACCTAGGAGCGAAGCAGGAGACCTAGAACCTGTTTCCTTTTAATGGGGTGGTTAATCCCCCTAATATTAAGGGATCCTATCTTATATCCTGCCATGAGCATTCAACACCACAGACATACTTCCCCATATCATACAAATTTCGCCCTTTCATATCCCATCCATACTTCCCCCACATGCAACACTAAGCAGTACAACTATAGTATAATAACCAATGACACTCAACCCTCACCACTTCCACCCAATCCCCACGTCCCTAGCCACCTCTTCCATTTTTCATTTCAGATTCCCTACAGACAGCTACAAACTCCCGTACAATCCCCCCTGCTCCCCCTCCCCGCACAGCAATTCCACCACCTTTCCCCCCGGAGAATACCCAGGGAGCAATCCTGATTATCCCACGCCCTCCCTAAACATTTACAGTAACACACAGACTAGTCCCCACTTAAGCCACCTGCACCTCTTGAGGGCCAGTGTCCCTGGCATAGGCCAGTCAAGATCAGTAAAGTCCAGGGAAAGGAAGTTGCTTGTCATAACATCTCCCTCCAGGACTGCAGCAGAAAATCATCTTCAACTGTTTCCATTGCTTCAACTCTAGCCTGTATCAGCTCCCACTTGCATATCTCTCCGCCCTGTCACCAAGGCTGCCTCTGCTTGTATTGCCTCCACCCACTGCCTTGCAGCATCATCCATCACCTCCCTGGCCCCCAAACCAAGTGGGGTTTGTCTCCTCACTGGATTCTGTCTTTCTCCCGGCACCCAGTATGGTAATTTCTGCTGTGTTGGTCTGTTGCACTTTTGGGAGCTTCCACTTCTGAATTGGTTGGAAGGGTACGAATATACTTGTCGATGGCCCCCAAGGAGGTTAAAAATTTCTGAACTCCATTGTCCAGGAGCGTTAGTTGAGCCAAGTACCAGATCGCAGCCTTAATCCCTTTTTGCACTAACAGCTCCCGGCACTTTAACAATTCTCACCTGTGGTGGACTGTCTTCATGGCCAAATCTGGGAACACTTTTATTTTCTCATTTTTGTACTTCACAAAACCAGCTTTTCAAGCCTCCTGAGTGAAAAATTCATGAAACTGCAGGAGCTTTACAATAAAATCCCGCGGGCAACCATTGATTTCAGGACATGGCCTTAGTTCCCAGTGTGCTCTCTCCAATTCATAATCCCCTGTGGATGGAGGACCAGGGAAACAGGCCTGAAGAAGCACCTGCACAAATTTGTATGCATCCAAGCCTTCCTTCCTCCTCGAGAATGCCAAAAATACGAATATTGGACCGACGATCTTTGTTTTCTTTGTCCTCCAAGTTGTCGCGCATCCATGCCGCATGTTTTTGTAAATGGCTTACATCATCCGACAGGCCCTTTTGCATGTCCTCCACCTGCTCTATTCGGAGCTTGACCTGTTCCAGCTTCTCCTCTATGGCAATGAACTTCTCCTCAATTTTATTCAGTACCTTGTTGACTATCTCCTTGGAGGCCCTAATTTCTTGAAGTACTGTCAAGAGCATTGCGCTCCCCTCCTGACAGAGTTCCTTGGGTTCATTGGGTGATGGCAGCTGTGGCGCTGCATCAGCTATCTTCCCAGTCACCCTTCCCTTCACTGTATAGAGATTGTGAATAATCTTTGTTCCTTTTAATTTCACTGATTTAGGCATTAGATTGTGTCTACCTGTCCGTCCATGCGGTTATGGATGTAAATTCAATCGCTTGCTGCGTGGGGTTAGTGGAGAGCAGTTTCAGACATGTCCTCTCATTTATTTATTTATTTATTTAACAGTGATTTATATACCGCAATTTCCAAAGATTATGCCGCCATCCAAACTTGAAGTCCTGTTAGGATTTTTAAAATCAAAATTCCCACCGGTGGAAAGTAGGGACATTCCCTGGCAGGTCTGTTGGCATCCCAGCAGGGGGCCAGCAGGCCAGGGAATATAAGGCAGGAAGCAGAGGGGGTCTGCACACTGTGAGGAGACGTGAGAAGCAACTCACCAGATGGCTATCGGGATTTCTCTTTTCAGCCACCAGTACTTTCCCCAATTACTGATTTCAAGAATTTGAAGAAAAAACTAGTACGGCTTCATCTTCATGAGGCCACTATGACACAATATTTAAAAGCACGTATGATACCGAGGGGTCTTCGGATGCTCAAGGCACCAACAATTTTATGGACGATAAATTCTTTCTTTCTAAATGGAACAGCATTCTCAATAAGTGCAGTTTGGATTTAATTGCTCTTCTTATTGAACGACTGTCAACTGAGTCTGCCTCAGTTTCTACTCAACTTTCGTCAATAGAGAAGAAATTGCGCTCAGAAGATTCTTTTAAAGCTCAATATGATGAGATTACACAATAAATTAGTTCATTTCATGATTACTTACGGTCTTTAAAATTTACGAAATATAATAGAGATAAGCCTGATTATGATAACGATAGGGTGTATACTTGGAGACGCTCTGGCGGATTCCAAAAACAGGTTACTTTTGAGAATTCCTCTGAAGATACTGATTCCAGCATTGCATCGGTCTCTGGGGCGACTACCTCATCTGAGACTTCCTCTACTTATCCTCAAGATTTTCAGAGTGGCAGGGTATGCAACAATTTTCCTCATCGTATGTACACCAGATGAAGCAGGGGATCCACAACACGCTTTACCGCCCTCAGCGGTGGTGAACCTTAGTACATACCCTTTAATGGAAGTCCAAGAAATAGCTTTGAACTTGCACTTATCCTTTGTCCCGATTCCTAGATTTAACCTTTTTAAGACACGACAGGCATTATTTTGTTTTTTTCGCAAGTTACAGATTATACATTTTTTTGCCGATAACTCCTCCAGAACTTTGGATGACTCTGTAGTTAAACCTTCATCTTCTTGGCTTCCATTGGGCCCTCCTGTACCTTGTCTTGTGATCTATCAACAATTGGTCCTAACAGAGGTTGACTGTTTGGGAGGTTCGCTATCTACATATTCTAACCTGTTTGGTTCTGAACGATGGGCCCTTCTGGATTTGAAAAATAATGCTGACTTGGTCATTAGGAATGCTGAAAAAGGAGGTTCGATTGTTCTACTTTCCTCACATTTTTATCATCAGCAGATTTTGCAGCACCTTTCGGGCGAAACGTATTACAATCTACTTGATCAAGATCCGACCAATCAACTTCAAGTTGAGATAGCGCAAGTGGTACATCAGGCAGCTGAGCTTGGCTATTTGACATCTAAGGAAGCAAAGTTTCTCACTCCATGACATCAGCGGATTCCTGTGTTCTATACAGTACCTAAAGTACACAAATCTTTGATTAACCCATCGTGTAGACCTATTGTTTCATGCAGGGGCTCGGTTTTGGAGCCTCTATCAAAATTCTGTGATTTATTTTTGCAAAAGACAGGCGGTTCAGTTCGATCATATTTGAAGGATACTTTCCATTGCTTATCCTTGATAATTGATTGCTCAACTCTGACTGATTCGACTTGGTTGGTCACATTAGATATTATGGCTCTTTATACTAACATCGATCAACAGGAGGTGCTAGCTATTGTAAAGGATGCACCTATTATGTTACCTGCTTGCATCCCCAAATCTCTTTTTTTGGAATTACTTACATTTGTTTTGTCCCCAAATTATTTTTATATGATTCTACATTTTACTTACAGATTTTTGGAATTGCTATGGGGGCTACTGTAGCTCCTTCAGTGGCCACAATCTATATGGCCTCTTTGGAGGAGACGTGTATATATATATATACATCAGATTGGTTTAAGCAGGTTTCCTTATGGGTTTGATTTTTGGATGATATTTATTTATTTATTTATTTTATTTATCTGTATTTATATCCCGCTTTTCACCGGGTCAAAGCGGTCAATTGGGAGATACATTTAACACGAGGGGATATGACACACATACGCTAATACTTACAGGGAACATGGGCAATGGAGGGTTAAGTGGCTTGCCCAAGACCACAAGGAGTGCCTATAGGACTAGAAATCCCAGTCCCTCCAGCCTGAGATTGCTGTCCCCAGGTGGGACTTGAACCCCCGGCCCTCCGGCCTGAAGTACCTTGTCCTAACCACTAGGCCACGCCTCCCATTTTTTTCTTAGGACTGGCACTGAGCAATCTTTATCTGAGTTTGTGTTATGGTTAAATACCATCAAACTGAACATTAAATTCACAGCTAACCATCATTTTTCTACAATTGATTTTTTGGATGTTCACCTATACAAACATGATGGGTGTATATGTACTACTTTATTCCGAAAACCTGTACAGCGTAATACACTTCTACAATTTTGGAGTCATCACCCAGCCCCCCTACGTAGAGCTCTTCCTTTCGGTCAGTTTCTTTGGTTGAAGCGCATATGTTCTGCTCCTGAACAGTTTCTTTTACATTCAAAGGACCTATGTCAATGACTTTCTCATTGGGGGTATCCCTCTAGGGCAGTGATGGCTAACCTTTTTGAGCCCGAGTGCCCAAACTGCCGCACAAAACCAAAGAATTTCCTCAAAGTGCCAGCACGTCAATTAAACCTTAACAACAAGATTTTAGTATCTAAAAACTCTTTATAAAGTTGCCTGAACTATGTAACATCATTTGTAAAGGTTGGAATCTTTGTATTGTCAGAGAATCAATTTGATTTTCTCTCTACATCTGCTTTAACATAATAATCTTTCTCCTTTTGCTCTTTCCTCATTCCTATTTCATCCACTCAAATTTTACCCCTCCATCCTCAATCCCCACTTAGTCTCCCAATACCCGGCCAATTGTACATTTTTCTTCCCTCCCACACAAAATATTTTTCCCCTCTCCATTTCATTCTCCCAGCCCCATCCCCTTCTAATCTCCCCCAACATCAACTCCCTTTTAGTTCCAGCCCCACCCAGTATCCGCTCCCTTCTAGTCCCCTCATCAGTCCATTTCCAGTCCTAGCTCCCCCATCCATTTCCAGTCCTATCCGAGTCCCTTCATCAGCTCATTTCCAATACCAGCCTCCCATCAGCCCATTTCTAGTCCTTTCCTAGCCCCACCATCAGCCCATGTTAAATCCTAGCTCCCCTCCACTCAGCCCATTTCTAATCCAAGCCCCCCATGAGCCTACTTCCAGTTCTAGCCCCTCCATGAGTCCATTTCAATCCAAGCCCCCACCACAGCCCATTTCCAATCTTAGCTCCCCCAACACCCAATTCTCAGTTCAATCCTAGCCCATCCATCAGCCCAGTTCCTGTCCTAGCTCCCTCCCCTAAGAGCCCATTCCAAGCCCCCCTTCCCATAAGTTATTTGCAGTTCAAGCCCCCTTCCACTCAGCCCATTTCCATTCCAAGTCCCCCTCCCCATTAGCTATTTGCAGTTCAAGCCCCCCACTTCCCCTCAGCCCATTTCCATTCCAAGCCCCGTCCCCATCAGCTATTTGCAGTTCAAGCCCCCCACTTCCCCTCAGCCCATTTCCATTCCAAGCCCCATCCCCAACAGCTATTTGCAGTTCACGCCCCCTTCCACGCAGCCCATTTCCAGTCCTAGCAACCCCCCCAACCCATTACCAGTCCTAGCCCCCCATAGCCCACTCCCAGTCCTAATCCCACCAGCCCATTTCTAGTCCTAATCCCCCATCACCCAATTTTCAGTTTAAGCCCCCCCATAGCCCATTACCAGTCCTAACCTCCCCATCAGCCCACTCCCAGTCCTAATCCCCCATCACTCAATTTTTAGTTTAAGCCCTTCCATAGCCCATTACCAGTCCTAACCCCCCATCACCCCACTTCCAGTCCTAATCCCACCAGCCCATTTCCAGTCCTAATCCACCATCACCCAATTTTTAGTTTAAGCCCCCCCAGCGCCCATCACCACTCCTAACCCCCCCAGCACCCAGCACCACTCCTAACCCCCCCAGCGCCCATCACCACTCCTAACACCCCCAGCCCAGCGCCCATCACCACTCCTAACCCCCCCAGCCAGCCCAGTGCCCATCACCACTCCTAAACCCCCCAGCCCAGCCCATCACTACTCCTAACACCCCCCCAGCCCAGCCCAGCCCAGCCCAGCCCAGCCCATCACTACTCCTAACCCCCCCCCCCGCCCAGCCCAGCCCATCACCACTCCTAACCCCCCAGCCCAGCCCAGCCCAGCCCCTCACCACTCCTATCCCCCCAGCCCAGCCCATCACCACTCCTAACCCCCCCTCCAGCCCATCACCACTCCTAAACCCCCCCCCAGCCCAGCCCATCACCACTCCTAACCCCCCCGCCCAGCCCAGCCCAGCCCAGCACAGGGAAAATTAAAAAAAAAAGAAAACCTGTCTGCTGCCGCTGTCGGGGCCGCCGCGGCAGAATCGAGCGTGCCGCGGGGCCCCCCCTGTATCCGGCAGAGCCTGCCCTCCCCGTAGCAGCTCTCTCTGTGGAGCTGCAGTCAGACGCGCTGGCTTGCAGAGCGCGAGGGAAGAGTTTCTCCCTCGCTGCTCTGTTAAGCCCGCGGGGGCTGATCAGCCCCCGCGGGCTTAACAGAGTCGCGAAAGGGAAACTCTTCCCTTCGCGCTCTGCAAGCTGGCGCGTCTGACTGCAGCTCCAAAGAGAGAGCTGCTACGGGGAGGGCAGGCTCTGCCGGGTACAGGGGGGCCTCGCGGCACGCTCGATTCTGCCGCGGCGGCCCCGACAGCGGCAGCAGACAGGTTTTTTTTTTTTTTTTCAATTTTACTTAATTGCGGACCTTCCCGCGTGCCAGCTGCAAGGCCTTCGCGTGCCACAGCTGGCACGCGTGCCATAGGTTCGCCATCGCTGCTCTAGGGTTATCCATGCGGCATTTAAATGTGCTAAACATGTACACATAGAATAGCTATTGGGTCCTGCTATCAATCCCGGTGATCAACCCTTGACAGAGATGAATAAAATAGTGAGCATACTTCCCTATATGACTGGCTCATCGCAAGTTGTGGACATTCTGCGTAACCTTTGGCATGTATTGTCTCCCCATTCAAGCTTTCATAAGGATCTTATGATTGCGTTCCAACGTGTTAGTAATATACGGGATATGGTGGTTCATTCCACGGTTCCTGGTGATTGCCCTTCAATTCCCCATGAGGACCCAGGCCACTTTATTTGTGGCTCAGTGTGTTGTATATTTTGTAAGCAATCCCAAGCTGGCCTTCGACGGCAACATATATTAACAGGACATTATTATATGGCCAAATGGCATACCACATGCACCTCAACTTATGTGGTTTATTTACTTACCTGCCCTTGTGGACTACACTATGTTGGTCGTACAATCCGTCCTGTGAAGAAATGCCTGTCTGAACATAAATCTAGAATTCATACACTTTATCAGCCCCTTTGGTACCTCATTGTATTCAACTACATCATACTTTTTCTGATTTTCAGTGGTGTGTCATAGATCATGTCCCTAATGATCCTTGAGGGGGGGTGATCAGGAATACCATCTGCAAGTTTTGGAACAACGTTGGATATTCTCACTTTGTTATTTATTTATTGAATTTATATACACTCACAAGAAAATTACAGTCTTCTAAGAAAAGAGAATCGTCAGATGAAAAATAGAACAATCATAAATCAGACATGAAGATATATCCCCAAAGGTCTCTTTTAGTCCACAATTTAGGGGGGAGAGAGGAAAGAAACAAAATCCAAGGCAGGAGAGCCTTGGATATCCAAAGGAATAAACTAGCTAAATAGAATTTAACCAGGAAACACAAAATGACCACAGAGTAACCCTGAATATCTTTCTTAGCGAGACGATACGTGTACATTACTCTGACACAACAGATAGCTTGGCGTTAATAAATGTAGCAAGATCAGTAGGTTGAAAGAATACATATCTTGTGGAATTATATAGCACTGAGCATTTACAAGGAAATCTTAGGAAGAAGGACCCCCCAATGCGTAACACACTAGCTTTATGTAAGAGAAACTGTTTCCTACGCTTCTGTGTCTCTCTAGTAATATCTGGAAACATACAGTAGATAGAGAAAAACCATAGAAAGTCTCCAAATGCTTTTTAAAGAACATCCTTAATAACCAATCTTTGTCAGAAACCGTGGCACATTGGACCAATAGAGTAGATGGAACACACTATCCTCCTCCAGTATCCTCAAGAAGATCCGATACATTCAAAACATCAAAGTTTAAATTAGAAACTTCAACAGGAGCCACTGGTTCCTTCTTCCCTTGTGTGAGATAATAAACCTTTGTCATAGGTGGAATTAACTCTGAGGGGACTTTCAAAACCTCATGAAGATATCTTTTATACATATCCAGTGCTGTAACACCTCTCATCTTCGGAAAATTTAAGACCCGCAAGTTCACGGCCCTTACAGCATTTTCCAGGTCCTCCAATTTGTACCAAAGAGCCCCATTATCTTTAATCAATGACGAAGTCATTTCAGACAAAGTTCCCAGTCGAGTTCCATGATCTTTCAGTTGTAACTTAACATGTTCACAGGTAGACACTACTGCATCTATTTTCACCACATTCTCTTGAATTTTCACCACATCCTCTTGAATCCTAGAGGATAAAGCCATGGTCTTCAGAGAGCTTCAGAGAGATTAACTATGGCCTCCCAGATAACTTCCAATGTAAATACCTTTGGTCTTACTAAGTAGGAAGACACAGGCATGGAGGGTGTCAAAGAAAGCTGATTGGGAAGACCTCCACCCGGTCGAGAAATAGCCAGAGCTTCAGCCAGCTGCGATGTACCTGAATCCTCTCTGGGAACCCCAGGGGTCAACAAAGCCAAACCTTCTGCTGTCTTCCCTCTCCCGATGATTTCAGTCTCCTCTACGGAAGAGAGCAACGCCGAGGATATTCTCACTTAACACTGTTATTCCGAATGGTTTGAATTCTGAAATCGATTGGTGGAGTACCCTTGGATCATGATGCTCTCATCTCATCTCATTCCTTTTCATTTTCTTTTTGATTTGTCCTCTCTGTTTCTCCGTAGTTGGGGAGTTGGTTATTTAAGGTTTCATCTATTGTTGTGACGTCAGACGCTATCCCTATTGAGGGAATGATCAGAAGGCTCAGAGAGCGCTAATCTGTGTTCTGTTTATTTGAGGTGCATTTAACAACGACTTTGACTGATTATACCCATCAATGCAACGCTTGAGACAGGGTCCTTTGACCCGAAACATGGTGCTGTGTCGCGCTTTCTAGATGCTGTGCTTTTTGGCACTGCACAAGTTATTCTACGGTGGAGTCCTATACCTGCTCTTCATATTTCAGACTGGACCATCATTGCTTTCATGGATTTCTGGCTCCGATTGCCAGCTAAGTACATATTTGCAAACCTTGCAGGTTCTTAAGTTTTGTTCTTGGCATATTGGCTTTGGGTATCCATGTTTGAAAGTTTTCACTTTTTATACACTTCACTAAAAAAGATTAGAAAGGAGCGGTTTGCTGTTTGGAGGGGTTTTCCCTTTCCCCTACATAGCGAACATTCCAACATATAAATTTAATATAGTGGTTTTTTTCCCTTCACTTTGGGACCAGATTTGCTTATTTTCCTGGTTTTGGTTCTGGTCCACATTTTGTGGTTTCTTTCTCCTACCGGGAGTGGCAGCAATAGGATACAGCGGTGGCAGCAGCAGCAGGATGTGAGCCAGGGGATTGGTGGCGGGGCTTGTAGCATGGAGTCAGCAGCCTGATGGCACAAAGAGTTCATCAGACTGAACAACCTGGTTGTCATGCTCCCCATCATGAGCTGTAGCAGCCAGGACTGGCCGAACTGAGCCCTAACTGATGTGGCTTAATGGCAGCAGGCTGTCACAAGCGATGACATTGGGGCAGTCGTTCTCCAACAGCCGTCTTGCCTCAATCCCGAGCCTGCATGGTGTAGTGGCAGGAAGTCCCCAGCAGAGAATCCTAGCCTCGAGTTTAGCTGGGTGTGGAGCAGGCAGCCCCGCCCAACTCAGGCTGAAATAAGAGAGCCCTGAAAAATTTAAAGGGGCAGGCAGAAACAAAAAAACACCAGCAGCTCTGCAGGCGTTGAAGGGAAAAAAGAGGGTCAGTGCACATCGGACTGCTCGGTGGGTTGCTTAACAATCGGGTGTACTGACAAGAGGCAGAGATTCATGGCAGATACCAGCACAGATGCCCTGAGCATGACTGGGGAGCAAAGAAGGAGACAGCAGAAAGAGAAGCAGTATGGTGGCCAGAGGAAGAAGACGCAGAATGGAATGAAAAGGAGAACCGATGTGGATGCACATCGGCCACCAAAAAGCAACAGCAGGCAAAAATGGGGAAAAGCGCTCACAAGGAGGACAAGTCAGGCAGTGGCAAGAAGGATTCACACTGCGCAAGGAGGAAGTAAAAATGACATCAGAACAAGAAAAGCTTGGTGCTCAGATGGGTGGGCTACCACTTGGCGCATGTGGCAACATCAGCAGCAGCGCAAAGAGTCATGGATATGATGGCAGTTCAGAGCGATGCAGTAGCTGCCAACCATGACCTATAACCTGGTGAACAAGGTGAAGACAGCGGCAGGCGTACATGGAATGGGGCATCTGTAGTGGCAGGAGATAAGCAGTTGCCCGGGCACACTGGTGCCAGCAACAGTCAGCCTCCATCTCAACACCTCCAAAACTACTGCTATTTGGTTTTCCCACGGTCATCAGCCCCCCTCTCTGGCCCCCTCTTTCTCTGGTTCACCTATCTCTCTTGTTCCTACTTTTCATTATCTTGGTGTACTTTTTGATTCTGACCTTTCCTTTTCAGCCCACATTTCCCATATCTCCAAAACCACCTCCTACTACCTCCGTCAGATCCGGGCAATTCGTCCTTTTCTTTCTCCCTCTGCTCTTACTACTCTGCTTCTATCACTGGTTATTTCTCGCATTGACTTTGCCAATTCCATTTTCACTGGTCTCACCAAGCTCCAACTGTCACGTCTTCAACGAATCCAAAATACAGCCGCTCGACTCGTGTCCCACTCCTCCCCCAGAGACCACGTCACCCCCCTTCTTTTCCGCCTTCACTGGTTACCAATTTCCTTCCACATTCAGTTCAAACTACTCACCCTTGTTCATAAAGCACTTCACACCTCCACTCCTCAATACCTGGCTGACCTCATCCACTTTCACACTCCCAGACACACTCCCCGTTCCTTTCATCTCAACCGTCTCACACTACCCCCTCCCTCCCTAGCCCACCTGCACTCTACCCGTTCCTCAGCTTTTTTTTTTCTAGGCCCTGCCCTCTGGAACTCCCTTCACACCGCCCTCCGCCTGGAACATCATCACCCTACCTTCAAGCTGGATCTAAAGACTCACCTTTTCTCCCTTGCCTTTGGCCCTCCCTCCTCTCACCCCTAATCTTTTTTCCTATACCCTTTGATATCAACCTGCTCTCCCATTTTCTCTCTACAAAGTAATTGTAACTTTCTTTCTACTTTTACGGCCTTGTGCCTTGCTGTTACTGTAATATTTTATTATCATTGTAAACCGCTCTGCTATTTTGAAGGGCGGTCAATCAAATCAATAAACATAAACATAAACATAAACATAAACCAGGACAGAACGTAAGACCAGCACGGTGAGTACAGAGAACAGCACACTACACAGATGCAAGGGACACTGACTTGGGGCATAGACATACACTGAGCCGCCAAAAGAGGCTGATCCCGGGATGGCTGACATGGCCAGCCAGATATGGGGGATGAGGCAGGAGGATGAAGGGGAAGGCAGGCTATCGCAGGTTTTAGGAAGACTGCAAACCTTGCTCACGGCTAAAGAGGCACCTGGGGGTGGCACACTCCACTCCAATTGCTTACACCTCCCTTCTGCCTCCCAAGCCAGATGTGAATCCACTCGATACTCTGTCTTCTACTTCCTTGACCCTCATCTCCCCTCTGACATCTGACAGGAGCTCTCCTACATTGCTTTCAAATCTCAACTCAAAACTTTACTGTTCCATGCTGCTTATAACATCCCCATCACATGACACGCTGGGCCCCCTGTTTCCCTCTGGCCTCCTTTTCTCCCTTTCATCTAGTATGGCTGTGTTTTTCTTTCCTATAATTTTATGGAGTTCTTTTCTTTCTTGGGTTTTAACTATTTTTTATTGTAATCCACCCTGCTATCTTTATTGAAGGATGGTATATCAAATTTTAATAAACATAAACATCGGCACAAGCTATCAGGTCACCACCAAGCGAGGGGGGGGGGGCAAGAGGGGGAACAGGCCGCAGAAGGGGAGGGCGGACATAAAAGCACAGGAACTGAGAGGGTACATAGGGAGACAAAAAGGGTGTGCAGACTTTTCAATAGCTGGTACTGCTGCTTCTAAAATCAGTGGAAGTTCAAGCATTGCTTGCACCATATGTGCAGATGATCACCCCCAGTTTAGATGCCCCAAGAAGGGAAGTGATTGATCAAAAACAGAGATTTTGATACAAGGGAGCACGAGAATGGGGTGGTGGCCCCCTCTCCTATTAGGGTGGACCACCTCACAGAAAGTTTGGATGACTATGACCCAGGTGAGGCACAGTGGCTGCTGGAAGGATTCCAGAATAGTTGTGTTATCCCATATTTAGGGTCATATGGGAAGGAATGCATGTAATTTAAAATCTGCAATGGATAGCCTAGCAGTAGTGGGTAGGAAATTAGAGAAGAAGATGGCACTGGGGAGGATAGAAGGTCCATTCAAGAAAAAACCCTTCCACAACTTAATAGTTTCCCCTTTGGGGCTAGTGCCAAAGAAGGAACCCGAGGATAGGAACCCGAGGAATTTCAGCTCATTCAGCTCTTATTGTTCTTGGAAAGGGAGTTATTCAATGATTTTCTGGACAGAGGGCTGTGTGCGGTCCAATATGCCTCCATAGAACAGGCATTAGAAATGATCATGGTATGTGGCTAGCAAAGGCACATATTAAATCTGTCTTTCAGCTGCTGCCCCTTGTTGGGTTTTAAATTCAAAGTTTTATTACAATAAGTATCTCCCCATTTTATTACAATAAATACCTCTCCATGGGGTGCTCAATATCATGTCATATTTCAAGCATTTCAGTACTATCCTGCTGTGGGCAGTGGAACAGCGGATAGGGGAAGAGGACCTTCTGCACTATCTGGATGACTTTCTGGTGATGGAGGCGAGCAAAGAGGAGTGTGAGGCAGTTCTCACAGCATTCCAAAGCAAGGTCTAGGTGCTAGGGGTTCCAATAGCAACAAATAAGATGGAAGGGCCAGCGTAATTCCTAACGTTTCTGGGCGTTGAAATAGACACAGTGTACATGGTCACCAGGCTACCTGACAACAAGCTGGCCACGTAAAAAAAGACATGGTGGCAACCAAAAACGTGACCTTGAGATTTTATTTATTTTATTTATTTAGCAAGCATTTGTATACCGCTTCTTCCAGCGATCAGAAGCGGGTATGATTACATAGAATATGCTGTTAAATCAAGACAGAAAATTTGTGGTGTATACATATTGATTCGTAAGGTAAGCACGACACACAGAAAATTATCTACTTCTTATATATGGGGAAAAGAATTTACATATGTACATTTTTACGTAGAAGCTTCTCTGGGCTTCTGGGTAGATAGATGCCCCTCATGTGGATTTAGAACAGGTTGAAATGACTTTGAAATAGGTGTGTCTTGAGTTTTTTTCTAAAGTCTGATAGATCTTTGCTGGCTCTTAGATCGGGTGGTAGTTGGTTCCATAGTGTCGGTGCTGCGTATGAGAAGGCCCTGTTACTAGTGCTGGCCTTGACAGATCTTATATCTGTTGGAGTGTGGAGGGTGTTGGAGTTGATGGTTCTTCTGCTTCTGTTGGTTGGTTGTATGCAGATTAGGGTGGAGAGGAAGGATGGTGCTATGCTGTGGATGAGTTTGAAAGTGGTTGTCAGTATTTTGTATTTTGTGCGAGCTGTAATGGGGAGCCAGTGCAACTCTATTAGTACTGGTGTGATGTGTTCAACAAGATTTTTCCTCATAATGATCCTTGCAGCTACATTCTGCGCCATTTGCAGGATGTTTAGGGTTTTCTTAGGCAGTCCTTGAAAAATGGCGTTGCAGTAGTTGAAATGTGGCATGATGAGATAACTGCAGGGACTTCTTGGTCACTTTAATTTTGCATGTAGGGTGGTGACCATGGACATGGCTTTCAATAGATGCCTGGAAGGCAACAATGAGGTACATAAAATGTGGCCATCATTTCTTATGGGTGACTGCCCATAAGAAATGATGGAAAGACCTTGGGGGTATGATGGGCATTCTTGGAGGAAAACAATGGCATGATGGAAAGACTTTGGGGGTATGGTGGGCATTCTTGGAGGAAAGCAATCTGGCAGGAGGCACCCATCAGCAACCACAAGCTGGAAAAGTTCTCTGATGCTTCGAGGAGCCTGAGGTTTGGTATCTACTTCCAAGGGCAGTGGTGTGCAGAGAAGAGGCCGCTAGAATGGCACAAACAAGGGATCATGAGGGACGTAGTATTCACCATATTGGGTCCCAAGCTGTAGAAAAGAAAGGTGATATTTTGGTCAGAAAATGCAGCAGTGGTGCATGCAATCAACAGACAGGCTAATATGACTGGTTCACAAGCTAGTTCTAAGGAGTTTAGAACTGAACATGCACATCACAGTTAAGCACGTTCTAGGTGTTAGAAATGACATTGTAGATGCTCTGTCTCATTTTCAGTGGGAGCAGTTCAAGAAAGCAGCAACAAGGGTAGAGGAGAGTGCCACCAGGAGGGCGGTGAAGCTGTGGGAGCTTGGGTCGAGCAGGCAGCAGAGATGATAAAGGATTACCTGTCTCTGGGCACCTGTGAGGCTTACCAGTGAGGCTGGGCAACCTTGGGCCAGTTTGCCAAGGAGAAGGAGACCAGAGGCGCACCCATACACAGTGGTGTGATCACAGAATTTATCATTCTTTGCAGAGAAAACAGGATGGCAAGGGTGAAGGCACACTTGACAGGCATTGCCTTCTTTCTGAAATTGGAAGGTTCGAAGGATGCTACAAAAGCATTCCATGTGCAAAACATGATGGAGGGTTTGGGGAGGCAGGAGGTGCAGTGCCCTGATGAAGCAGTGATGGGAGTGTTGCACTCTGAATTGAAGGAGGATCTGGAGGTCAGATTGTTTAAGGCAGCGGTAATGTTCTTTTGGGCATTTTGCATAAGCGAGATGGTAGCCCTGATGAAGAAGATACAGGAGGTTCAGGTTAAATGACATAGAATGGGGGAGGGAGAGAGTGATTTTATTGTTAAGGCGGTCTAAGATGACCAAATGGGGAGGGGTCAGCAGGTCCACTGGGAAAGTCCACACAAGCCCCGTTATGCCTAGTCTACACACTGGAGGCTTACACGGAGGTCAGGCCAAATATAGGAGGCATATTCTTCAGGCACCAAGATGGAAGCTGCTTCTCATGACTACATTTCAGGGTGATATGGCACATGGGTCTGTAAAGGGCGATTCTGAGCACCGGGGTCCTTTCTTCCCATTCATTCAGAGTAGAGGCAGCCATGTTGGCCCATGAGGTAGGCCTAGAGCCCACAGACATAAAGTATTTGGGCAGGTGGAAGTTGGAGAAGTATAAGGATTATTTAAGGCCACGGGGAAAAGGGGGCACAGTAGAAGGACGGCGTTAACATCATTACAGGGCAGTGGAGTCACACCATTTGGATCATCGGGCGCTCTTTCATTTATTAGGCCAGGAGGAAGGCAGCAGAGCAAGCAGCAGGCAAGCAGATGGGGTTTCCCCTCCACTGGGTAACCATCGAATGGATGGGAAAAAAGTATGCTCTGGGAACTGCTGATGCCAACCTTGAAAAATTGGGCTAAGGATAGTGTAGCAGATTGGCTTCTTCTACACCTGGGAGGGAGCGACCTCACCAGTGTCTAGAACATCTACTTGATTATAACCATAAAAAGAGGCCACATGGAAAGAGGCTGGTATCACATGGACAGTGCTATCCCCTGCTTAGAATGGAGGGAGGCCCGTGATTCACAGGGTATAGAAAAAGCTGGGAAGAAGCTGAACACATAAATTGGGAATTTTGTTAGGGCATGGGGGGGGGGGGTGCTAATAAAGCATGGGGCAATGCAGGGGTGTATTCAGCAGATAGGATTTGACTGTCACGGTTGGGTAATGACATCCTGCTGGCCAGCTACTGAGAAACCATTGGTTTGGTCCTAAGGTGGGATAGTCGGGCGCCCTCCTGGTGGCAGGGACCTCACCAGACAAATGAGGGGAAGGAAAGACATAATGAGGCTCAGGCACCAAATATGAGGTGCCGGGGCCAGGAGGTGAGTAAAAAGGGGGCCCAGGTGCCACAAATGTAATGGGGGGGGGGGACTGTGTCCGGGACCAACCACGGCTACCTAAGAGGGGTCAAGGGACAAGAAGCACCCAGTTAGTGAAATGGGGTGACTGAGGGGCAAGATGGATATGGGTGGCCGCTTGGAGCAGCAGGTAGCCATGGAGCATCCCACATTGACAGCTGTGTGCCACAAAGTGGGCGGGCAGCCGAAGGGGAAGCCCGGAAGACTGAACATTCAGGCAAATGCATAGATTGGTACCAACTTTTGAGCTAGTGAGGTTGAGGCAGTTCTCGTAGGTTGATAATGCGTGATATTAAAAATAAATACTGTTGTGAATAAAGTGTGGACCGTTTTTCCCACATTAACTGAAGCAAGCTCTGGTGCTCTTGTTTATGGGCAATGGGAAGGGAGGGAAAGGGGGTGCAGGAGGGGGAGGAGAAAAGGGAGATGCGAGGGGAGGGGCGGACAGCCAAGTAGCGCTGTGCCCCTCAAACTTCAAGGAAATCTACAAATTGCTTGAGCTCAAAGAAAAGAAACATTGCCCTCAAACTGAAGAAAGCATCAACAAAGAAATTTAAATAAAACAGTAGCCCCAAGGAAAGAGTCCGTGCACCTTTTCTGGGTTTCTCGAGATAGATCAGGAAAATTTTGTATCTTTTTGCCCATAAACAGCACATGTATATTTTGAAATATAAACAGGGAACAGTATTCCAATCTGGCTCAAGAGCAAAAGAGGCAATCAGATGGTTCTCTCTGTAATTATGTCCTGTGAGCTTTCCAAGAGCCCAGTGAGGTCCATAGCACTTCTCCTGTACCCTCATTACCCACAAGTATTGTGCCCTGATAATAGGTGGCAAATTTTTCATAGGAATCCTAATAACCTCTTGCAACTAAAGATTACACAGGTACACTACCAAAAAACTGCCTCCAGTTTTGCAACTGATTCCTATAGATTTTGGGGTGCTGAATCCAGGAAAAATAGCCAAAATGTTCCATCACGTCACGTTTTCTTGCAAAATTAGATTTCTTACCCATATAAGGAATGTTCACATAATTTCTTTTTAGCCGACTGCAGTTTATTTTCTTGGCCCAAAATAGAGGTTGTAATGGTTAACTAACTAGAAACACTCCCTCATGATATTTTAGAGTGTTTTGTATTCATTTTATACATTAACAGGACAATTGGGAGGCGGGGGGCTAAATCCAGTACTCGCGCTGGCGCATGTTCTTTCCTGTTCGCCTCGCCTCGTTCGCTCGCTCAAACACGGTGGTTGCGACATGAACGTTCCTGTCAAATTTCAGTTTCTTGCAAGTTCATTATTACCTTTTGTTTGCTCAGTCGTAATCCAGCTTTATTCCGAAGTGGTTCACTACAGTTGTAGTTTGCAGTGCTGTGTATTTGTGATGGCTCACAGAGCCAGAGGTTGCGTCAACTCTCTGACAGTTTTTGTTTTATTTGTGGGGAATATACCGTGAAAAAGCGGCAGAGGAACATTTCTGCATTTATTAAAAAAGTATATTTCGCCTATTTCGGTTTGAAGTTAGGCGATCAAGACAAACCGTGGGCTCCTCACAAAGTGTGCAAGACATGTGAGGAAGATCTACGCTTATGGATGAAAGGTAAAAAACAAGCATTTCGTTTCGGAATACCTATGATGTGGCGTGAACAAAGAGACCACAGCAGTGACTGCTATTTTTGCTCTTGCATTGTGAAGGGATACAACTTAAAAAATAAGAACGTAATAAGTTACCCCAACCTTCCCTCAGCAATTAGGCCTATGCCTCATAGCAACGAAGTACCTGTGCCTGAACCACCAAAATCTTTGGATCATATTTGTGTGGACGGTTCTGATCATGATGAGACTCATCAGATGGCTTTTCCCGATGAGTCCAGTACTTCCGAGTTTGAAACTGAACCAGATCCGAAACCTGAACTTTTCTCTCAAGCTGAATTGAATGATTTAGTCCGGGATTTAGGACTCCCAAAAGATGCTGCCCAACTGCTAGGTTCTCGGCTTAAACAGAAAAATCTATTGTCACCAGGAACAACTTTTTATTGGTACCGCAACCGCGAGACACAATTTTTGAAGTATTTCAGCAAAGAGGAAGATTTGGTATTTTGCAACGATATACGGAGTGATGGAAAAGTTTAAACTCAAGTATGATCCTGCTGAATGGCGGCTGTTTCATTGATTCGTCAAAAGACAGCATAAAAGGTGTTCTTCTTCATAATGGCAACACATTCGCTTCAGTTCCTATTGCTCACTCTGTTATTCTCCAAGAAAAATACAAGAATTTGGCCCTGATTCTTCAGAAGATTCGTTATGATGAGCATAAGTGGATGATTTGTGGAGACTTTAAAATTCTATCCATGCTATTAGGGCAGCAATCCGGTTTTCACCAAATATCCCTGCTTCCTTTGCTTGTGGGATAGCCGGGCCCGCGACCTACACTGGGGGAAAAAAGACTGGCCAATTCGGGAGTATTTGAGACCCGGTGAGAAAAATGTTCTTCATGAGAGCTTGGTACCTCATGATAAAATTCTATTACCACCTCTCCACATTAAGTTGGGTCTCATTAAGCAATTCATCAAGTCCCTTCCAAAAGATGGTGAGTGCTTTCGGTACCTTTGCTCAAAGTTCCCCCGACTTTCTGAAGCAAAGCTAAAGGAAGGAGTGTTTGTTGGCCCTGATATAAGGAAACTCATTTCAGATGGAGCATTCGCTGAAACGATGTCTGAGAAGGAAAAAGAAGCCTGGGATTCCTTCAAGGATGTTGTTCTCAAATTCTTGGGGAACAGGCGGGATGAGAACTATAAGGATATTGTTGCCAGGATGCTCAATGCCTTCAAAGAACAAGGCTGTAACATGAGCCTGAAAGTCCATTTCTTGCACTCCCATGTGAACTACTTTCCCGAAAACTTGGGGGCGTACAGTGAAGAACAAGGTGAAAGGTTTCACCAGGACATCAAGGACGCAGAGAGAAGGTACCAAGGAAGATGGAACACCACTATGATGGCTGATTTCTGCTGGTTGCTGCTGCGGGAAACCCCAGATGAAAAATACGCCAAGCAGCGCACCAAGAGAAGCATTCGGGGGAAGAAGAAACGGGCCCACCAGGAGATTGATTGACCCAAGAATGACTTTAAAATCTAAACTGTGTTGACAAATATCGTGTTTTTACTAAACTTTGAAATAAAAATTTGCTAGTTATTACCACAGTGTCGGATCTCATTTATTAGAATTTTATTTTCACACCATCGGGTGTTTGTCTTCATGTATTGCAATGGTGCGGTTTGCGTTTTCTATTCTTACATACATACCTGTACAACATTTTTTGCACATTTCTTTGCTTTGCTTTGTGTCTAACCTCGCTCTTATATGCTCAATGTTTGTGCACATGTATGTGGCTGTTTTAAGTGCAGACAATTTTGCTACCATCACAGTGTGTTTTGTTGACATTACTCTATTCTTATGTGCTGCCTTGTTACAATTTTCTTTATTCTTATTTGAATAACTACTAAACAATTAGTATAAAGAATTCATCCAAGAAACTTTTATCTCGATCGCACTCAATCTGAAATGTTCACCTCAAACTGCTATCCCAATGTAGCAAAAAATCTGTAGGTGATGGAGCAAATTGGTTACCAGATTTGGATTCAGCACACCAAAAAACCTAAAAATCAATCGAAACATTAGAGGCAGTTTAAAAAGAAAATTTTTTAGTATACCTGTGTTATTTTGTCTCAACTGATTTTCCAAATACTTAAATTCCAGTACAACAACATTTTTTCCTTAGACGGGCATCACTAACAGTCTGTTGCTCCCCTAGATGAATCTCCAAGAGGGCCAATTTTGAACCCTGTTCAGTCTGCTCCCAGGTAATCTCTTCTTCCAACCTGTGCCAGCAAATAGTAATTGGGAGGAATTCAAACCTTTGATAGTGACCCATAAAGTATCCATTGTAACAACTGCTGTTTTTTCCATTAAGCCAAGACTCGGGAACACTGTTAAATCCACCGAGGACATTCCTTTCACTTTAATGTCAGACTGTTGGTGTATAATTACCTTACTAGTTTCTACCTGCAGTGGTGAGGAAGAAGTAGCAAGAGTTCCGTCTTTATCCAAACTTGTCAAGGCACCAAGGCGAGCAGTCAGAGAGAGTGCTATACTCTTGCTACTATTGTTTCCAGGTCATGATGGGGCAGTTCTCGATTTGGGTTGAGTGAAACCACTTTAATGCTATGATCTGGCAAAGAAACCTCTGCCAAACCTGCTGAGTGGATCTTCTTTCCTCCCAAATGCTGAGCTCCAAAACCCTCCAGGGTAGGTTGTTACACTAATGGAGTTCATCTAGAGCCACAGGAGGAGAGGAGGGGTTCTTGGATTTTTTTCTTCCTCTGTCCCATCATACTGACGAGAGAAGAAAATCTCATGGCACCACAAAAACACCACTAAGATGTAAGAGCTTCGCTTCATGTATCTGCCTTGGACACCATCTTGCCCCCCCCCCCCTTTCTTTGTCAGTATTCATTATAATAATGGTTGAGTCTTCCCAGACAGCTTCACTTCCTCTGTTTGAACAACCTTATTCTTTCTTGAAAGTATATTCAATGACTTCATTCATAGTTATTGTAAATAATTACATATCAAAAGCCGGACATAGTGCAGACCTCTCAGTCCATAGCAGTAACCAGGGTTGAACCAACCGTGATACAAGATCAGACAGTTAATTAGGGCATCAGATTCTAGGGGGCAGCAAAGTCAAAAGAAATCTACCATGCTAGTGTTTAATTTTCAAAAGGGAGACTACGATAAAATGAGGAAAAAGGTTAGGAAAAAACTAAAAGGAGCAGCTGTAAAGGTCAAGCGTTTAAATCAGGCATGGATATTGTTTAAAAATACAATCTTGGAAGCCCAGACCAGATGCATTAAGAAAGGTGGAAGGAAGGCCAAACGACAGCTAGCTTGATTAAAAGGTGAGATGAAAGAGGCTATTAGAGCTCAAAAAATATTACTGCTGCTACTACTACTGAACATTTGTATAGCGCTACAAGACATACGTAGCACTGCACAGACACATGTAGAAGGCGATCACAGCTCATCATAGCTTAAAATTCTAGTCAGGGACAAAGTACTGAAGTCCCATCTCCAGTCTGGCAGCCTCTCATTTGCTATGTAGGAGAGAGGTCATGTGAAAGGAGAGCATCACTTTGATGTGGCAGGAAGTGATCCTGTAGCTAAGACCTATCTACCAGAAGACCCTCTCATACCAAGGAGGTTTCTCCAGGGCCATGTGCCCATAAGGGAAGGATTAGGACAGCCATTATAGTTGATGATTTGATCATTAGGCATGTAGATAGCTGGGTGGCTGGTGGATGTGATGATCGCCTAGTAACCTGCCTACTTGGTACGAAGGTAGCGGAACTTGCATACCAACTAGACAAAATTTTAGATAGTGCTGGGGAGGAATCTGCTGTCTTGGTACATGTTGGCACCAATGACATAGGAAAGTGTGGGAGGGAGGTTCTGGCGGCCAAATTTAGGATTTTAGGTAGGAAGTTAAAATCCAGAACTTCCAGGGTAGCATTCTCTGAAATGCTTCCCTTTAACCTGCAGGACTCAAAAGGAAGGCAGAGCTCCGGAGTCTCAATGCGTGGATGAGACAATGGTGCAAAGAAGAGGGTTTTGGATTTTTTTAGGAACTGAGCAACATTCTGGGGAAGGGAGCGGCTTTTCCCAAAGAGATAGGCTCCACCTTAACTTGGATAGAACCAAGCTGCTGGTATTAACCCTTAAAAAGAAGACAGAGCAGATTTTAAACTAGATTATAGAGTAAAGCCAACAGTCACCCAAGAGTGCATGGTTCTGAAAGATATATCCTTGAAGGATATTAGCAAAAGAGAGAAGTTAGGACATCCTGATAGAGAGGTTCCAATAAAGATAAAAGTAACCCAGATGCCTTTAAGTACAGAGCTGAAAGATTCCAAATTACTGCTATCAACTGATAACCAGATTAATATGAATAAAATACAGCCTCTAAAATGTCTGTATACAAATTCTAGAAGTCTAAAAAAATAAGATGGGAGAACTAGAATATATAGTACTACATGAAAGGTTAGATATGATTGGCATCTCAGAGACCTGGTAGAAGGAGGACAACCAATGGGACACTGTGATACCTGGGTACAAACTATATTGCAATGATAGGGTAGATCAAATTGGTGGAGGAGTTGCGCTCTATTCTAGAGGAGTCATTGAGGCACATAGGATTAAAGTTTTGCAGGAAACAAAATACACTGTAGAATCTCTATAGATTGAAATTCCATGTAAAAAGGGAAAGGGGAAAACGATGGCAGTGGGGGTGTACTATCGACCGTCTGGCTAGAATGAAAAATGGATGATGAAATTCTCAAAGAAATCAGGGAAGCTAACAAAAGTTATACTACAGTAATAATGGGTGATTTCAATTACCCTGGTATCGACTGGGTCAGTGTCACAGCGGGATATGCTAGAGGAATAAAGTTTCTAGATGAAATAACTGCTTGCTTCTTGGAGCAGCTGGTTCATGAAATAACAAGAGCTATTTTGGACCTAGTCCTTAATGGAACACAGGATCTGGTGCAAGAGATAAGGGTTTTGGGGCCACTTGGCAATAGTGATCCTAGCATGATCACATTTGATTAAATAAATGGAAGGAGGATGGCAAGGACATTCATAGTACTATCTTTTAACTTTCAAAAGGGAGACTATGATAAACTGAGGAAAATAGGTACTCCTAAGGTGCTCCACTTTCTTCTGTTTTCAACTGTGAGATAGCGTGCTATCAGTCCATTCTTTGAGATCTACTAGACAAAAAAATGCAATCCACTGCAATGCTACCCCATTCAAACTAATCTCCTGGAAGTGTTACAAATATCATGGCAGACCAACATGGTTTTAATCCAGCTGATCAAAGCCCTTTTCAGCCTCTAGATGCATGTGAGCTCAAATATGTGACTTGGAAGGTTGCATTATTTGGTGATTATCATGTTAGCCTACAGAGTAAATGAGCTCTAGACTCTTATAACTTATTCATATTATATAATATTTCATCATAACACAATAGGGCTCTGTATACATGTCAAGTTCCTGCCAAAAGTAGTGTCAGCAGGTTTTCAGCTTAGTCAATTGTCCTAACATTTTTCCCCAGGTCACATCTCTCTAAATTTGAAAGACTCTTCATTCCTTCGATTGCTTGAGAGCAGTCATATCCTACCAAGATTAGACTCAAGACTATAGATGTTTTACCCAACTTTTTATTTCTTTCACCCTAATAGGCCTGGAAGTATGGTAACAAAGCACACCATTTCTAATTGAATAGCAAATTGCATCTCCTTCAATTACTCCCAGGCAAGTCTGATGTTAAAGGGGCAAGTCAAAGCTTATAATTCTGCAGCTTTAGTGGCATTGTTTCCCACCTGGGGGTAGTTTCATAACTGGAAATCTATATGAAATGTCAAAAAGTGCCCATATTATGTTGGTTTTATAAAGGCAACATATGCACCCATGTACCTCTGTAAACCAAGCTCTCAGAACTATCCTCAACAGTGCATAAATTTTCACATACAAATTTGCACCTGCTGTGAAGAAGATGCAAATATGTTCATGTACATGAGTATTTCATGAAATACATGCATAAGCTGTAATTTTACCCTTGCTGCATTCAATCTACACAACTGGGAATGCCTACATGTGGTACATGTGAAAGTATGCACAATCTTGTTAGTGTGTGTACTTGTACATGTATAATCGGCCATAAAATTTTATATCGGCCATCTTCCGTGTATAAAATATGATTACATACTGAAAGTGCTTTATACAATTCTTCCCCTAATGATTATCTCAATTGATATTTGCAAGGTTGCAATATGGAGTTTAATCTACACATGTACATCCCATTACAGTTTGCATGTGGCCTCCCTGCAGGAAAGTAGGTTTGAGCTCTTTGTTTTTTATGGTCTTTTTGAAGGGTAAAGCCCAACTTTATTCCTGTTCTGGTTCCTTTTATAATTTTGAATTACTTTCCCTGTTGTTTGGAAAAAATTACAAAATAGAAAAGGGTTTTCTCCAACAACAATAAATTTCCTGGTGGTGGTTGTTTCCCTTCTCATGCTGACAATTTTTAGCTAGGGTGTACTATGTGTGTGACTGTTGAGTATCTGTTGCTTAGCAGGGTCCTTGTTCATTCGGAGTGACACCTGCTGAGGAGAGAGTAAGAAAAGGCAAGAGAAGAAAATCCCAAATTCCAAGTAGATTACCTGTTTGTCCTAATATAGCAGAGGCTTTCTCACTACAAAGTAAAAGCGAGAAGCCCCAATACAGGCTTCGGGTGCTATTTTTATACCATTTCTACATAGCTCTTGTCAATCTAACAAGCGTTACCTACGCATTTCCTAACTCCCCCCCCCCTCCTCGCATGAGCGTTCAAGACCCAGAAGAAGCTGTTTGATTGGTAGTTTGATGAGTGCAAAGATAGTTTAGCAAGATAGAGGTTAAGCATGTCTGGGCTTCAAAAGTCATTTGACCTATTTCCTGGGCCAAAAGTTTACTCTTCTGAGAAATAAGGTCAAAAGGTACCTATCTTCGTGGAATTCTAGAGGAAAAAAGCTTGGCAAAAATAGCTATATGTCTGGATGAACATGGGCTTCTGATTGGTTGCTCGAGGGTGGCTTTGGTTACCTGTCTCTCTTATTCTGTTTGTGGTTGTGAACAGTTTCCTCCTGCAAAGAGCAGCCTGTTAGCAAGCTATAAAAAATATTTTTTTCTCTGTTGCCAAGCTTCCCTGTCTCTGCAAGTTAAGCTTGCGTTCCTAGCTTTGTCTCCTGATTATTCCTTGCAATGCAATCCCTTTTTCCCAACTCACTCCCCCCTTTGATTGCCTCCTTATCCCCGGAGGCAATCACAAATAATGCTCAGCATCCCTCGGCCCAGGTTCTTCTTGGCCATTCTCATGGCCGGGGGGTCCTTGGGTCCGAGTGGGGAATATATCTGGTTCCGGGCCTGGTACTCCGAGTACACCTCAGCCTCGATTTGGGAGAGTTCCAGGGACAAGGAGGTTGGCATTAACAATCGTAGTTGGAGTGAAGCAGGCTTTACAGGTTTGGGCTAAGCTAGAGATACACTGGATGCAACAGCAAACTGAGATCAGGATGGCAAAAATTATAATCAAGTAAACTACGAGTTTCTGAACCCAACCCCACCCCCCAAATCACTCAGCAATGTTCCCTAAACCAGTTAACAAGGTGGTTAGGTTAGAGGAGGTGAGAATATGAGCAGTGGGGTTAAAAAGGGAATAGAAAAGAACAGTGCTATTATAAACTATCCGGTGCAAGCATATGCTGTTACCCAAGCTCTGACCTTTATCATTCCTTTAAAAGCAAAGAGTTCCATGGCCTAAATTGGTTAGAGAGAAAAATTTAGAGGAGGTATTGAAAGCTTTGGATGGGGTAAAGCTAGTAACATAATAACTATAAGGCACTTCTATACTGATTAAGGGGGTACCTGCTTGTTGATGCAAAGGCACATGAGAGCAAACATAACAATCCTGGGTAGTCGTTAAGGCAATGTCTTAAAGCAATATTACACGCAAATTTTATTCCCAATGACCTAAGTGGTAAAGGGCTTCAGTTGAAGGAGTTTGGGTAGTCTTAAGGACTATGTGACCTATTATTTTTTTTTCAGTAAAGGTTCTTTATCTTCCATAACCTTAATTACCCTCTTGGTACAGGCAGAATCAGTTTTTATGCAATAGAAGCATTACGTCTAAGGCAGTGGTTCTAAACCTTTTTTGTACCATTACCCCTTTTACCATTGGTCAACATGTGGTGACCCCCAATGATAAAATCAAATGCGTCTCTCTTCCTTTACCGTTAATGCATTGTCGCTGTAATCATTTGTTGAATTATTAATATATTATAGGCCTTTGCAATATGTTTTTATTTATAAAATTTACTTATTTAAACCACAATAATCACAATAACAAGTAACAATATTTGATTTCAAAATTATGATTTTGTTGTCAAATCACTAATATGAAATAAAATTATTTTTTCTACCTTTGTTGTCTGACCAATTTATTCTCTGATCATGCTGGTCCCGATCTGAGGCTTCTGCTTTCCTGTCTTCTCTTAGCTCTCTTTCTGTGGTCTATGGTCCATCTGCCATTTCTTATCTCTTCTTTCGTTTTCTTCACTTCTTTCCATTAGCCTATTTCCAGTCCCAGTAACCCTCCCCAGTATCAGCCCCTTTCCAGTCCTCACTCCCAGTACCTTCCAAAGTCAACTTGCATTCCCATGACTGCCACTGGTGTCCATTCCCTTCCAGTCCCCCTCCTTCCCCACTGACCAGTCCCTTTTAGTACAAATACCATGGCAGCCCCTCTCAGATCCACTCCCTTCCAGTTCCATTCCGCCATCCCCTCGTATCAACCTATTTGTAGCCTTAGCCCCCAGTTTTCTTCCAGGGCCAGCAGCTCTATCCTCCCCACAATCAGCCCATTCCCAGTCGAAACCCCCCAATCAGCTCGTTTCCAGTGCTAGTCCCCCCTAATCAGTCCAATACCAGTCCTACCCCCCATCAGCTCATTACCAGTCCTAGCCTCCCCTAATCAGCTCATTTCCAGTGCTAGTCCCTCCTCAATCCCATTACCAGTGCTAGCCTCCCCTAATCAGCTCATTTCCAGTGCTAGTCCCTCCTCAACTCCATTACCAGTGCTAGGCTCCCCTAATCAGCCCATTACCAGTCCTAACCTCCCCAATCAGCTCATTTCCAATGCTAGCCCCCCCATCAGTCCATTACCAGTCCTACCCCCTATCAGCACATTACCAGCCCCAACCTCCCCTTGATCATTCCATTCCCAGTCCTAACCTTCCCTAATCAACCCATTACCAGTCCTAGCCCTCATCTGCCCATTATTATCCTAACCCACACTATCTCTCCCCTCTGTCCAGCATTTATCCCCGTCTATCCAGTATGTCCCCCTGTCTCTTTCCTTTCTCCATGTCAGCCCCCCTCCCTCCCTCCATGTCAGCCCCCCTCCCTCCCTCCCTCCATCCATCCATCCATCCATCAATGTCAGTCACCCCTCCCTCCCTCCCTCCATCTCTTCATGTCAGCCCTCCCCTCCCTTCCTCCATCCGTCATCCCCTCTCTCCAAGACAGCCCACCTGTCCATGTCATCCCCCCTCCCTCCCTCCATCCATCCCTCCATGTCAGTCCCCCCTCTGTCCATGTCAGCCCCCCTCCCTCCACCCATGTCAGCCCCCTCTCTCCATCCATGTCAGCCCCCTCTCTCCATGTCAGCCCCTCTCCATCCATCCCTCCATGTCAGCCCCCTCTGTCCATGTCAGTCCCCCTCCCTCCATCCCACCCACCATCCATCCATCCATCCATCCATCCATGTCAGCCCTCCCTCCCTCCATTTCAGCCCCCCTGTCCATGTAAGCCCCCTCCCTGTCAGCCCCCTCCCTCATGTCAGCCCCGTTGCAGGTTCTCTGCCCCCTTCTCCCCTCTTCCTTTATGCCTGCTACTGCCCTGTTCTTCTAATGCAGTCGTGGCTCCCTGCCTCTTAGGGAACCGTGGCTGTGCCTGTGAAACCGTTGCAGAGCCTTCCCGTCTCTCAACGGGCTCTGTGCAGCATTGTCCCACCTCCAAAGGAAGTGGTAAACAACTTCCTTTGGAGGCGGGACAATGCTGCACGGAGCCCGCCGAGAGACTGGGCGGCTCTGCAGTGGTTTCGCAGGCACAGCCGCAGTTCCCTAAGAGGCAGGGAGCCGCAGCTGCATTAGAAGGGAAGCAGTGAGTTTGCCGCTGCCGAGAAGCAGACTCAGCAGCAGCAACTTGTGCGCTTTTTTTTTTTTAACGGCGGAGTGAGGCGACCCCTGCTAAATCCTGTGGCGACCCCCATGGGGGTCACGACCCACAGGTTGAGAACCACTGGTCTAAGGACACCTATAAGTTCTGTTTTTGTACACACAGAACCTGCAGGTCGGTATTCAATCTTTATCAGTTTAGAGGGACAGCATGAGTAATCTTTGTATGCACGACACAGGCAGTAACCCCTTCCGGGAGCTAGTCTCCCTTTTAATGATGCCGGACCACCTATGGGGCTAATCAGGGGAAGGTAAATAATGCAAAAAATATAAGCAAACATCACTCTAGGGGGCTTGTAACTACGGAGGTTACCCACATCTTAACCAACCATATAAAGAATACAACACCAAATAATACAGTAAACAGCAGAAAGAAAAAGAAACATACAGTATTTTCAGTCCTTAAATTTCTTCTATAAAGCGTCAGTTTCTTCTGGCAAGGGACTTCTTCCGAAAGGATAGCAGGTAGGCATAGAGAGTCACATTTTTAAAGGCAAGGGTAAAATTATTTCAGTCTCTTCAGTTTTACCTTAAGGTCTATGCCTGGTAAGACCTCGGAGAGCCACTTTTCTTCGGGAGCCTTCTCCTCTCCCTCACCAGCTGCTAGGGCTTTGGCTTTCCCGTTGTCAGCTTCTTCTTGTCCTGGTCCTGGGGCTTGGGGAGGCAGAGGGTGCTTGCAGCGAGTGTAATGGATCCAGGATCCCTTGTCAGCTACCCTAATAGCAGTTGGGGTGGTGAGCAGCACTTGGAAGGGCCCTTCCCATGGTGACTGGAGTGTCTTTTGACGGTAAGCCTTGACCAAGATCCAATCTCCGGGCAGGAATGAATGGGCAGCCATGTCTAATAGGAGAGGCTGGAACTGTTGAGCATACCTGCGAAGGGAAGAAAGGTGCTGCTGCTGCTGCTGCAAAACATAAGGTATAAGCTGTGAATCTTGCAGGACATAGGTAGGGGCCCTATCCCACAGATGCTCTCCCGTATAGTAACTCATACGGAGATACTTTGAGTCTGCCCTTCGGGGCAATATGGATGTTAAAGAGGGCTAAAGGTAAAACCTCTAACCAAGTTAATTTGGTTTCCTTGCAAAGGTTTAGTAGTTGTTGTTTTAAAGTCTGATTCATTCTTTCAACTTGTCCTGAACTCTGAGGATGCCAAGGAGTGTGGAATTTCCAGGTGAAACCCAGAAATGCAGACAGAGTTTGAATAATATGTGAAGCAAATTCAGGTCCCTGGTCTGAATCAATGTCCCTAGGTGGACCATATCTTGGCATAATTTCCTTTACTAATATTTTCGCAACCTGCTGAGTCTTTTTATTTGTAGTAGGAAATGCGTCAACCCATCCAGTTAACTGATCAACAATGACTAACACACATTTAAACCTTCTTGCAGAATTCATAGAAACATAGAAAAATGACAACAGAAAAAGACCACATGGCCTATCTAATCTGTCCTTCTATATCAACAACTACAACAGTCCCATATTTTCCTTTAGAGATCCTCTGTGTTTGTCCCATGCTTTTTGAATTCAGATACTGTCCTCATCTCTACCACCTCCACTGGGAGACTATTCCAGGGATCCACCACTCTTTTCGTAAAGAAATATTTCCGCATATCACTCCTGAATCTATCCCCTTTCACTCTCATCCCATGTCCCCTCATAGCAGAACTTAATTTCAATCAAAAGAGGCTCTCCCACTGTGCATTTATGCCATGGAGGTATTTAAACATCTCAGTCATATCACCTCTATCCCACCTTTCCTCTAAGGTGTACATATTAAGATCCTTAAGTCTGTCCTCATATGCTTTATAATGAAGACCACTAACCATTTTAGTAGCCACCCTCTGTACTGATTCCATCCTGTTTATATCCTTTTGAAGGTGCGGTCTCCAGAATTGCACACTATACTCCAAATGAGGTCGCACCAAAGACTTATACAGAGGCACTAACACCTCCTTTTTTCTGCTAGCCATTCCTCTTTGTATGCACCCAAGCATCCTTCTAGCTTTTGCTGTCACCTTTTCTACCTGTCTGGCTACTTTAAGATCATCAGACACAACCATGGCTAGGTCCCGCTCTTCTTTAGTGGACAAAAGTACTTCACCCCCTATACTATATTGCTCCCTCGGATTACTGCAGCCCAAATGTATGACCTTACATTTTTTAACATTAAATCCCAGCTGCCAAATTCTAGACCATTCTTCAAGTTTAGCTAGATCCCTCCTCATGCTATCTACACCTCCCTGGGTGTCTATTCTATTGCAGATTTTGGTATCATCCGCAAAGAGGCAAACCTTACCCGACAGCCCTTCCGCTATATTACTAACAAAGATGTTAAAAAGAATCAGACTAAGGACAGATCCCTGGGGCACACCACTGGTAACTTCCTTCTCCTCAGAGTGAGCTCCATTTACCTGTACTCTTTGTCGCCTCTCACTCAACCAATTTCTAACCCAAGCAATAACTTTAGGGTCCATCCCTAGGGTGCTCAGTTTGTTTATAAGTCACCTGTGAGGAACGGTGTCAAAGGCTTTACTGAAATCTAAATACATCACCTCTAGGGATCTCCCTCGGTCCAACTCCCTGGTCATCCAGAAATCAATCAGATTTGTCTGACAAGACCTGCCACTGGTGAATCCATGCTGCCTCGGATCCTGTAATCTGCTGGACTCAAGAAACCTCACTATTTTCTCTTTCAGCAGTGTTTCCAATAATTTACTTACCACCGAAGTTAAACTAACCAGCCTGTAGTTTTTAATGACCTCCTTACTTCTGCTTTTGTGTAAAGGCACCACATGAGCCTCTCTCCAGTCCTTTGGCACCACTCCCGACTCCAATGAGGCTTTGAAAAAGTCAGTCAGTGGAGCTGCTAGAACGTCCCCAAGTTCCCTCAGTATTCTAGGGTGTATCCCACCCGGTCCCATCGCTTTGTCTACTTTAAGTTTAGCTAGTTTCTCACGAACACAGTCTTCTGAAAATTGTTCAAGATACCCCTCGCTCTGTTCCTCTTTGTGGATGTTTTCTGAGGTCCTGTTCCTGGTTCTTCATCTGTGAACACAGAACAGAAATATTTGTTAAGCAATTCTGCTTTATCCTCATCAGCTTCTAGATATTCCTCCCCTTCACCATCAGTGAAATCAATTTGCAGTTGCTCAAAAGGAACAAAAGCCCATGGTTTTGCATCCGGAAGTCTTTTAGGCTCCCCCTTGGATTGCTGGCTGCACACAGCAAGCAACCTTTTGCAACCCATTTAGTCAAGGAGTGGTCTCCGGGGGCAAACCACTGATGGCTAGGGAATGACCTTTACAGTGCATGACAGAGATAGCTTCAGGGAGTTGAATAGCTTCTAATAAGGCACTGACTAAGTGAGCATTGGCAATTTTAGTTCCTGCTGAGGTGAGAAACCCTTGTTGTGTCCACAACTGACCTGTGGATTGCATAACACCGAATGCATGCAGGCTATCTGGAGGAGTAGCCTAATGGTTAAGAACACTGGCTTGGGAACCCAGAGACCAGGGTTTGATTCCCACTAGCACTCCTTGTGGCCTTGGGCAAGTCATTTAATCCTCCATTGCCTCAGAAAAATCCAAGTTATCAATGTCCCTGTTTAATGTACATTACCAAGTTTAAATTTCAATGTAAATCGCTTTGATTGAAACGATAAAGCAGTATATAAAACCTGTTAAATAAATGAATAAATAAATTTACAGCCACATAAGCAACTAATTCACAGGCATATGTGAGAGCCACCAGCTCTGCTGCTTGTGCACTGTAATTAGATGGGCGTGCAGCAGACTCTAACACAGGATCAGAAGAGTCTGCGTCAATGATGACATAGCCAGTGCGGCGAACACCCTGGACAATTTTAGAACTCTCATCACAGGATTTTCCAATGGAACATCAGAAAGATCAGAACGGGGTTTCTCATTGAGCTGCACTACCTGGCAGCAATCATGATGAGGTTCCCTGTCATCAGGATTAGGCAATAAAGTAGCTGGATTTAAAGTATTAGTTCTGACAAAGGTGAGATTACTAGGAGTTAGAAGCTCAGTCTCATACCTATTTGGTCTAGCATTTGAAAAATGTTGAGTGTTCTTTTGATTTAACAGCATGTGGACAAAATGGGGAACTGCCACAGTCAGTTGTGCTTTTCCTAACAAGTCTCGCATTAAAGCGACATTTGCAGCATCATCAGGATCTCCTATACATCCCCAGACTCTTACAGCTTCCCTAAGGTGCTGCAGTGTTAGGGTCCCAATTTGGATTATGGTCAAAATCATCATCAGCAAGGCGTCAAATACCCTAGGATGTGTCATTATCTCGGTCAATAGTGGTTCGGCTTCTTTGGCAGCCCTAATAACCTCTGGCCCCTCCCCAGCCTTAAGGAGAGTCCTAAGGAGTACATGGCAGCAAAGAAAATAGTATCAAAAACCTTAATTACTCCTCCTGGATCATTCCTCCACTGGAGTGTGGTATTTTTCCAGTTAAGGAGGTCTGCAGTGGATAAGGGGACATAGACCTTGCGGTCAGTAACTTGTTCATCAGTCCCCATAGTAGGGACAATTCTCAGGGGCATTAGGGTAGTAATATCTTGGGCATTGTTAGAATGTATTACAGCATGAGTAATATTTGGCATATCTCAGACACTGGTGGCAGTGCTTGCAAGTTTACGGACTGGTACAGGGAGATGAGAGTGTGTTCTTTGAGAAATGCTCTCTTCCACTTCCAGGGGAACTGGAACTAAATGTGGTGGGGAAGAACTGCTTGTCTGCGATGAACTGTCTGCCTGTGTAGAGCTAGGTGACTGATTAACTGAATGTGACCCCGGGGATGCTAAACTTACTGAAGGGGGGAACTCTAACCTCAGGATGCGAGGGTCATCTGGAGGCTCCAGAACATCAGGTAACCTCGGGGCAGTAGGGGTTAAATTATAAAGCAAGGGTTCAAGGGCATTATCTAAATCCTGATAAGGAGGAGGGGGGCCTTCATCCTTTCTCCTCACTACAGGACATGACAATTTTTCTCAAGACAGAGATTCATAGAATTTTCAAACAAATAATAATAATCAAGTTGATGTATCTTTTGATCCATTAGAATGCGTCTAAGATTTGAAAAAACTGAGGATTCAAAGGACCCACCTTTGGCCATGGGAACTCCGTCCCAACTATATATGATGGCTAAACTACCTGACAAAGTTTAGTTAGGACCAATTTGGACAGATTGGCCTTATCTGGCAAATGGTCCCAAGTTCTTAGAACACATGCTAAAGGTTTTTTGGTCCCGGGACCCTTAGACCTGAATTTCCCATTTCCCACTTCCCACCAAGCCTCTAAGGGAGGTGTTTAAATACAACACCAATCATGCAGATGAGGGAAGTGACCAAATTTTTCCACCGATAATTAATTTCCCCTACCTGGAATCTTGTCAAGTAACTCACTGTCTTCTCAGCAGTCTATCAATCTCCGTGGACCTCCCACTTACTGCCTTTCTCCCCCCTCGGGATCAGGAAGGTTTTCCTTGGTAATATTGACCTTAGAGGGTGCGCGCTAAACGTTCCATCGATCCAGGAGGGGGAGAGATTCATGTGGCTAAGCAGGTCCCTTCGTGGTCGCCATCTGTTGAGTATCCATTGCTTAGCGGTTTCCCGGGTCATTCGGAGTGACTCCTGCTTAGGAGAGAGTAAGAAAAGGCAAGACAAGAAAGTCCCAAGTTCCAGGCAGATTACCTGTTTATTCTACTATAGTAGAGGCTTGCTTACTACAAAGTAAAAGCGAGAAGCCCCGATACAGGCTTCGGGTGCTATTTTTATACCATTTCTACATAGCTATTGTCAATCTAGCAAGCGTTACCTACACATTTCCTAACTTCCCCCCCCCTCTCGCATGAGCATTCAAGACCCAAGTGAAGCTGTTTGATTGAAAGTTTGATGAATGCAAAGATAGTTTAGCAAGATAGCGGTTAAGCATGTCTGGGCTTCAAAAGTCATTTGACCTATTTCCTGGGCCAAACGTTTACTCTTCTGAGAAATAAGGTCAAAAGGTTCCTATCTTAAATTGTAAATAGTTACCCTGTTATCCAAGTTGCATTACCTGTTCAACTGTAAACACAAAGTACCATCGGAAATGTGTATTTTATTGTTCATTGTAAACCGCACTGATGCTGAATAGCGCGGTATAAAAGAGACTCTAATAAATAAATAAATAAATAATAAAATAATAAAATAAATCTTCGTGGAAATTCTAGAAAGAAGCTTAGCAAAAATAGCTACAGTATATGTCTGGATGAACACGGGCTTCTGATTGGTTGCTCGAGGGTGGCTGTGGTTACCTGTCTGTCTTCTCTTTGTGGTTGCGAACAGTTTCCTCTTGCAAACAGCAGCCTGTTAGCAAGCTATAAGAAATTAATTTTTCTCTGTTGCCAAGCTTCCCTGTCTGCAAGTTAAGCTTGCATTTCAATATTGTCACCTGATTATTCCTTGCAATGCAATCCCTTTTTCCCATGACTATGGTGAACTGCTTGGTTTCAGAGAAAGCGAAATTGCTTACATGTGGCAGGTGTTCTCTGAAGAGTGCAGTCCAGCAACCACACAAGTCCTCTCTTTTCTTCTCTGCAGTTATTTAACCCCCCTCCCAGCCAAAGCTGGGAACTATAGGGCCACAGAAGCGCTGAAACTATGGTACAACAATAATAAAAGCTATTTATGCTTTTCTAAAATGTTCTTGAAAAATTCATGAGTTTATTGCCATGCATAGTCATATGACTCAGGTATGTATTTTCAAAGAACACTTACTTTAAGTAAGCAACTTTGCTTTTCTCAGTATTTGAGCAAATGTGCCACTTTTTAACATCTAGCAATACCAGCCTGAATCAGCCTGGACCTATTAGCTCTTGAAAGCTAAACAGGGTATATGTACCGTGAGTCCAGAAAGCAATGGCAAACTACTGCAGCATTCTGTCATGTGGTTGCTAATGTCTATGGGCCAGATATTCAATTGGGATGGCTATGTTCCGCTACAGGCCATAGCCGTCACCGCCAACCTCTATCCCTGGATATTCGATGCCGGGGTCATATGCTGCCGACATTGAATATCCGGGGTCACCGCACAGCCTCTGATGCTGCAGAAGCTAATCAAGTAGTGGTGATATTGCAGTGCTACCTGGTTAGCTCCTACAGGTTAAACTAGGCCAGTTTTTGCTTCACCTAGTTTTACTCGCAGGTCGCTAACAAGGTAGCAGGGCAATATCGCCACTACCCGGTTAGCGACTGTTACCACCCACGACACGCCCTGATGCTAAGCGGTTAGCATTGGGGCATATAGCAGCATTAGTTGGGGATATTCAGCAGCACTAACCATGTTAGTGCTGTTAAATATCCTGTTCAGCGGATTTACATGGTTTACAGGTCAGTAAACCATGCAAATGCCTTTAGAATATTGGGCCCTATGAAAACAGATATGTTTCATAATACCGTCACCTTTTAAATTCACCCATCTTTACAAGTATAAACTAATTAGATGTGCTAAAAACACTTTAGGCCAATAGCCTGTTTACTTTTCTTAGCAAAGTTCATAGAACAGGTGGTTCTTAAATCAGTTGGATGAGTTTTTTGGAGAGGCAGCAGGTGTTAGATGCCTGACAGCATGGCTTTACAAGCAGACACAATTCAAAAACACCACTTGTCTCCTTAATAAACCGCGTATCACAGGGTCAAAAGGATAATAAAATGAACTATTTGTTTTTATTCATTGCAGTTTCCTCAGTGTTTGTAGTACCTGCCATTTTATGAAATCACCTACAGTAGCTGCATTAGAAGTATTAGGGAGTATGTTGCAGTGGTTTACCTCCTTTTTAACAGGTAGGGAAATGCAGGTATGGTTGTCAACTGAGGTTTCATCATGGCATAAGTTGAAATGAGTACCTCAGGGCTCTGCACAGTCCTCAACAATTTTTATTATTTATTTAGCTCCTCTTTGTAAATTGCTGCATTAGCTTGGTCTGGAATTTAGGTTATATGTGGATGATATCTTAATTTAAGAAGAATTTGTGTTTTCATTGAGGGTCTTGCAGCATCTTAATGAAATTATTGAGTAGATAGCGAATAATGGTTTGGCCATTAATTTTAATGAAACAGAGGCTATGATTGTTATTAAAAAATATACCTTATGAGGAACATAATCAAAGGCATTCCTGTGGTTTTTAGACCTGTAAACCACATAAATACTACTGACTGAGATATTTAGCTGCACTAACCTGGTTAGTGCTGCCGAATATCTCCTACTAATTGGACATTCTGTGGCCAGAACGGGGTCAACATTGGCAGTTAGTAGTGATATTCAGCAGATGTGGTTCATAGCGTGTTCCTTAAATTACATTTAGTGCATTGCCTGAAGATCTATTTAGAGTATTCTGATTTTAGGACGATAGTGCAATTAGCTTTACATCATCTGGACTATTGTAATGCCATATAGTTAGGCTTGCTGAACCATGTCATTAGCCTCTTAAAAACTGCAGAATATGCAGAGGCATGGGTGATTCAGGGTTTGAGAAAATATTGTCACATTCAGCCCATCCTGTTAGAATTTCATCAGCTGCCTATTTTGTATTGATTATTCAAGTGTTTAACAATGATATTTAAATTGTTATATTTTAGGGGCGTGCAGGCAAAAAAAAAAAAAGGTTATCTTTCATTTCCTGAGTTGCTTACAGTTTGTTTCATTTCATTTTTATAAATTTTCATTTTAGGGCAATTTTCTTAATTAAGGAGGTAGATGTGGTTGCTATACAAATGAAAAACATAGCTGAAAGGTTATTAGGGGTTTCAGGCAAATAAAAAACACAAGTGACTTTATTTCACATTCAGAATCTAGTCTTAAGCCAATGACATTTGAGTTAGAAGGCAGACAACATGCAGAAGAGCTGTCATGTCTCCATGGAGGCTTGCTCTACCCAGTCTGCTCTTAACTCATGTATTGCAATGAGCTTCCTTCCTGTTTCCTAACTTGCCTAAAGTTTGTCTGATCTGTAGCTGTATAGAAATTGCTGGATATTTGCCTTGTGAATATATTGACTCTTGCTGTAGGGGTTTGCTCCAGATATTTTTCTTTTTCTATGTTCTTGTGCCCAAAATTCTGTAAAACATGTCTATATACACTATCAGGGACTTTTAACAAGCTTAATCTATATCCTGGTTGTCCAGTTAGTGATGATCAAATAGGATATGGGTAAGGCTTTGTAAACATCTCTGATAGTATACCTAGACATGTTTTTACATAGTTTATGGTATGAGAACATGGCAAAAGAAAAATCTTTGAAATAGATTTCTACAGTAATAGTTAATAGATTCACACATTCAAACATCCAGTTAGCATTTTTATAGAGCTCTAACCAGACAAACTTTGGGCCAATTGGGAAACAGAAAACAAGATCCCCAGCAATACAAGTGTTTCATTTTGTTTTTAGAAACTTTTATTTCAAAGCAATTTTGTTGTTTAAAGAAATAGCTGTGGCGGCTGCATACATGAAAAGCATAACTGAAATGCTATTAGAGGTTTCAACTTTTTTTTTCTCACAGTCAGACACTGGACTTCAACTAGCTACCTTCAGGTTAGAATGCAGTCCTTCTTCGAAAGAGCCATCATATCTCCTCTTGTATTGTTAATGATCTTCCTTCCTGTTTCTTGAGCGACCCAATGTGTGTCTGGTCTGAAGCTCTATGGAAAAATGCTAATGAATTTTTTCCCTTGTGTATCTGTTGATTCCTTTTGATGGGATCTATAGAATGTTACCCATCCCTCTCCAAGGAGATTATCAACTGTCCTCTTTAAGAGAGTCTATAGCCCAGAGTTCAGTGCTGGGAGGGCATGGCTCACATGGAGAGGTTTAGAACCCAAAAGGCTGCAAGAGGGAGAGAGGCCCATGGAGCCAGAAATCCTTCCTAGGTAAGCCATGCAGAGGAGTTCTGAGGTAGAAACTTTAACTGGGGCTGGAGTTAGGGCTGGGAGAACCATCTCGTGGATGTTTAACAAGCTGGGACAGAAGTAAAGCTACTTCTGTTTTTCCTGAACTGCTGTCTGTTCTGGGTTTTGCTTTGTGGAGGTTTAACAAACTGAGACAGAATGAAAACTGCTTTTGTTTTCCCTGAACTGCTGTCTGGCCTGTTTTGTACAGAAAACTCCTTCCCACTGCATACCACACTACCATACTCCTGCCCTAGAGATTTACTCCAAAGATTTTTCTTTTGCCATGTTCTTGTACCAGAAATTCTGTGAAACCATGTGTAAGTATGCTGTCAGAGCTGTTTACCAATCCTAATCGAGATCCTGTTTGATCATTTCTAATTGAACAACCAGGATTTAATTTAGGCTTGGTAAATGTTTCTGACAGGGTATATAGATATGTTTTCACAGAATTTCTGGCACAAGAATATAGCAAGAGAAATATCTTTGGAGTAAATCTCTACAGCAGGAGTCAGTGGATTCACAAAATAAAAAGTCAAGCTAGCATTTTCTGTAGAGCTAGATAAACTTTGGGCCAATCTGGAAAAAGGAAGGAAGATCATCAGCAGAGTTAAGAGCAGGCTGGCTAGAATCAGCTTCCACAGCAACATGATAGCTTTTCTACAAAATGCCCCCTTCCAGTCCAAAGATTGCCAACTTGAAGTCAGCTTGTATGAAACTAGAGGAGAAACCAATTTTGTATTTTTTGGATTAAAAACAATATGAAACAAAATAAAAAATGTCATAAATATTTCCCATGCTGTTTCAAATGAATGCACATCCCTACTGTATTCATTTGCCACAAATGAACTTTGCATGCTTTTAAGTGTATGTAATCCCACAAAAACCCTGAGATCTGCTTCTAAGGACCAATTGAAAGTGCTCTCAGTTTCAGAGATTCATAATGAGTCTACATTTGCCTGAGTTTTCTCAGTAGTTGCGCAAAGGTTATGTTTTATTTATTTAAAACTTTTTATACCATCTTAGTGATATACATCATTCAAAATAGTTTACACGTGAAATAAAAACAATTACAGTAAGAAAAAACAAGACGTAAGGTACAGAACAGAGATATTAATAGTTTTATCAAAAATGATCAAAGAGTCTATGAATATTTCCAGTCATCAATTACATAGAAACATGATGGCAGAAATAGACCACATGGCCTATCTAGTCTGACCTTCCATAACAAAACTACAACAGTCCCCTTTTTTCCTTTAGAGATTCTCTGTGTTTGTCCCATGTTTTTTTGAATTCAGATACTATCCTCTTGTCCACCACCTCGACTGGGAGACTATTCCACGCATCTACCATTCTTTCCATAAAGAAATATTTCCGCATATTACTCCTGAGTCTATCCCCTTTCACCTTCTTTCTATGTCCCCTCATAGCAGAGCTTTCCTTCAATCGAAAAAGGCTCTCCTCCTGTGCATTTATGCCACAGAGGTATTTAAACGTCTCAGTCATATCACCTCTATCCCGCCTTTCCTCTAAAGAGTTAAGTCTGTCCTCATATGCTTTATAACGAAGACCACTAATCATTTTATTAGCCACCCTCTGTACCGACTCCAACCTGTTTATATACTTTTGAAGGTGCGGTCTCCAGAATTGCACACAATATTCAAATGAGGTGGTATAAAAGACTTATACAGAGGAACTATCACCATCTTTCCTTCTGCTGGCCATTCCTCTCCCTATGCACCCAAACATCCTTCTAGCTTTTGCCGTTGCTTTTCTGCCTGTTTAGCTACTTTAAGATCATCAGACACAACCACGCCTAGGTCCCGCTCTTCTTTTGTGGACAGAAGTGCTTCACCCCCTATACTATATTGTTCCCTTGGATTGCTGCAGGCCAAATGCATGATCTTGCATTTTTTAACATTAAATCTCAGCTGCCATATTCTAAACCATTCATCCCTCCTCATGTTATCTACACATTTCTGGGTGTCTACTCTATTGCAGATTTTGGTATCATCCACAAAGAGGCAAACCTTACCCGACAGCCCTTCCGCAATATCACTAACAACAGTCATCTCCAGTACAAGACAGAGAGGTTTTTCCACTTTTTCTAAAATTCAAAAGATTGTTTTCTGATCTCAGACTAGGAAATAATTTATTCCAAAATTCTGAACCAACTAAACTAAATGCTTGTTGCTTCCAGTAAACTTTACAATAAATTGATACATCAGGAACTTCAAGAAGATTACTTTGGGAAGAACACAATGTGAAGGAGAAAAAGTAATTATGGAATGCACATCCTTTTTCTATTCATGCTATTTGAGATTATTTACATTTCTATAAGGGATCCCAGATACATCCTTTTCAGATTGCATTTAAGCAGTGATGATACCTGCAATTATCTTTCTATTTTGGTGTTATGTTTGTGATGCTTATTATGAATGTGATCTTATATTACCATTTAGAAGTTATCCTTAGGTGGATAAAAATGAAATAAATAAATTTTAAAAGATTATGCTACAATCTTGAAATGACAGTCTATCAATTTAGAAAAATCAGCCTACATTTACCATATTACAATAATGTGGAGATAGCTACATAAATTGCATTAGGCTGCAGAAGCAGAAATAGTCTAATATGCTTCTGAGTGTGCCTTTCTCCCATTACTACCGTGGCAGAGCACTTGGCTTTTTTTTGCCCAAAATCTATTTCCATTTCACTGGTATCAGTTATTACTTGAAATGCCTCAGCAAGTATCCGTATTTATATAGAAATATTGAATGAAATCAATCATGAAAGACATACAACAGAAGTACTGAATGAAATCAATTACGATAGACATACAATAGAAACACCGCATCTTGCAAGTACTGAAAAGGATGAAAATGAGTTCGTATTTTCTTTCAGCTTTGTGTAAGACTACAGATTGAGGGCCTTTTCTAAAAGCATTTTATTGAAAATTGCTGCTATGATTCACTGTATGTAGGGCTACTGATTTGAAGAGGATTAGATAGAGATTCCTAATTGCCAGTAACATTGGCTTCCATTGACTACTGGCAGATATGGTAACAGAGTGCTTTCAGTTTGGACATCATTGTACTGTTGCAGCCAGCAGCAGCTAAAGGTCATCAGATCTAAGTGAAAAGCATCAACCGACAGAAGAATGCTATTTTGAAGATACTTTTCTATTGCATCTGTGATGACGAATCTTTATATTACCACAGATATTAAAAGTTATAGTAGATGGCTATTGGAAATTACAGATATGATTATTTTCCTAAATTATTAGTTGCAATTTTTGCTTTCAAAATTGTTTAAGAGTAATGTCTGTTAAAGCTAAGTTTGATGTACTGAGTATTCTTCTGACTTAGTGTATCCATGGAAGTATTATCTTGCTTCTCAGTTTTCATGTTTTAGTTTATTGAGCGTGTATGCTTTCATTCAGTAATTGAAAACACATTGGGCTGCTTTTAAATACTAGAAACTGTAAGCCATCAGAAAAAAATATCAAATATAGAACTAGTAGAAATAAGTGCAAAAAAATATTGAGTCCTTAAAATAAATGGTATTAACCCAGTTTAATCCTGTATTCCACTGAAAAGCTTGACTTGTTTGTCCTGAGAAACCAAGGCAGTTTATTCTAGGGAATAATCATTATGGCGGGGGGGGGGGGGGAACTTTTATAAGCCTTTTTTTGTTTGCATAAAAACATTGCAGACAAGGGAGTGTATCCAGCATAAGCAGGAGAGGAGATGGTGGTGGTAAACTCTCTCTGCTAAACACATCAGCACTACAGCACTAAAGGGTATGAAATCATAGTGCATTCATAAATAGGACATCAAAATACAGCCGAAAAGAATTGAAAGGAAGATTATAGTCTTTAAAATCAAGGGAAACAGAAATTAACTGGAAAACTATCTAAACTGATTTCTGACTGGATCTGCCCACTGCACAAAGGCTTTCCTGCGACCACCTCCAAGAGACAAAGTCAAGAAAATCCTGAGGAGGCAGCTTACCAAGAACTTTTTACAGGAAACACCTGAAGCAGGAGCCTCAGAAGTGTGCCCTCTGCTTATAAAGAGTCCCCTTGCAGTATGATATCAGGGAGACTGGGCTTGCCTGGGCAGAAGTTGTTACCTCCCTTAGTTGGAGGGAACTATAATAAGGTCTTGTATGCAGAAGCCAATGTCTTCCTTCCAAAGACTCTGGGAAGCAGGAGAGGCCGTGGTAACCCTTAAGAGGTAGCTGCACAGCCAAGGGTGGTGCATCTGATGTGACCTACTCAGCCACCTCAACAAAGATAGCAGTTCACCCACAGGCTAGCTAGGCTTGAATCCAGCATCAGACAGAAACAAAGGGAGAAGGAGGATATAGATCAAGGGAGGTCTGTGAGGAGAGAAACTAATTACATAGGAACTGGTGTTACCATGGGAAGAGGTAACCATATGTCCATGTATTGGGGAAAGAAGAAAATAGAGTTGTGAGAGGGACCTGATAACCACATGCATCCCTGATTTACACTGAGAGGGTTCAGTGGAAGGGACTCTAGAATGTTCCTCTTTATAAGCACAGACAGTATACTTCTGTTACACACCAAAAACTACCGAATAAAGATTAAACCTAACCAACAGTAAGAAATAAAATGACTGTAGGAAAGTATACTATTCTCCAAAAGAGAAATGAAAGCTATAACAGCCAGTATATTGAAAACATAGAAACAGAAAAGAAATATTTCAAATGTGATCATATTAAAAAGTAACCCAGAGATACTGTTTGCAGATTAGTCTTTTCAATGGGAATGATAAGATCACAAGCAACTTCATATCCTTCACAGAAGATATAGATACCGCGTATAAAACCCTCCAGGTGTTCTTTAACAACATCTGCTCTATCCTTTTTAAGATATGGTGACCAGAATTGCACATAAGGATATCAAAATGCCTCTGAATCATTCCATGGCTCAACCACACTTTGAATATTGTGTGCAATTCTGGTCACCATATCTTAAAAAGGATATAGCATAATTAGAAAAGGTACAGAGAAAAGCCACCAAAATGGTAAAGGGGATGGAAGGATACCCCTATGAGGAGAGCCTTAAAAGGTTAAGGCTCTTCATCTTGGAAAAGAGATAGCTGAGGGGAGATATGATAGAGATCTATAAATTAATGAATGGAGTGGAACGGGTAAATGTAGATCAGTTGTTTACGCCATCAAAAAGTAGAAAGACTAGGGGACACACAATGAAGCTATAATGTAACCCATTTAAGATTAATAAGAGAAAATATTTTTTCATTCGACGCATAATCAAAATCTAGAATTCATTTTCCAGAAACAAGCAGGAAGTCAGTCCTCACATGTGGGTGACAGCGACGACAGAGCCCGCACAGAAGCGTCTCCCCAGCTTTCAAAGAAAGCCTTTGGGAGATGCCACCATGCATGTGTGGTCCCCTTCCCGCCTAAGGGTGCCATCTTGCTCAGTCTCCTTTTTTCTGTGGAGCCCAGCAGATGTGCGTCTGATCCCCCAGAAATTCTCTCTCTCTCCGACTGTGGTCGGTCCCTTTCCTGCTCCTGAGTTCGCTTGCCTTGGCACCGCATCCTTGGACCTGCAAATTTTTCTTTTCAGTGCGATTCGCGCCCTTTTTCCACTGGCGGTTCCTTGGGTCTTTGACCTCACTGGGGCCCCTTTCCCCCCAATGGCCAGCAGCTTTTAAAAAGTGTGATCGGCATTTCAGTAATTTTTCTATCACCGACACACACGACTGCTGTGTCTGTTGTCTTGGTCCTGACCACGACCCGGAGACTTGTGGGTCTTGCAAGAAACTGACCCCCAAAGCAGCCAAAAACAGGCAGGAGAAGCACAACTTGATGTTCAGGTCAGACTCTGCCTTGCAAACCCCTTCCAGGGCCCAGTCAGAGACTCTGAGATCATGCAATGACTCCATGGCCACCAGTCGGGGTCGAATCCTCTGACCGGATGTCCCTGATCTGGATCCCGAAGAAGAAGAAAACAGTCTTATGGGACTCCTCATGAGACTTGAGGAAGGCGGGAAAGTCCCATGCTAGATCCCTGAGCCTCTGGAGGACTGAGATGTTGGAGCAGGAGCGGTCACAAAAACTTCCCCAGTAGGACTTGATGGATCTCGGCGATTGGCCCCAGGTCCCTACGGTCATCCCCACCAGGAAATCCCCTCCTCCACCAGTGCTGGATCTGATACCCTTGGCATTCATGCCAATTGCTGTGACCCTATCCAGGCTGGAGACTAGGATGGAGGCCCTGGAGTGCAGCTTGTCTGCCTTCTTGGCCACTCAGCAGGCAGCACTGTCTGGCTCCGCTGGTTCATTTGCCAAAAACACCAGGACCTTGACCTCGAGGACTTCCCCCGGCATCGAGTTGATCCCCCGGAGCTCCCTCACCTAGGCCAATCACCAATGGAGGTCATGTTCATGGTCCTATTCCTCAGGACCCTGATCCTTCCCGGCCAGTGGCCACAGTTCCAGCCATGTCGCCCCCAACCCGGGTCCAGACGATTATTGAGTCCACCTCCGAAGACTCCGACTGGGAATCTGAGAATGACACTTCCCTGGACACCCGGAGGCACTGAGACCTTCCATCGGACCCATCCCCACTGGGGGCCAGCATCAGTCCCCACCTGAGGACAAGGCCTTCCTCGACTTCGTGTGGGACATGACCAGAGCTGTAACCTTCACCACTGAGTCGATAGATGACCCTCGGTTGGAGGATCTCAAAATCCCCCAATTTGACTCCCCCCCCGAAGAAGTCCTTATCGATGCCAGTCCAAGAGATTCTCAAGAGGCTGCTCCTCCATATGTGGGAGACACCGACTACGGTACCCACAGTCAGTCTCCGGCTTGATCTTATGTATAAGGTTCATTTGAGCCCGGGCTTCTGCAGGAGCCAGTTACCACACAACTCCATGGTGATCGAGTCAGCCATGTAGTGGCTTCAAAGCTGAAAGATGCACTCCTTGACGCCTCCCAGCAGGGAGGCCCAGAGCCTGAATGCCCTCAGCAAAAAATGCTACCAGGGCTCCATGCTGGGTTGCCGGGTCCAGGCATTCCTCCTCTACATGGATGTATTTCTCCAGGAAGGAGCTTCAGAGATTTGCGCTGGCCAAAACTGCTGTGGATTGCTCAAAGTTTTTCACCCAGGCCACCTATGATGGCTTTGAGGCCATGACCCAGGTCGCCGGCGCCTATATTGGTGCCAGGAGACAGGCTTGGCTCCAATACTCTGACCTTGAGCAATGGGTCCAGAAAAAGCTCCTAGACTTCCCCTGCCTGGGAGAGGATCTCTTTGGCAAGGCCATGGCGGACAAAACTGCAGAGCTGAGGCTGAGTATGTGACAAGGACCCAGCTCTCGAAGAAAACTTCCTTGGGTCCCAAGCATAAGGCTCTGGGGAAGAAACCCCCCTTCTCTAGGAAGGGCCTGAGATTCTGCAGCTACCAGCAATACCAGGCTCCACAGACGCCTCAACAGAGCCCCCGAGGACCTGGACAATGACCTCACAAACAGAAAGGCCCCAGTTACACCCAGCCCCAGCCTGAGCCAAGCCTTTGACTTTCTGGGCATAGTCTCTCCCACTCCAGAAGATCAGCAGCCCATGGTTGGACCTCTGGCTAACTTTGCCCACCGGTGGTCAACTATCACCACTGATACCTGGGCACTCCAGGTTGTTAGAGGGTTATCGCCTCCACCTGGACCAGATGCCCCCTCCATTCTTCCCAGGAGAGACCCCCTGCATCAAGCCCTGCTACTGCAGGAACTCTCAGGTCTTCTGAAAGACATGGCTGTGGAACCAGTGCCCCATCAAGAACAGGGCTGGGGGTTCTATTCAAGGTACTTCCTCATCCCCAAAAGTACAGAAGGCCTAAGGCCCATTCTAGGCCTGAGAGGCCTAAACAAGTTCCTGGTGCGGGAGACATTCAAGATGTTCTCCCTTGGAACCTTGTTGCCATACCTCCAGCAGGGAAACTGGCTATGCTCCTTGGACCTAAAGGATGTGTATACCCACATCCTCATCACCCCAGGTACAGGCAGTACCTCAGGTTCATGGTCGGGGGCAACCACTATCAATACAGAGTACTGCCCTTCAGGCTCACCTCCACACCCAGAGTCTTTACAAAGTGCCTGGCAGTCGTGGCGGCCTACCTACGACTCCAAGGAGCCTTAGTCTTCCCCTACCTAGACGACTGGCTCATCGGAGGGGACACAGGTACTGATGTGCTACAGGTCACACCATTGGTGTCCTGCAATACCTGGGGCTCATGATAAACCACCCCAAGTCCCATCTCACCCCAAGTCCCATCTCACCCCAACACAGAGCTTGGAGTTTATTGGGGCACACCTGAATATCCTCCAGGCGAAAGTCTTCCTGCCCAGTGACAAGGCCGGACGACTCATGGTTCCGACTGCAAAATTCCAGGGCAGACACTCTGTTCCAGCAAGCGGCATTCTCCACTTGCTCGGCCACATGGCCTTGATGGTACATGTCACACCGAATGCTCATCTTCACATGAGGGTGGCTCAGTGGTGCCTCAGGTCTCAATGGACACATGCCACTGACTGCTTCTGGGACAAGGTCTTCATGACCTGCCCTCTGGTGGAGTCTCTCTGCTGGTGGTAGACCATGCAACACCTGAGGGCAGGCATGCTTTTCCAGTCCCCCACTCCTCAGCAGATCCTCACCATGGATGCCTCATTGCTGGGTTTGGGGAGCCCACTACAGGAATCTCCACACATACGGGACCTGGTCCTGGGCCAAAGCCCAACAACAGATCAACTTCTTGGAGCTCAGGGCCATACTCCTGGTGCTCAAGGCCTTCCGCCACTGTCTCCAGCACTGGCCGGTGCTCATCCAGACTGACAACCAAGTAGTGATGTTCCACATGAACAAACAGGGAGGTACGGTCTCTTACATCCTCTGTCAGGAGGCAGTAGCTCTCTGCTCATATGCAATCAGCCAGGGATGCTTCTGAGAGCAGTCTGCCTCCTGGGCCAAAACAATGTCCTCATGGACAGGTTAAGCGGAGTCCAGCAGCAGCACGAATGGTAACTAAATTCTGGAGTAGCCCACAAGCTATTCTGGCTCTGGGGAACCACACAAATGGACCTCTTCACCAGCCCAGCCAATACCCAGCTGACCCACTTCTGCTCCCACCAGCCTTACCCATCCCGGGTAGCAATGGATGCTTTTCTCATCTCCTGCTGTCCCTGGAGAACACCTGTTACAGGTGAGTAACTATGCTTTACTGGAGGATGTAGTAAAAACTGTTAGTGTAGCTGGGTTTAAAAAAGGTTTGGACAAGTTCATGGAGAAAAGGACCAAAAACAATTATTTAAGAGGACCCGGGAATTCTACTGTTTACCCCAGGACAAGAATTGTGGAACCTATGTGCCTTTTTGGGAACCTGCCATGTACTTGTGACCTGAATTGGTCACTGTTGGAAACAGGATACTTGGCTTGATGGACCTTGGTCTGACCCAGTATGGCATTTCTTATGTTCTTATCATGAAAAATGGCAGTGACAAACACAAAAACAGAGATATCATTGTACATAGTGATTTATTTATTTATTTTATTTATTTTAATTTATTTTATACCGCACTCTTTGACATCAGCGCGGTTTACAGAGAACACAACAAAACCAGAACAACAGGCTGTTCGGAGTTACATATAACAGGATTATCAACTTGGAAAACAAGGGAGAACTATTTACATGGAATATGCAATCTGTTAACTAGATCACATGCTCGAACTATGTACATGAATTAGCATGAATGTTGGGAGCAAGGGAAAAAACTGTAGTTGGATATGTAGTGGGACTAAATGTTATCTTCATATGGGGTAGTATCTGGTGAATAGGTTGAATTTAAGGATGAGGAAACCAATGAATCTACAAACACCATAAATATATACTGGAAAGGTGATGATCCAAAGATGAAAGGTCAGCTTAGAAAGGTTTGAAAAACAAACTGAAAGAGGGAGTGGTAGGAAACAAAACGTTTACAGCAGATGGAGTAACAACTGTGAAAGGGCTGGAAAAACAAAACACCCAGCCTTGAAAACCACTACAAAATACAACAACTCTCATATAGGAAATACAGTGGGAAATGCAAAGTGTTACTCCAGGGACCCTTTGTCAATAAAGAACAGACACACGAATGATTAAAAAGAGGTGAACTGAAACCGAAGGCTGAGAGATTGATAGTTACAGTCCAGGACAGCAGAGACTGGACAAGTTGGTTTACAGTGAGCAGAAAAAAAACCTGGCAAAACAGATATGTCAATTTTGTAAGATACAGTGACTCACCTCATAGTTGGCTGTGACGTTCTGATGGTGGAACATTTCTATACAGAAAGACACAATAAAGTAGCATGCCTCATAGATTGGAAACTCTGTAAACGCTGCAACATCATTGTGCCTGAAAAGCACTGGGATCATGGCCCTAAGAGAATTACAGAGAATGAAGAAGTTATGATCACCTGGAACATTCCCATTCCAACAGATAAGAAACTGGATGGGAGGAAATCTAATATAACTGTAAAGGAGAAAACCATCAGAACGGCACTGATAATAGAGGTGTCTGTTCCAAGTGATTATTCTGTGAATTGTATGGAGAGGCAGAAGATCCTGAAGTACCAAGAAATGCATTCAGAGACCAAGAAAATGTGGCAGAAAGATACAGAAATATTTCTCATTGTATTGGGAGAAAGGAAGCTCTCTTTGGCACGATGCAAGAACTGCGCCGAGCATTAGCAATAAATTTGAGAGAATGAGATTATACTCTACATACTCTGGCTTAGAAGTGAGGTAAATGACAGTCATTGTATGCTCTATTTAACAACATAAGAACATAAGATATGCCATACTGGGTCAGACCAAGGTCCATCAAGCACAGTATCCTGTTTCCAACAGTGGCCAATCTAGGTCATACGTACCTTGTAGTTTCCCCAAAAGACACAGGTTCCACAATGCTTGTATTGGGTCAAGCATTGATATCCTGGGTCCCTTCTTAATAATGGTTTATGGACCCTTTCTCCAGGAACTTGTCCAAACCTTTTTTAATCCCAGCTACACAAACAGCCTTTACTACATCCTCTGGTAACAAATTCCAGAGTTTGATTACACGTTGAGTGAAAAAATATTTTCTTTAATTAGTCTTAAATAGTTTACCCTGTAGCTTCATTGCATGTCCCCTAGTCTTTCTATATTCTGATAATGTAAACAATCGATCTACGTTTACCCATTCCACTCTGTTCATTAATTTATAGACTTCTATCATATCTCCCCTCAGCCGTCTCTTTTCCAGGTTAAAGAGCCATAACCTTTTTAGCCTTTCTTCATAGGGGTATCCTTCCATCCCCTTTACCATTTTGGTGACTCTTCTCTGACCCTTTTCTAATAACGCTATATCCTTTTTAAGATATGTCGACCAGAATTGCACACAATATTCAAGGTGTGGTCTCACCATGGAACGATATAGAGGCATTATAATATCCTTTGTTTTATTTTCCATTCCTTTCCTTATGATACCTAGCATTCTATTTGCTCTCTTGGCCGCCGCTGCACACTGGGCTGAGGGCTTTAACATGTTATCCACAATGACGCCTAAATCTTTTTCCTGGGTGGTGGTTCCTAATGTGGAACCTTGCATTGTGTAACCATAGTTTGGGTTGTTCTTCCCTAGGTGCATAACCTTGCACTTGTCCACATTAAATTTAATCTGCCATTTTGATGCCCAGTCTTCCAATTTATCAAGATCCTCTTGCAATTTTCCACAATCCTCTTGGGTTTTAACAACTTAAAATAGTTTTGTGTCATCTGCAAATTTGATAATCTCACTCGTTATTCCCTTTTCCAGGTCATTTATGAATATGTCAAAAAGCAGCGGACCCAGCACAGATCCCTGGGGTACACCACTATTTAACTTTCTCCATTGGGAAAATTGGCCATTTAGCCCTACCCTCTGCTTTCTATCTTTTAACCAGTTCCTGATCCACAATAGTACACTGCCTCCAATGCCATGACTCTTTAGTTTTGCCAAAAGTCTCTGATGAGGGACCTTGTCAAAGAATTTCTGAAAGTCCAAATACACTACATCAACAGACTCACCTTTGTCTACCTGTTTATTCACACCTTCAAAAAAACATAAGAGATTAGTAAGACAAGATCTTCCTTGTCTAAAGCCATGTTGGCTGTCTCCCATTAAGCCATGACTATCTACATGTTCAGCAATTTTGTTCTTTATGATAGTTTCTACCATTTTTCCCGGTACTGACGTCAGGCTCACCAGTCTGTAGTTTCCAGGATCACCCCTAGAACCCTTTTTAAAAATTGGTGTTACTTTCGCCATCTTCCAATCTTCAGGTATTACAGATGATTGTAATGATAGCTCACAGATTACTAATAGCAGGTCTGGAATCTCACATTTCAGTTCTTTCAACACCCTTGGATGTATATCATCTGGCCCAGGTGATTTGCTACTCTTCAGTTTATCTAATAGTTGTAATACATCTTCCCGATGTATCGATATTTCCTTCAATTCTTCCGCACCTTTAAATACCACTTCAGTCATGGGTAACATCCCTACATCTTCCTCAGTAAAGACCGAAGCAAAGAATTCATTCAGTCTCTCTGCTATCGCCTTGTCACCTCTTAGTGCCCCTTTAACCCCTCTATCATCTAATGGACCAACTGACTCTCTCACAGGTTTTTTGCTATGAATGTACTTGAAAAAGTCTTTATTACGCGTTGCTGCTTCTGTAGCAAGCTTCTTCTCAAATTCTCCCTTTGCCTGCCTTATCAATGCCTTGCATTTAACTTGCCAGTGCTTGTGCTGTTTCCAGGTTTCGTCGTTTGGCTCTTTTTTCCATTTCCTGAAAGATGCTTTTTTGGCAATAACAGCCTCTCTGACCTCACCTTTAAACCATGCTGGCAGTTTTTTGGACTTCCTCCCACTTTTCTTAAAGCATGGAATACAGCTGGTCTGGGCTTCCAAGATAGTATATTTCAACAACACCCAAGCTTGATGTAAGTCTTTAACCTTTGCAACTTCTCCTTTTAGTTTTTTCTTAACTATTTTTCTCATTTTATTATAGTCTCCCTTTCGAAAGTTAAAAGGTAGTACTGTGGATTTCCTTACTATCCCTCCTCCACTTATTAATTCAGACGTGATCATGCTATGATCACTATTGCCAAGTGACCCCAACAACCTTATCTCTTGCACCAGATCTGGTGTTTCAGTAAGGACTAGGTCCAATATGGCGTCCCTTATGGTCGGTTCATGAACCAGCTGCTCCAAGAAGCAGTCATTTAATCTAGGAACTTTATTTCCCTAGCATTTCCTGCTGTGACACTGACCCATTCGATACCGGGGTAATTGAAATCACCCATTATTTTTACTGGTCTGTAACTTTTGTTAGCTTCCTTGATTTCTTTGAGCATTTCATCATCCATTTGTTCATTCTGGCCAGACGGTCGATAGTACACCCCCACTGCCATCGTCTTCCCCTTTTTTCATGGAATTATCAATCCATAGAGATTCTACAGCAAATTTTGTTTCCTGCAAAACTTTAATTCTTTCTGACTCAATGCCCTCTCTAACATAGAGCGCAACCCCTCCACCGATTTGATCAGCTCTATCATTATGATATAGTTTGTACCCAGGTATCACAGTGTCCCACTAGTTGTCCTCCTTCCACCATGTCTCTGAGATTCCAATCATATCTAACCTCTCATTTAGTGCTATATATTCTAACTCTCCCATCTTATTTTTTAGACTTCTAGCATTTGCATACAAGCATTTTAGAGACTTTATTTTATTCATATTAATTTGGCTATTGGTAGGCATAGGTAATTTGGGATCTTTAAGCTCTGTCTGCTCCATACTCAGGGGCATTTGGGCTACTTTACTCTTTTTTGGAACCTCTCTGCTTTTGGTAGTATCCTTCAAGTATACATTCTTCCGAACCATGCGCTCTTGTGCGACTGTCGGCTTTCCACTATTATCTAGTTTAAAAGCTGCTCTATCTCCTTTTTAAAGATTAATGCCAGCAGCCTGGTTCCATCCCGGTTAAGGTGAAGCACATCCCTTTGGAAGAGCCCCTCCTTTCCTCAGAATGTTCCCCAGTTCCTAACAAATCCAAAACCCTCATCCTTGTACCATTGTCTCTTAAGCCATTTGGTGAAACTATCCTGAGATAAACTATTTTTAAATCATCAATCAACTTGCAATCCTCATACTCTCATATAGCTTGGGAATTGTAGACTGGCCTCTGAAATATCTTAAGAAACTAGATGTATGAACAAGAAAACTCCTCCATACCCATGAGGTGGTTTTTAAGATTCAGTGTATGCTGATTGTACATCTGTAGAGCTGAAGGAGGAATGGGCTTCATATAAATTGATTATACATATAGATCGGCCATCATAGGCCTCCAGTCCTACTTAAAAGCATCAACAGATCCAAATGCACGAAAAGTCTTGCAGTATGAAAGTAAATGGCCAGAGTTTGTATCCATTATTAAACTAGGACAGGCATTCTGATGAACAGAAGGAATGGATGAGAATCCATCAGTATGTACAGGGAAGGAAGTAACAGAATTTGCAAAACAAGAAGAAAAACTTAAAAAATTAGATCATCAAACAAGGATAAATACAATGAGAAATACAAAGCATTACTCCAAGAGCCATTTGTTGATCAAACAAGAACACATGAGTGGTTAAGGAGATGTGAAATGAAACCTAAGGATGAGAGATTGATAGTTGCAGCCCAGGACATTGAATTATGAACAAGATGGTTCACAGCAAACAGAGAAAAAAGGTAAAAAGACAAGCAGATTCTGTAAGAAAGAGCTGGAAACGGTTACTCACATTGTAGCTCGTTGTGAAGTTCTGATAGCAGAAAATTTCTATACAGAATGACACAACAAGGTGGCACATCTCATCCACTGGAAACTTTGTAAGCACTACATCATTGCTGTACCAAAAAAGCACTGGGATCATGACCCTAAGAGAATTATGGAGAATGAATAAGTTATGATAACTTGGGGACATTCCCATTTCGATGGATAAGAAATTGGATGTGAGGCTTTGAGTTTCTTTCCTAGAATCTAGAAGTCCTCCTGAACTGTACAGGCACTGTTTCTAGCCAGGTCATTTGTACCCAAGTGGATGATAACATCAATTTTGGAGTGCTCACTTTCTCCACTAACTATGCCAGCAATTTGCTTTGTATTCCTGCTCGCTGAAGAACCTGGGAGGCATCTGACCATCCTCTCCCCTTTGAACTGTGTTCCCAAGTTGATGCTTCTGATGATGGAATCTCCAAGTAGTAGTAGTTTCCTCTTTTATGTCAGTTTCTTCATATATAGGGCATTATGAGTAGTTTGAGCATTAACATTCTTGTTTAAGGGCACTTCAGTTTCCACTAATTGGGCACTCAAATTTCCCAAGGCAGAGAAGCTGTTATGTAGGGATATCTCTTGATGGTAAGGTTGTCTCCGTGTTACAGGTTGCAGCCTACCAGAGCCCACTGTGATCCATTTGTTCCTGGGCTGCTTGATTCTTTCTGGGAGTAGTTGTGGATTTTTTTCAATTTATACCCTAGAGGTGGTGTGTTTAATTGCAGCTAATTCTTCCCTTAATAGAATCAATTCTTTATGATTGGAAACGGTTCAGAGGAAGGTGACCAAAATGATTTGGAGCCTGCATAAGAAGACATATGAGAAGAGACTTGAAGACCTAAATACAAACACTCTGGTGGAGAGGAGGGAAAGTGGAGATATAAGTCAGACCTTTAAATACTTAAAGAGTATTAATGAACAAACAAACCTCTTCCAAAGACAGGGAAGCTGTAAAACTAGAGGGCATAACATGAAGCTGCAAGGGGGTAAACTGAAAGACAATGTCAGGAAATACTTTTCCACTGAAAGGGTGGTGGATGTTTGGAATGTCCTCCCGATGGAAGTGGTGGGGGCAAATACAGTGACAGAATTCAAAATGGCATGGGACAGACACTGTGGATCCCTTTATAGCAACAGGATAAAATCAAAATTGACATAACTCTCTCTTGTATCTAAACAAATATCTTCACGGAGAGGTGGATATACCTGTAAACAAAGGCATGGGGAGGGGTGACCTACACGGAGTGGCAGGTGCACCTATCTTACCATCTTGCTGTGTGGACTAGATGGACCATACTGGTCTTTCTCTGCCGTCATATTCTACGTTACTTATAACATCAAGAGTAGCCCATGTTCCCTGTAAAATAGTTATCTCCAAGTTATAGTGCCCTGTTCAATGTAATTTCAGTTTGTTCAATGTAAACCGCACTGATGCAGAATAGCGCGGTATATAAGAGAATGTAAATAAATAAAAAATAAATAAACCTGGCTGTCACTTCCTATGTTTAATTATCCTCAACAATACTGAATGAAGAGATGGAGGGAAGAGAGAGGGGAGGAAAGGGGCAGACCAAAATAGAAATTACTTAGAGCTGCATGAGGACCAAGTGTGAAAATAGATTTCCATCCGCCCCTTCAACATACAAGTGAGCTTATCCTATCCCCTTATTTCCCTCAGCTTAATTTCCCACTCTCCCAGATTAGGTTCTGTCTCCATCCTCCACAACCTGGCCACCGTCAAATGAATGGCTTCTCAAACCTGCACACACTCTGTGGTTGGAGAGCTAATGGGAAACCCCCTGCAAAGGTGAGGATCAAAGGGAATACCCCCCCACACACACACTGCATCATCCTGTGATGCACTCTCTTCCAAAAGTGTTAGATTCTCTCTCACTCCTACCAATCGTGGAAGAAGGATTCTTCTATCTGATGGCATCTCCAGGACAAAGGAGAGCAGATCACCCCCGACTTAAACAGTTGAGCCAGCATTAAGTAGGTGTGTATAATTGATATTGGGTTTGTTGACATGTCACAGCAATGAATATCCTTACTGTCTCTTTCATGCATCTTCATGTAGCTGTGTGTGTGGGGGGGGGGGGAGGGGGGTGTCTTGTTAGTATCTCCCAGCAAACACTCATAAATCTGGACAGGAACCACTGCTGCTTCAGGTATTTATACATCTGTGTTTCAAGTTAATGAAAAGGCTGACAAATAGGGACCTGCCGCCCTCAGTTTCTCCTCCAGCTCCCACTAAGACATACACAACTATCATCTCTCAATGCATCCTTAAATTTAACTCCCCCTTCCCCCCCCCCCCCGCAGTGTATCTTTTCAGAAAAAAAACTTTTATACTTTTGTTGAGAAGGGGCAAACGTCCTTCAAGTTGCTCCAGGGACTCAACGGACCTGACATGTCTTATCCTCCTCCACCACCTAATCAAAGGGCCAATGAATGAATGATCTACATCCTCCTCTCCATCTTTATCGAAAGCCTCAAAAAGAGATTGCAGGCACAAAAAAGAGCTTTCCAGCTTTACCCACCCAACCGACACTGGCTTCTGATAAAAAGTCCTGAGGGCTCGGAGTACAAGAGCCTCATGATATAACTGTAGACTAGGAGCCCCTAACCCCCTCCCCTATGTTAAGGAAGGGTAAGTCATGAAGTACTCATCTTTTTCTTCAGCCTGGCAAGAAAACCTGAGGCAATTTAATGGTTAAAAAAAAATGAATAAGGGAACAATCATCATCTTGCAAGCGTAGGAGACTACCCCACTGACTTAAAGATAGGCTTTTTCACTCCTCTAGCTGTTGCAACATAGCTTTAGCAGCAGGCTTGTAGTTTAATTCAAACAAAAAGGCCATATTAGCTGACAGATACAGTATACCCCAAGATAACAAAAGCTCGCTGACACCTATCTGAAGGGAAAGGCCTTTATACTCTGTGAGAATAAAGTCCAGTGGCAATGTCCATACATGACACCAACACAGCACGATAGCTCTACCAGAATCCTAGCAGGATCATGTATATAGTAACCTAAGAATGTAAATACCTAGCCTAGAGTCTGTATATAGTTTACCCAGTTAACCCAAGTTTATCTATCCTGTTCTCTGTAAGTTCAGTGCGGGCCTCTCCCGTGCCTGGACAAAACCGATGTTATTTGTAAACCGAGCTGAATTTGAAGAGCGCGGTATAGAAAAGACTTTAAATAAATAAATAAATGTCTCGGTGTTATCAAAATTCACTTTAAACCCTGACACCCCTGAGAATCTTGTGATCTCTTGCATAAGGTGAGCAACAGAGACTTACGGATATCTCACATATATCAAAACATCATCTGCATAGAGGGAAATCTTATGTTCCGTTCCTCCAACCACTACAGAAAAATATCTTTAATAGCTTGAATATAGCAAACCAGAAGTTCTGTGATCAAAACTAAAATAATGGAGAGAGAGGGCAATACAGCCTTGTTCCTCTTGCTAATATAAATGTCTTATAACGACAGCCATTTACCAAGATACTGTAGAAACATTGGACCGATGGTAAAGTGCTCTAACCACTTCGACCATCCTATGCCCCAAATTCAAATACTGGCTCACAGGGCTGGCCCGTCCATTGTGCGAGAATGTTGTCCACACAGGGCCCCGCGCCAACAGCATCCTGCACAAGTTCGAGTCTCGGCTCACCTCCCTACAGCGGCTCCCAGCAGGCTCAGCAGTAGCTCCCTACAGCCGCCGAAATGAAGAGTTTTGTTTTCCTTCACTTCGGCGCTGTGTTGTAATGTAATGAACAATTTTCAGAAGACTGTGTTCGTGAGAAACTAGCTCAACTTAAAGTAGACAAAGCGATGGGACCAGATGGAATACACCCTAGAATACTGAGGGAACTTGGGGACATTCTAGCAGCTCCTCTGACTGACCTTTTCAATGCCTCATTGAAGTCGGGAGTGGGGCCAAAGGACTGGAGAGAGGCTCATGTGGTGCCTTTACACAAAAGTGGAAATAAGGAGTTGGTCGAAAACTACAGGCCGATTAGTTTAACTTCGGTGGTGAGTAAATTATTGGAAACATTGCTGAAAGAGAAAATAGTGAGGTTTCTTGAGTCCTGCGGATTACAGGATCCAAGGCAGCATGGATTCACCAGAGGCAGGTCTTGTCAGACAAATCTGATTGATTTCTTTGACTGGGTGACCAGGGAGTTGGACCAAGGGAGAGCCCTAGATATGGTGTATTTGGATTTCAGTAAAACCTTTGACACCGTTCCTCACAGGCGACTTATAAACAAACTGAGCACCCTAGGGATGTATCCTAAAGTTACTGCTTGGGTTAGAAATTGGTTGAGTGGGAGGCAACAAAGAGTACAGGTAAATGGAGCTCATTCTGAGGAGAAGGAAATTATCAGTGGTGTGCCCCAGAGATCTGTCCTTGGTCTGATTCTTTTTAACATCTTTGTTAGTGATATAGCGGAAGGGCTGTCGGGTAAGGTTTGTCTCTTTGCGGATGATACCAAAATCTGCAATAGAATAAACACCCAGGAAGGTGTAGATAACATGAGGAGGGATCTAGCTAAGCTTGAAGAATGGTCTAGAATTAGGCAGCTGGGATTTAATGTTAAAAAATGTAAGGTCATGCATTTGGGCTGCAGCAATCCGAGGGAGCAATATATTATAGGGGGTGAAGTACTTTTGTCCACTAAAGAAGAGCGGGACCTAGGCGTGGTTGTGTCTGTTGATCTTAAAGTGGTTAAATAGGTAGAAAAGGCTACAGCAAAAGCTAGAAGGATGATTGGGTGCATACGGAGAGGAATGGCTAGCAGAAAAAAGGAGGTGATAGTGCCTCTGTATAAGTCTTTGGTGAGACCTCATTTAGAATATAGTGTGCAATTCTGGAGACTGCACCTTCAAAAGGATATAATCAGGATGGAGTCAGTACAGAGGGTGGCTACCAAAATGGTTAGTGGTCTTCATTATAAAGCATATGAGGACAGACTTAAGGATTTTAATATGTACACCTTAGAGGAAAGGCGGGATAGAGGTGATATGATTGAGACGTTTAAATACCTCTGTGGCATAAATGCACAGGGGGAGAGGCTCTTTCGATTGAAAGCAAGTTCTGCTACGAGGGGACATGGGATGAGGGTGAAAGGAGATAGATTCAGGAGTGATATGCGGAAATATTTCTTTACGGAAAGAGTGGTGGATCCATGGAATAGTCTCCCAGTGGAGGGGGTAGAGATGAGGACAGTATCTGAATTCAAAACAGCATGGGACAAACACAGAGGATCTCTAAAGGAAAAAAGGGGGCTGTTGTAGTTGTTGATATGGAAGGACAGGCCATGTGGTCTTTTTCTGTCGTCATTTTTCTATGTTTCTATGTTTCTAGATTGCTGGCACGCTGGATGCCGGGACACAGGAAATGTCCTTTGACCTCCAGCATGCTAGCGATCTACATTACAACACAGCTGCCAAAGTGAAGGAAAACAACTCTATTTATTTATTTATTAATTAAACACTTTTATACTGTGCTTTCTAAAGGATCAAGCGCGGTTTACAAAGAACAAAGTTATGAATGGTTCAAACAACGAGTACTTATTCAGTTACATGGAGTTAGTGGAACTATTTACATTGATGATTCAATGTATTCACTTCGGCAGTTGTAGGGAGCTGCTGCAGAGCCAGCCGGGAGCCACTGTAGGGAGGTGAGCCGGGGCCTGTAAAGCCTGCAGTGGAGTTCTTCAGGGAGGGGATAGGGGTGGGGCCTAAGATTAGAAATGGGCTGAGTCGGGGCGGGGGGGGGGGGTGGTAGGATTGGAAATGGGCTGAATGGAGGAAATGGGCTGTGGGGGGGCTAGGACTGTAAATGAGCTGAGTTTGGAGGGGGGGGGCTAGGACTGGAAATGAGCTTATTAGGTGGGGCTAGGACTGCAAATGAACTGATTGGGAAGGCTAGGACTGGAAATGGTCTTTTGGGGGGGGTAGGATTGGAAATGGACTGAGAGTGGGGGAGCTTGGATGGAAATGGGCTGATGTGATTCTGGAATAGGATTGGAAATGTCCGATGCGGGGGGGGGGGGGGGGGGGCTAATTTTGGAAATGGCTGATGGGGGCTAGGATTGGAAATGGGCTGATGGGAGGAGCTTGGACTGGAAATGGGCTGAATGGAGCTGGAATAGGACTGGAAATGAGCTGATTGGGGGGGCTAGGACTGGAAATGGGCTGATCGTGGGGGAGCTTGGACTGGAAATGGGCTGATGTGGGGCTGGAATAGGACCGGAAATGGCTGATGGGGGTTCTAGTATTGGAAATGGGCTGTTGGGGGGGAGCTTGGACAGGAAATGGGCTGATGGGGGCTGGAATAGGACTGGAAATGAGCTGATTGGGGGAGGCTAGGACTGGAAGTGAGCTGATGGGGGGCTAGGACTGGAAATAGGCTGAGTGTGGGGGAGCTTGGACTGGAAATGGACTGATGTGGGGCTGGAATAGGATTGGAAATGACTGATGGGGGGCTAGGATTGCAAATGGGTTGATGAGGGGGAGCTTGGACTGGAAATGGGCTGATGGAGGCTGGAATAGGACTGGAAATGAGCTGATGGGAGGCTAGGACTGGAAATAGGCTGAGTGTGGGGGAGCCTGGACTGGAAATGGACTGATGGAGGCTGGAATAGGAATGGAAATGAGCTGATTGGGGGGTCTAGGATTGGAAATAAGCTGATTGGGGGGCTAGGCTGAAAATGGGCTGATGCGTTGGGGGGTGGGAGAATGGAACTAGAAGGAAACGGATGCTGGGTGGGGCTGGAACTAGAAGAAAGCTGATGTTGGGGGAGTACCAGAAGGGGATGGGGCTGGGGGAATGAGGATGGAGGGGGAAAAGATATTTTGTGTGGGACAGAAGAAAAATCTATGAGTGGTCGGGTATTGGCGGAGTATGTGGGGATTGAGAATGGAAGGGTGAAATTTGAGTGGATGATAAAGGAATAAAGAAGGAAATGGGAGAAAGAGCAAAAGGGGAAAGATCAGTATGTTAAAGCAGATGTAGAAGAGAGAATGGAAAAAATCTAGAAGAGAGAAGAAAGGACAAATGGACAGCAGACAATGGAGAATTAGCAGAAGACAGAAGAAACCAGAAGAAAGTGGCTGGCGCAACTGCAATTGAAAAATAAAATGCCCAAACAGCAAAAGGTAGAAAAATACTTTTTTATTTTGAATTTATTAACTGGAACATGTCAGCTCTGAGAAATGTGTATCGATAACGTCTTTGTGTTTTTGTTTAGTACAAGAGGAAATTAATTTTTAGTTTTATTTCTCCAGTGTTGTTGTACAGCACAGTGAGACAGTAGCTTCCACATTATTTATTAATTTAGCTACTTTTATATACTGCTTTGTCTGAATATCAAAGTTGTTTACAGATTAACTGAAACTTTAAATTTTACATAGGGAACACAAAAAACAGTTAACTACTTACTATACATAAAGCAAGAAACATCAAATATAATTAACAGTCAAGGGGTACTTTGCTGTACTGCAATGTATCTATTTAGTAGGATAGTATATTAGTTTTCTCTATCAAAATGCTCAATGAACAAATGAGTGTTCAGTTTCTTATGGAGCTCTGTTAGGTCATGGATGGCTCATATGCTCTCAGGGAGTACATTCCAAATACTTGGCGCATAGAGTTGTTAAAACAACAGAGGACTGTGAAAAATTGCAATTGGTAGATTAGGCGTCCAAAGGGCAGATGAAATTTAATGTGGGCAAATGCAAAGTTTTATTTTTATTTATTTATTTATGTGATTTTTATACCGCCATATCGAGAATCACAGCGGTTTACATAAAACAACTGAATTACATTGAACAAGGTAGTGATGACATATAACTAAGAAACAATCAGAGATATATACATGATTCGAATACCAGGAAACTATTTACAATTAGTCTGATCTTGATGACTCATGTGCTTTCAATATTATGCATTTTTGAAGAGGCAATCAGAGCAATGGAATGTATTGTGGAGTGTAAGGTACTTGATTCTTCTCAAAGTTATGTCAGGTCAATCAGTTGGAGTGATCTCTGTTTGTCCAAAATGTTCTATAAATAAAGTTTTGAGATGTGTGCAGAAGGTGGATAGGTCGGTTATATTTCTAAGTCCCTGTGGTAATAAGTTCCAGAGCATTGGAGCATTATCACTTAGGAAGAACAACCATGGTTGCACAATGCAAGGTTCCACATTAAGAACCACCACTCAGGAAAATGATTTAGGTGTCATCATGGATAATACGTTGAAAAACACTGCTCAGTGTGCAGCAGCGGCCAAGAAAGCAAATAGAATGCTAGGAATCATAAGGAAAGGAATAGAGAACAAAACCAAGGATACTATAATGCCTCTGTATCATTCCATGGTGTGGCCGCACCTTGAATTTTGTTTGCAATTCTGATCTCCATATCTTAAAAAGGATATAGAAGAATTAGTAAAGGTACAGAGAAGAACCACCACAATGGTAAAAGGAATGGAAGGATACCCCTATGAGGAAAGGCTTAAATGGTTAATGCTCTTTGACTGGACAAAAAGACTCGCTGAAAGGGGATGTGATAGAGGTCTATAAAATATTGAATGGAGTGGAATATGTAAACTTAGATTGGTTGTTTATTGCTTCAAAAAGTAGAAAGACTAGGGGACATGCAATGAAGCTACAATACAACCCCCCCCCCCAGCACAATGAACCCGATGTCCTCTCTGCCCTCCTGATCAACATCAGAGCAAGGGAGTGGGCCAGGTGAGCTCCTCCCCGCTCCCTCATACCAAGGCCAATTGGGCTGAATATCAGGACCATTTAAAAAGCAGCGTGACCTAGGCACTCCTGTGACTGAGGGCCTCACCAGAGGACTCTTTGGCATGGCCCTTAGGTGCGGGCCACCAATATCGCAAGGCACAAGGGTCTCCTCCACCAGATATCCCTACCATACGTGGCAGAAGCACTTTCAGATGCCACAGGCAATAAAAGCCTGAATCACTGCCAACTAGAAGCAACATCACTCCTGCCACCTCCAGAGTTGGCAAAAAGGAAATCAGCATGTCCTCAAAAAACCAATGTCTAACTAGACCACTTGACCATAATCGGTCGATCCAGCAACAGAGCAAAATATGAATACAACACCCACAGTGCAGCAAATATAAGGTACTCTTTACCTCTGCTACAGCTAAAGGAAACAAGCCCTCTTCTGCCACACCACCCATTGCTCTTCCTCCTCAATCCCTCCATACCTCAAACAAACTCTCAAGCTCCCCCACCCCTGCAATCCCTCCTACATCCGTGGAAAACATCACCTCTGGACACGCCAAGCTCACACACCACCATGCTCACCCTGTTATGTACACTCCTGCTACTCTCCCAGTTACTTCAAGTGTCATGCCTCACACCCACCTCAAGCTACATTCCCATTATCCGTGGATACAGCAAGACGGGTTAACATGCCTCGCTCATGGAATAAGGTACCATGTACATTCCTCTCTGATACACATTTCTCTCAGCAACAAGGGCCTACAACATCAAGCAACCACCTCCTCTACCAAACCATCATCCTTAAAGGGACTGCTTATCAATGCTAGATCAGCAAGAAACAAAATTCAAATCCTATCAGACTACCTTACAGACTACAACCTTGACTTCATGTGTGTAACACAGTCCTGGTTCACCACAATGGACAATATCTTTGTAAACCAGCTAAAGCCTTCAAACTTCAACATTTTAACTGCCCCTGTGTAGGATGTAAAGGTGATGGGGGTCTTTATCTTTGCAAAGAGTGGACTTCAATTCAAACAGGTCTCAACATTTTGCACAAATGGCCATGACATAATAACTATCGCCAACAAGCAATTTGGCCTCTGCCTCACCTATAGACCACCCTCAGCAAGCACTGATAAGTTAGCTATTCTAATTGATATAGTTAGCTCCTATTCAAAACTCAACTGCCAGTTAACACTCCTAGGTGACTTAAATCTCTCCTCTGTCCCTCAAAAATGTGCCAGCGACTTTCTGGAAGGAATGGAGTCTCTCAGCTTCACACAAATAGTACACCATCCAATGCACCAAAAAGGGAACACCTTAGACCTTATCTCCTGTCCCTCCCAATTGCTGGATGCTACTGGAATACCTGATCCACTAGTTACAAAAGTTCCCTGGTCGGACCATTACTCCATCACCTTTTTCTTACCTTACATCAAACCACTCACCCCAGCAGATCAACGATGAGGGGCCCAACATTGCTTCAAAAAACAGTTTGATAAAAAGATATTCTTAAAAGGAGTAATCCCTCAAATTGATATTGACACCAACGACTGAGACCTCATCATCACTAACTGGCAATCCACTATTGGTAAATAGCTATGGCACCCCCTCATCAAACCAAACAACCCCCGACCCCACCACAAAACTACCTGGTACACTTCAATCCTGAAGAGTCTCAAACGTGACCTTAGAAAACTTGAGCAGAAATGGAGGCACAACCAATAGGATCAAGCAAAAAATGAATTCCTTGACACCCTTCACAATTACTAAATAAAAGCAAATGAAGCTACAAGAGCATTTCACACCAAATCCATAATGAAATAACTCAACAAACTCAGAGAACTCTTTGCCATTGCCAAATCGTTAATGAAGGATAACAACCAAACTTCACAAACTATTGCTCCAACTGCACACGATTTTGCCACTCACTTCCAGTCAAAACTCCGCAATGCTACACATGCTGGACCCACACAGACTAGCACAGACATACATAGTGCCTCCCTCCTCACATTCAGTGCAACCTTTCCTTGGCAACTCAAAAACATCATCAGCAACCTCAACACAATCATTTCTCCACTTGACCCCTGTCCAGTGAGCTGGATAAAAACCTCAAGGGCAGAGCTAACTCCTGTCCTACTCAAAATGGTACATCTCTCTCTCTCCTAAGGAATGGTCCCCATCAGCCTAAAAACTGCTTCTATCCACCCAATCATAAAGAATCCCAAACTGGACCTGAGCAATCCGAACTCCTATCAACCAATCTCGAGCTTACCTTTCTTAGCAAAAATACTGGAAAAGATTGACCTTCAGCAACTCCAAGAACACATTGACTACTCTGCTCCCCTGGATATAAATCAGTTTGAATTCTGGATCAGCCATAGAGTTGAAACCCTCCTAGGTTCCCTCATTGACAAACTCATTAAGGGCACTGGGAACTCTAAACAGGACTTTGTCCTGATATTTCTGGACATTGCAGTTGCATTTGTCATGATACTGTATGTCATGATATCCTCCTACAGCGCCTTCAAACATTGGACTACAAGGGACAGCACTCCAATGGTTTCGTTCATTCCTGACAGGATGTCGTCAATATGTACACTTTGGACATGACACATCTCCACCATGCAGCCAAAGACAGGGAGTCCCATAGGGCTCTTCCCTAACTGCTTTACTGTTCAATATATATATATATATATACACACACACACACACACACACAAACGGTCTGTGAAATCATCCATGAGCATAATGTCTTCTACCATCATTATGCAGATGACATTGTGATCTATGCTGAGTTCTCCAGAAAACAGACAACCTTCACTGCTATTACCAACTGCTTTAACACCATTGCCCATTGGCTGTTGAATCACAACCTCACCATAAGAACATAAGATATGCCATACTGGGTCAGACCAAGGTCCATCAAGCCCAGTATTCTGTTTCCAACAGTGGCCAATCTAGGTCATACGTACCTAGCAGTTTCCCCAAGGGACACAGGTTCCACAATGCTTGTATTGGTTCAAGCATTGATATCCTGGGTCCCTTCTTAATAATGGTTTATGGACCTTTCCTCCAGGAACTTGTCCAAACCTTTTTTAAACCCAGCTACACTAACAGCCTTTACTACATCCTCCGGTAACAAATTCCAGAGTTTGATTACACGTTGAGTGAAAAAATATTTTCTTTTATTAGTCTTAAATAGTTTACCCTGTAGCTTCATTGCATGTCCCCTAGTCTTTCTATATTCTGATAAGGTAAACAATCGATCTACGTTTAACCCCGTTCCACTCCGTTCATTAATTTATAGACTTCTATCATATCTCCCCTCAGCCGTCTCTTTTCCAGGTTAAAGAGCCCCAACCTTTTTAGCCTTTCTTCATAGGAGTAGCCTTCCATCCCCTTTACCATTTTGGTGGCTCTTCTCTGAACCTTTTCTAAAATTGCTATATCCTTTTTAAGATATGGCGACCAGAATTGCACACAATATTCAAGGTGCGGTCTCACCATGGAACGATATAGAGGCATTATAATATCTTTTGTTTTATTTTCCATTCCTTTCCTTATCATACCTAGCATTCTATTTGCTCTCTTGGCCGCCGCTGCACACTGGGCCGAGGGTTTTTAACATGGTATCCACAAGGACGCCTAAATCTTTTTCTTGGGTGGTGGTTCCTAATGTGGAACCTTGCATCGTGTAACCATAGTTTGGGTTGTTCTTCTTCCCTAGGTGCATAACCTTGCACTTCTCCACATTAAATTTCATCTGCCATTTTGATGCCCAGTCTTCCAATTTATCAAGATCCTCTTGCAATTTTCCACAATCCTCCTGGGTTTTAACAACTTTAAATAGTTTTGTGTCATCAGCAAATTTGATAACCTCACTCGTTATTCCACTTTCCAGGTCATTTATGAATATGTCAAAAAGCAGCGGACCCAGCACAGATCCCTGGGGTACACCACTATTCACCTTTCTCCATTGGGAAAATTGGCCATTTAGTCCTACCCTCTGCTTTCTATCTTTTAACCAGTTCCTGATCCACAGTAGTACACTGCCTCCTATCCCATGACTCTAGTTTTGCCAAAAGTCTCTCATGAGGGACCTTGTCAAAGGCTTTCTGAAAGTCCAGATACACAATATCAACCGACTCACCTTTGTCCACCTGTTTATTCACTCCTTCAAAAAAACATAACAGATTAGTAAGACAAGATCTTCCTTGTCTAAAGCCATGTTGGCTGTCTCCCATTAGGTCATGACTATCTATATGCTGAGTAATTTTATTCTTTATGATGGTTTCTACCATTTTTCCCGGTACTGATGTCAGGCTCACCGGTCTGTAGTTTCCCGGATCACCCCTCGAACCCTTTTTAAAAATTGGTGTTACATTGGCGATCCTCCAATCCTCAGGTATTAGAGATGATTTTAATGATAGTTCACAGATTACTGATAGCAGGTCTGCAATCTCAAATTTCAGTTCTTTCAACACCCTTGGATGTATACCATCCGGCCCAGGTGATTTGCTACTCTTCAGTTTATCTAATAGTTGTAGGACATCTTCCCGATGTATCGATATTTCCTTCAATTCTTCCACACCTTTAAATACCACTTCAGTCGTGGGTAACATCCCTACATCTTCCTCAGTAAAGACCGAAGCAAAGAATTCATTCAGTCTCTCCGCTATCGCCTTGTCGCCTCTTAGTGCTCCTTTAACCCCTTTATCATCTAATGGACCAACTGACTCTCTCACGGGTTTTTTGCTACGAATGTACTTGAAAAGGTCTTTATTTCGCGTTTTTGCTTCCGCAGCAAGCTTCTTCTCAAATTCTCTCTTTGCCTGCCTTATCAATGCCTTGCATTTGACTTGCCAGTGCTTGTGCTGTTTCCAGGTTTCATCATTTGGCTCTTTTTTTCCATTTCTTGAAAGATGCTTTTTGGCAACAACAGCCTCTCTGACCTCAGCTTTAAACCATGCTGGCAATTTTTTGGACTTCCTTCCACTTTTCTTAAAGCGTGGAATACAGCTGGTCTGGGCTTCCAAGATAGTATTTTTCAACAACACCCAAGCTTGATGTACGTCTTTAACCTTTGCAACTGCTCCTTTTAGTTTTTTCTTAACTGTTTTCCTCATTCTATCATAGTCTCCCTTTCGAAAGTTAAAGGGTAGTACTGTGGATTTCCTTACTATCCCTCCTCCACTAATTAAATCAAAGGCGATCATGCTATGATCACTATTGCCAAGTGGCCCCAACACCCTTATCTCTTGCACTACATCTGGTGTTCCACTAAGGACTAGGTCTAATATTGCTTCCCCTCTGGTTGGTTCATGAACCAGCTGCTCCAAGAAGCAGTCATTTATTTCATCTAGGAACTTTATCTCCCTAGCATGTCCTGTTGTGACACTGACCCAGTCGATGCCGGGGTAATTGAAATCACCCATTATTATTACTGCACTGTAACTTTTGCTAGCTTCCTTGATTTCTTTGAGCATTTCATCATCCATTTGTTCATTCTGGCCAGGCGGACGATAGTACACCCCCACTGCCATCGCCTTCCCCTTTTTTACATGGAATTTCAATCCATAGAGATTCTACAGCAAATTTTGTTTCTTGCAAAACTTTAATCCTTTCTGACTCAATGCCCTCTCTAACATAGAGCGCAACCCCTCCACCAATTTGATCAGCTCTATCATTTCGATATAGTTTGTACCCAGGTATCACAGTGTCCCACTGGTTGTCCTCCTTCCACCATGTCTCTGATATTCCAATCATATCTAACCTCTCGTTTAGTGCTATATATTCTAACTCTCCCATCTTGTTTTGTAGACTTCTAGCATTTGCATACAAGCATTTTAGAGACTGTATTTTATTCATATTAATTTGGCTATTGGTAGACATGGGTAATTTGGGATCTTTAAGTTCTGTCTGCTCCATACTCGAGGGCATTTGGGCTACTTTACTCTTTTTGGAACCTCTCTGCTTTTTGTAGTATCCTTCAAGGATACATTCTTCCGAACCATGCGCTCTTGGACGACTGTCGGCTTTCCCCTATTATCTAGTTTAAAAGCTGCTCTATCTCCTTTTTAAAGGTTAATGCCAGCAGCCTGGTTCCATCCCGGTTAAGGTGAAGCCCATCCCTTCAGAAGAGCCCCTCCTTTCCCCAGAATGTTCCCCAGTTCCTAACAAATCCGAACCCCTCATCTCTGCACCATTGTCTCATCCACGCATTGAGACTCCGGAGCTCTGCCTGCCTATTGGGTCCTGCGCGTGGAACGGGAAGCATTTCGGAGAACGCTACCCTGGAAGTTCTGGATTTCAACTTCCTACCTAAAAGCCTAAATTTAGCTTCCAGAACCTCCCTACCACATTTTCCTATGTCATTGGTACCAACATGTACCAAGACAGCAGACTCCTCCCCAGCACTATCTAAGACCTTATCTAGGTGGCGTGTGAGGTCCGCTACCTTCGCACCAGGCAGGCATGTTACCAGGCGATCCTCACGTCCACCAGCCACCCAGCTATCTACATGCCTAATGATCGAATCACCAACTATAACTGCTGTCCTAACCCTTCCCGCATGGGCACTTGGCCCTGGAGAAACCTCCTCGGTGCGAGAGGGGTTTACATCACCTGGAGGACAGGTCCTAGTTACAGGATCACTTCCTGCCACACCAGGGTGATGCTCTCCTGTCACGTGACCTCTCTCCTCCATCAACTTTAAAAAAACAGAAGTTCTCTTCATAACAAGAGATTGGACTTTTCACCACCATCTACACTCACAGTCAACAATACTAGCCTATCCATAAAAAATGAAGTCCGCTATCTAGGTGTTATACTTGACCACAGGTTTAGATTCCAGCTGCACATCAGTAAAGTAACGAAAGCCATCTACCATAAAATCAGAGTCATTCAACATCTATGACCACTCTTCCAACCATACGAATTTAGGACCGTCTTTCAGACCATAATATTCTCCCACTTTGATTTCTTTAACACCATCCTGCAAGGTCTTCCCAAAAGCTCTCTTAATCTTAACTTGCACTACACGTTGCTGCTTGGATACTCACAAGCGCACCCAGATTTAGCCATATTACCCCAATACTGAAAGACCCACACTGGCTACCATTCTCATCTAGAGTTACTTACAAGATGCTTGTAATCACATACAAACTCCTCCATAGCTCTGGCATGCAGTACCTTCAGAACCACCTACATAGACCTCCAGATCTACAGTACACAGGGTACACTTTTCCAAACCAAGATAGTCACCCCCCCCCCCCATTTCTTAGAGTTATAGGCTTAAAAAAAGACTTGAACCTATTGCCCCCCCCCCTCAACTTTTCATGCTTCATGGCTGTCAAGTGAATCTCCTAGAGCGAGACTATATCTGCATTGGATTTATTTAAGAACATAAGATATGCCATACTGGGTCAGACCAAGGCCCATCAAGCCCAGTATCCTGTTTCCAGCAGTGGACAATCTAAGTCATAAGTACCCAGCAGTTTCCCCAAAAGACACAGGTTCCACAATGCTTGTATTGGGTCAAGCAGTGATATCCTGGGTCCCTTTTAATAATGGTTTATGGACCTTTCCTCCAGGAACTTGTCCAAACCTCTTTTAAACCCAGTTATACTAACAGTTTTTACTACATCCTCCGGTAACAAATTCCAGAGTTTGATTATACGATGAGTGAAAAAATATTTTCTCTTTTTAGTCTTAAATAAGTTGCCCTGTAGCTTCATTGCATGTCCCCTAGTCTTTCTATATTCTGATGATATAAACAATCTATCTACGTTTACCCTTTCGCTCCATTAATTAATTTATAGACTTCTATCATATCTCCACTCAGCCATCTCTTTTCCAGGTTGAAGAGCCCTAACCTTTTTAGCCTCTCGTCATAGGGATATCCTTCCATCTCCTTTACCATTTTGGTGGCTCTTCTCTGTACCTTTTCTAACAACGCTATATCCTTTTTAAGATACAGCAGCCAGAACGGCACACAATATTCAAGGTGTGGTTGCACCATGGAATGATACAGAGGCATTATAATATCACTTGTTTTATTTTCCTTTCCATTCCTTATGACACCTAACATTCTATTTGCTCTCTTGGCCGCCGCTGCACACTGGGCAGAGGGTTTTAACATGTTATCCAGGATGACAAATAAATCTTTTTCCTGGGTGGTGGTTCCTAATGTGGAACCTTGCATCGTGTAACCGTAGTTTGGGTTGTCCTTTCCTAGGTGCATAGCTTTGCATTTGTCCACATTAAATTTCATCTGCCAATTGGATGCCCATTCTTCCAATTTTTCAAGATCCTCTTGCAATTTTCCACAATCTTCATGTGGTTTAACAACTTTAAATAGTTTTGTGTCATCTGCAAATATGATAACCTCACTCGTTATTCCCATTTCCAGGCCATTTATGAATATGTTAAAAAGCAGCGAACCCAGCACAGATCACTGGGGTACTCCAATATTTACCTTTCTTCATTGGGAAAATTGGCCATTTAGCCCTACCCTCTGCTTTCTATCTTTTAACCAGTTCCTGATCCACAATAGTACTGCCTCCTACCCCATGACTTTTTAGTCTCTGATGAGGGACCTTGACAAAAGCTTTCTGAAAGTCCAGATACACTGTATCAGCTGACTCACCTTTGTCTACCTGTTTATTAACACCTTCAAAAAACATAACAGATTAGTAAAACAAGATCTTCCTCATCTAAAGCCATGTTGGCTGTCTCCTATTAAGCTATGACTATCTACATGTTCAGTAATTTTGTTCTTTATGATGATTTCTACCATTTTTCCTGATACTGACATCACGCTCAACAGTCTGTAGTTTCCCAGATCATACCTAGAACCTTTTTTAAAAATTGGACTTACATTGTCCATCCTCCGGTCTTCAGGTATTAAAGATGATTTTAATGATAGTTCACGGGTTACTAATAGCAGGTCTGCAATCTCATATTTTAGTTCTTTCAACAGCCTTGGATGTATAGCATCTGGTCCAGGTGATTTGCTACTCTTCAGTTTATCAAATAGTTGTAATACATCTTCTCGGTGTATCACAATTTTTTTTCAGTTCTTCTGCAGTATCACCTTTTAACACCACTTCAGTCATGGGTAACATCCTTACATCTTCCTCAGTAAAGACCGAAGCAAAGAATTCATTCAGTCTCTCCGCTATGGCCTTGTCCACTCTTAGTGCCTCTTTTACCCCTCTATCATCTAATGGTCCAACTGACTCTCTCATAGGGTTTTTGCTACGAATGTACTTGAAAAAGTCTTTATTACACGTTTTTGCTTTCATAGCAAGCTTCTTCTCAAATTCTCTTTTTGCCTGCCTTATCAATGCCTTGCATCTAACTTGCAAGTGCTTGTGCTGTTTCCAGTTTTCATCATTTGGCTCCTTTTTCCATTTCCTGAAAGATGCTTTTTTGTCAACAACAGCCTCTCTGACCTCACTTTTAAACCATTCTGGCAGATTTTTGTACTTTCTTCCACTTTTCTTAAAGTGTGGTCTGGGCTTCCAAGATAGTATTTTTAAACAACACCCAGACTTGATGTAAATCTTTAACCTTTGCAACTGCTCCTTTTAGTTTTTTCTTAACTATTTTCTTCATTTTATCATAGTCTGTCTTTTAAAAGTTAAAAGGTAGTACTGTGGATTTCCTTACCATTCCTCCTCCATTAATCAAATCAAATGTGATCATGCTATGATCACTATTGCCAAGTGGCCCCAACACCCTTATCTCTTGCACTAGATCTGGTGTTCCACTAAGGACTAAGTCCAAAATGGCTTCCCTTCTGGTTGGTTCATGAACCAGCTGCTCCCAGAAGCAGTCATTTATTTCATCTAGAAACTTTATCTTCCTAGGATGTCCTACCATGACCCTGACCTAGTCAATACTGGGGTAATTGAAATCACCCATTATTATGACTGTGCTGTAACCTGTTAGCTTCCCTGATTTCTTTGAGTATTTCATCATCCATTGATTCATTCTGGCCAGGCAGTCAATAGTACTCCCCCACTGATATCGTCTTCCCCTTTTTACATGGAATTTCTATCCATAGAGTTTCTACAGCATATTTTGTTTCCTGCAAATCTTTAGTCCTTTGTGACTCAATGCTCTCTCTAACATAGAGTGCAACCCCTCCACCAATTTGATCAGCTCTATCATTACGATATAGTTTGTACCCAGGTATCACATTGTCCCACTCGTTGTCCTCCTTCCACCATGCCGCTGAGATTCCAGTCATATCTAACCTCTCATTTAGTGCTATATAATTGAACTTTCCAATCTTATTTTTTAGACTTGTAGCATTTACATACAAGCATTTTAGAGATTGTATTTTATTCATATTAATCTGGCTATCAGTAGGCAGAGGTAAATTTATTTATTTATTTAGATGGATTTGTATACCACCCTATCCTACAATCAAAGCGGTCACATCACAATTGGAGGGTTACATTTAACATGAGGGTACTTAACGACATTATACATTATACACTGTACAAATTGGAATCTTTAAGCTCTGTCTGCTCCGTACTCAAGGGCATTTGTGCTACTTTTGTCTTTATTGGAACCTCTCTGCTGATATGCCCTAACTTCAATCTTTTGCTAGTATCCTTCATGGATACATTGTTCCGAACCATGCACACTTGGGTGACTGTCGGCTCTCTCATATTATCTAGTTTAAAAGCTGCTCTATCACCTTTTTAAAGAGTAATGCCAGCAGCCTGGTTCCATCCCAGTTAAGGTGAAGCCCATCCCTTTGGAAGAGCCCCTCCTTTCCCCAGAATGCTTCCCAGTTCCTAAGAAATCCAAAACCCTCATCTTTGCAACATCGTCTTGTCCATGCATTGAGACTCCGGAGCTCTGCCTGCCCTTTGGGTCCTGCGCGTGGAACGAGAAGTATTTCGGAGAATGCTACCCTGGAATTTCTGGATTTCAACTTCTTACCTAAAAGCTTAAATTTAGCCTTGAGAACCTCCCTACCACATGTTCCTATGTCATTGGTACAGACATGTAACAAGACAGCAGACTCCTCCCCAGCACTATCTAATACCTTTTCTAGGTGGCGCGTGAGGTCTACTACCTTTGCACCAGGCCGGCATATTACCAGGCGATCCTCACGTCTACCAGCCACCCAGTTATCTACATGCCTAATGATCGAATCACCAACTATAATGGCTGTCCTATCCCTTCCCTCATGGGCACATGGCCCTGGAGAAACTTCCTCAGTGTGAGAGGGTTTTACATCACCTGGAGGATAGGCACTAGCTACAGGATCACTTCCTGCCACATGAGGGTGATGCTCTCCTGTCACATGACCTCTCTCCTCCATGGCAACAGGGATGCTGCCAGTCTGGAGGTGGGACTTCAGGACTATATCCCTGTAGGTTTCGTGTTTGTACCTCTCTGTCTTCCTTATGTTCTCTAAGTCTGCTACTCTAGCTTCCAGAGATCAGACTTATTCCCTGAGAGTAAAGAATTCCTTGCACCTAGAGCACACGTTACACCCCTCACCAACTGGGTGAAAATTATACATGTGACACTCATTGCAAAAGACTGGAAAACCCCCATCTCGCTGCTGGACTGCTGTCTGCATCTTAGTTTTAAGGTTGTGTTTCGGTATTTGAGTTCTTTACGTACTAAGAGTTGGTGGGGATACTTATACTATTAAACTACACCTAATACTTTTAATGTACTTTGTTCACCTGAAACTTAATTAATCTCAGGTCCTTGATGTATGCCTGATGAAGATAAACAGCTGCACCTGAGAGTGAATATGGCACTTCCTTTCCTTTGAGAGGTTTATGCACCTATAAAGCTACAATTATCCCAGGGGTGGGTGGGTGTTGGGGAGGGAGGGAAAAAGGCTTATTAAAAGCTTGCTGCTACATGATACCCTGTCCTGTGCTTCCAATGACCCTATTTCTCTTCATCAGGCTGTGGATACCTTCCATGTTCCTAGTAATTATATTAAGCATGTCTCTTTGCCCCCCATATCCCCCTTTCACCCCAACCATACATCTGTTCACCCCCAATCTCCCGTGACAATATACCTCTTTACCCCTGACACTGGTGACACCTCAGTTATACATCTATGCTTCGACACTCCAACCATACATCTTTTCACCTTTGACCTCCCTGACATCTGAACTGTACATTTCCTGATACCTTGACCTCCTCCAGTGCCACATTGATATATCTTTTCCCACTCACTAAACTCAATGGTTCCCGCCCTGGCACCTACTGGGGATTTCCCTGGTATCTAGTGGGTAGAAAGTACGAGCAATTCCAAATCAATTCTGCTCTGCCAAGTGCCTGGGTTCAAAATGGCAGTGGTCAACTCTTCATGATAGTATCACAGTACTATCACTATGGGCCAAAGAAAGATCATTGTCACCTCCCTGAAAGAAATTGATTGATTGATTTTAGATATACTGATTGGGCATTATGTTTTTTTGTATTAAGTTCATTTTTTTAATGTTTTGACTGTGTACTGCAATGGGTGCTGTCAAGTCAATGTTGACTCCTGGTGACTCAGCAGCCCCTGGGTTTTTTTGGTGAGGCGTGACCAGAGGTTTATTGCAAGACCTTTCTTCCAAGGCAATGGAGAAGAATTAAGTGATTTGCCTAAGGTCAGAAGGAGTGTTCGTGGGAATTGAACCCTAGTCACTTAGTTCCAAAGTCACTGCTCTAACCACTAAGCTACTCCTCTACTCTGACTGTATACTAGTGGGCTGATATTCAGCATGCCATGGATAAAAATGATCAGGTTTATTTGGATTACCTTTATTAGATATTTAGTGGTCCTAACCAATTAAGCCCCACTGCTGAATATAAATGGTTAAAATTATCCTGACAAAATTATTCAAGCAACTTCAGACCTGTTATATTGGGGTGTTATGATCAGTTACGTTGAACCAGATAGTGATAAATTATGTATGTATGCTTTATTGTACTCTACTGGGAATTGCAGATTGTGGAGAATATAAATTTTAATAAATAAACAGCTAAATATCAGTGCTGTCCAGTTAATCTGAAGTCATGCCTACTGAGTGCTCCAAGCACTGCCTTTTTAGTCTCTGATGAGGGACCTTGACAAAGGCTTTCTGAAAGTCCAGATACGCTGTATCAGCTGACTCACCTTTGTCTACCTGTTTATTCACACCTTCAAAAAAGCATAACAGATTAGTAAAACAAGATCTTCCTCGTCTAAAGCCATGTTGGCTGTCTCCTATTAAGCTATGACTATCTACATGTTCAGTAATTTTGTTCTTTATGATGATTTCTACCATTTTTCCTGATACTGACATCAGGCTCACCAGTCTGTAGTTTCCCGGATCACACCTAGAACCTTTTTTAAAAATTGGACTAACATTGGCAATCCTCCAGTCCTCAGGTATTAAAGATGATTTTAATGATAGTTCACGGGTTACTAATAGCAGGTCTGCAATCTCATATTTTAGTTCTTTCAACAGCCTTGGATGTATAGCATCTGGTCCAGGTAATTTGCTACTCTTTAGTTTATCAAATAGTTGTAATACACTATTTCTTTCAGTTCTTCTGCAGTATCACCTTTTAACACCACTTCAGTCATGGGTAACATCCTTACATCTTCCTCAGTAAAGACCGAAGCAAAGAATTCATTCAGTCTCTCCACTATGGCCTTGTCCCCTCTTAGTGACTCTTTTACCCCTCTATCATCTAATGGTCCAACTGACTCTCTCACATGGTTTTTGCTATGAATGTACTTGAATAAGTCTTTATTACGCGTTTTTGCTTTCACAGCAAGCTTCTTCTCAAATTCTCTTTTTGCCTGCCTTATCAATGCCTTGCATCTAACTTGCAAGTGCTTGTGCTGTTTCCAGTTTTCGTCATTTGGCTCCTTTTTCCATTTCCTGAAAGATGCTTTTTTGTCAACAACAGCCTCTCTGACCTCACTTTTAAACCATTCTGGCAGATTTTTGTACTTCCTTCCACTATTCTTAAAGTGTGTAATAACTCGTACAGCTGGTCTGGGCTTCCAAGATAGTATTTTTAAACAACACCCAGACTTGATGTAAATCTTTAACCTTTGCAACTGCTCCTTTTAGTTTTTTCTTAACTATTTTCTTCATTTTATCATAGTCTGTCTTTTAAAAGTTAAAAGGTAGTACTGTGGATTTCCTTACCATCCCTCCTCCATTAATCAAATCAAATGTGATCATGCTATGATGTATGTATGCTTTATTGTACTCTACTGGGAATTGTAGATTGTGGAGAATATAAATTTTAATAAATAAACAACTAAATATCAGTGCTGTCCAGTTAATCTGAAGTCATGCCTACTGAGTGCTCCAAGCACTGCCTTTATTGGCCAATCAAAATGTATATGATCAGAACGAGTGAGAGAAGGAGATTTTCAAAATCAAGGAGTTGTCCTTGTAACTCCTGAAGTTGTTCAGACAAATCTTTTGATTGCCAGCCTCCATATGTTTTGTAAACTGTCTCGGGCATTCCATGGGGGCTTGGAGAGGCAATTTTATTTTATTGTATTTTTTTTATTTTATTTGAAGTTTTTTTATATCACTCCTTCCAGCGATCAGGGGCAGTTTACATTAAACAAATATCAGTTATATTTTACAAGTACATAAATATATGTTCTTGGATATAGCAAAGAAACAAGTGGAAACAGGTATCAATTGCAAACGTTTGTGTCTTGGGATAGGTGGGCTGGCAAAGTTTTACTCATGGTCCTGCATTTTTGTTTGATTTGTGTTTGATGAGCATCCTTATTTATATTTTTACAGCCCTGAAGTTGTGAAGAGTGAACCATATGGCGAGAAGGCTGATGTTTGGGCTGCAGGGTGCATTCTTTATCAAATGGCAACACTCAACCCACCCTTCTATAGCAGCAACATGCTCTCCTTAGCTACTAAAGTACGCAGGTTTGCTGTTTGCATGCATGTAATATAATTTCAGTGTCAGTGCATGATTTCTCACATGGTTCATTTGGTTTATATGGTGCATTAATTCACTTTACTCTTTCAAAAGAGTATTATACCACATATCTAGAACAGATACAGCAAGGATACAAAAATGAATTATAGTAGGTAAATAACTATCCATTTTCTGAGGAATGTTTTTACATGGGGCAGTTGTGCACTGAAACTCCTTTTTAGGTTCATTTTGCTTTAAGTGATAGCACTTATTGGGGAGGGTCCATCCATCTGTCTGTCTGCTTGTCAGTCCATCTATCCATACATACCTATTTGCATATTTGTAAACAAATAGATGCGTATGGATCATGAAGAGCCAGTGGAAGTCCCCAGGTCCTGCCTTGAACAAGAGGCAGAGCGGCAGCAGCAAACATATTAAAGAACCAGGAGGAGTCCTTGGGTCATTCCAGGAAAGAGGAGGAAGAGTGGTGGCAGCAGAGCAAAAATGAAAGAGCCAGCAGGAGTCCCTGGCGAAAAGGATGAAGAGCAGCAGTAGCTGCTGAAAAATTAAAGAGCTGGCAGGAGTCCTCAGGTCCTGCAGGCAAACTTGGTCAAGGTTAGAGAAGAAGTGGGATGCGGGGGTGGAGTAAAAGGGAGGGGGTAGCATTAGAGAAGGAAAAGTGAGAGAAGAGGGGTGGAGCATAAAGGAAAGGGTGGGGTTAGAGAAGAAGACAAGAAGGTGGGGTGAGGGGATAGAGCAAGGGGAGGGGTGAAAGAGCATAAAAGAAGGGGTGAGTTGAGAGGAGAAAAAGGGAAAGTCAGGTTGAGGGTGGGGTTAGAGGGATGAAAAGGGAAGCGATGCAGGAAATACAGGAAGAGGGAAGAGTAAAAATGGGAACTTGCACAGATGAACAGGGAGAGAGTGCAAGAAGAGAGAGAGGAAATGAGACAGAGTGCAATGTTGGGTGAAGGGGAAGGAGGAAAGGGAGAGTGGCAATGGTAGTGAGGGAGAATAGTGTAAGAGGGTGAGAGGAACTGGAAGCTTGTGCAGGATGACAGGGGAACGTATAAAGGACAGAGAAGCCTACGTGACCAGAGCTACACACATCCACACCCAACATCACAGACAGCCCTGCAATACATCTCTGCCTCATGCCCCTACCTCTATGCCCCTCCCGATGTACCCCAACACCCACTGACCCCAATGACACACATCGCCATGTACATATGCACATGCACATGCACATATCAACACACACACAAAAACCTACTGTCAAACGCCCTCACCACTCGCCTCTAGTTTTAGAGGGGTGTGGTTATTGGAGGAACCTTCTCCTATCAGCCTTAGCAGCCTATTTCCTTGTGGTGTCTTCTGGGAAGTGTAGTACAGCTAAGATGTGTTTGTGCTTCAGGTAGAAAGTTGTAGTTAAGGCCACTGAGGTAAGGCATATAACAGAAAATTTATTTCGCACAAAAAAATTCAAAGTACCAGATACAGGATTATTTCTGTAGGATTAGCTCAAAGTACAGCAGATGTTTGGCAAAGTAAACAAAAGAACCCAAAAATGGCTGTTTAAAGTCCTCTTACTTTCAGAAGCACAGCCTTTGATAGCAAGGCTGCCGCCTTCCTTTTAGTCCTTTCTAATTACAGCATAAAGTCCAAACAAGGTTAGTCTTCTGTGGCAGTTTGGCTTCTATCAGCCTCAATTCCTTCTAGGCTGCATTTCAGGTACAACTGATCTCAAAACAAGAAGTAAACATTCAGACTGCCATAAAAAACTCTCAACAGGCTTTTCACATAACAGAGGAGCAAAGAAAAACTCTTCTAGCAGGTAAATTGGCTTCTTGCCATTTCACAGTTCAAACCACAGGTGGATAACAAGCATGAATCACAGCTTCCTGCTTATCCTTAAATTTCAGTAAACTTCCCTTTTAAAAACATGGGAATTTACCACCACACTGCCTGTTTCTTATGGTTACCTTTTCAAGGAGGATAATTCTTTCAGGGCTGGCTTTTCCTCAAGACTTCATGTATAAAGCTTGGCAGAGAGAGCAATCCATAAAGATGTCTTCTTCCCCCAACTATGCCACTGGCTCTTCCAGCTGCATGGGTTCTGACTCATCCACCCGGTCAGACTGCTCAGCTGACAACCTCTCTGGTGCTCTGAGAGCTTCTCCACTTCCTGGCTCCAAGCTCTGCTGCCAACCTGTTGCAGGGAATTCAGCCCTCTCAGCTCCTGTTAGCTCGGCTCTTCTGCATGAGTCAGCACCTTCTCTACCTCCTTCTCTTCTCCGGTCTCTGCCTTCTCCTCCCTCTCCTCCTTTCTTTATTCCTTTCTCTCTTCCTTTCTTCCTGTCTGTATACTCTAGCATAGGCTTATACCTCCAGGGTTCTAGCCCCACCTCCTTCCTTCCCAGGTGTTGGCAATCCCCCTGCCTTCTGGTATTTGAGTAATCAGGGAACTTGTTGAAGTAAGGGTTTTGGACCTCGTGCCCGTAATCTCTCTCTCTTACTCTATTAGACACTGCATGAAACCTGTTCCAGCTGGGGTTTTTCTGGTTCTTAGGTGTGGCTGTGGCTTTCTCACCCTGCACTCCTAAAAGGGGACCCTTTACTAGGGTGAATTCTTTATGTTTCTTACCTCCCCCATACTCAGGATAATGACCTTGCCACACTACACATACACTGTCTTTGAAACACATGCACATTCCCAACACACACACAAACACACAGGGCCACTTCAACCCCTAATGGGGCCTGTGCCAAATGATTCTGGTGGGGCCCCCCCATCCATAGGCCCCACCCTTCCACTTGCCGCCCCCCCATCCATGGACCCCCTTAACCCGCCGCTGCAACGGAGTTATGTTCTTTCTCTGTGGACAAGCAGGAATGAAGTCCTCACGGTTTTGGGAGATTCTACCGTGCATGCAAGCTATCTTCCCACCTGCCATCATGGCATCATCTTGGATTAGTCTTTGTTTTCCCATGTAGCCCAACGGATGCATTTACCATTGTCTCCGTCAGTTGCTAATTGTTTTCTCCTCTCCGGGGACCCTGTGCCTTTTCCAGATTTTTCTGTATCCTTTTCTGCCTGCCATCACAATCTCTCTGCTCTTTTCCTTTTCACTAGTCAGTTTTGGCTGTTTTTTCTTTCTTTTCCATGGCACCTCTGCCCTCTTAAGTGTCGATACTCCAGCCATGCTCTTCCTCTTTTTCAAAATCAAGCCTTTTGATTTCACCACAGCGATTTTTCAGGATAGTGTGTCCTGAAATTTGGACAGTGGGTTTACAAACTGTTCCTGGTGCTCGAGGACCATATCTGCCATGGATATGTATAACTGATGCCTTCAGTGTCTGGGACCCCATCATCATCCCTCTTCTTGTAATTTGTGTCTGAAGATGATGAAAGAGGACTCAAGAGGTGAGAGAAGCAGCGCAAATCACTTTTTGGTGCTCACAAGTCCGATCCATTGACATTTGCATCAATGGCACCATTCTGTAGGGCTTCAAAAGCTGTATTGGATGCTAGCAGTGCATCATCATCAAGGAGTTCTTGAGCCCACTCATAGTTGAGCACCCATTGTGCCCTGGAGCATCGACCATTGATTGATCTCCACCCTAGGATGAGGAAGGATTCGGCTTCATCTTCATCGACACTGAAGGGAACTCGCACTGAGCACTGAGTGAAGACTTTGGTATACCGGCATTGAAGCCCTTTGAAGAATGATATTGAGAGCAATGAGGGTCTGCAAGAGTGACCTTCTAAACTGCCCCAAAAGGAGGAGAGCTCATCCTCCAGAACATTGGAAGGGCAGCAACGGCCTACTGAGAGCTGAGACCAAGCCGTCAATAACCCTGTAGAGATTCAGGGTACATTGGGCAAAGTTGCTGAGGCTCCACAGCCTTTGGAGTCAGCAGCCACCTTCTGCATGCTTTTCAGGAATGGATTGCAGTGCTGTTAGCCAGAAAAAAGATCTATTACTCTCACAGGTGTACGTACTTTCCTGGAATCCAGACCTCCCAACCAAAACAGGCTCCTTGACTGCTACAGTGGAGGGAGAAGCCCCAGAAAGTCCAGCCTGCTCCTCAGCCAAAGCCTGGGGTGAGGTTTTGAATGGTTCCTTCAGAGCACAACCACTCTATCAGTAACTGCAGTGGAAGACCCCCCAGTTGGGGCAAGGCTCACTCTTTGTCCAGAGGTGGTCCCTAATAACCTTAGACATATGAGTTCTGCAGATAGTTCAAAGCGGTTAGAAATTGCATCTATTTGACTAACCTCCAAATTGACCACCGAGGGTGCATCACCTTGACTCTGTGCATCAGGAACTGCTTCATAATCACCACCCTCTTGATGGATCTCACGATTGAGCCCATGCCACCAGAGCAGAGAGGGTGTGGATTTTATTCCAGGTATTTCCTGATTCCCAAGAAAGCAGGGGGATTCTGCCCCATCCTAGCCCTAAAAGATCTGAATACATACTTGGTCAGAGAAAAGTTCAGAATGATTTCTCTAGGTACCCTACTTCCCTATCTTCAAAAAGGAGATTGTCTATGTTCCCTGGATCTGAAGGATGTATGCACCCACATATAGATACATCCCACTTACAGGAGGTATCTCAGATTTGTCCTGTGGGGACAGCACTTCCAGTACCGGGTGTTGCCCTTTGGCCTAGCCCTCAACACCTCATGCTTTTACAAAATGGCTCACAGTAGTAGCTGCTTATCTTCGGACACGGGGAGTGTTTGTCTCCCCCTATCTGGACAATTCGCTGATCAAGAATACCACACTGGAAGGGATTCAAGAATCAACTCGGTTGACCATTCAGGCTTTGGAATTACTAGGGTTTGTTATAAATTACCTGAAATCCCACCTACAGCCCACCCAACAATTGGAATTCATAGGAGCCCTGCTCGGCATGACTCAGGCAAGAGCCTTCCTCCCTGCATGATAGAATCCTCAGAGTGACAGCACTGGTTCAAGAGACTCAATTGAGTCAGCAGGTCACAGCTCACAAGATGTTGACAGTACTAGGCCATATGCCCTTCACGGTACATGTAACACCCTTGGCACATCTCCATATGATCAAACAATATTACAAAGGTCAGTCACAGAGCTTACTAATGATAATTCATACAAACAACAATACAGCTCTACTAATTCACCATCACACAATAATATCAATTCAGCATAAAAGAATGGCAAACCTCAGAAACCTCAAACACCCACCACAGTTCACTTTTTAAGATGAACTTCGGCGTTCAATCAGAGGTAATAAACATCAATGGTTTGCACATTCACATGGTTTACATTCAAATTCAAGATACCAGTACATATGTCTCAATACATTATCAAACATAGTGTTGCCACACACAATGAATTAGCAAACACAATATTACCACACATCAAAACACTTCAAATACTTCAAAACAACATAATTATAACTCCTGATATCTTAACTGACTCCATTCAAAGGCGGATTGGATCCCTGACGCCTACTAGGACGTCCTATCCACGTTTCGCATCAGCTGCTTCAGGAGAATGTAATTCCAATCCTATAACAAACAAACAAACAAACATACCACCATGCTATATTCACTTATTACGTGTGACAAAGAAATCACCCAAGCATAAATTTCGAACAGAACGCCATTACCTGATCTCACATACAGCAACAAAGCTAGACATGCTTATTCCGGCTCACTGCCATGAACTACGGGACTCTTCTTCAACAATTTCCCGATCATCCAACTTCAGCTAGACCGCAAATACACCGGTCCACTATACTACCGACTAACTCCTCCCACATAAGGCTACCACCAATCCACACCAACCTATGACACACAGCTCCCCCAATCAATACCAACATTAAGACCGTCAGGTATTACGGTCCCCGCTGGAAAATCCAACGTTGTTCTCTATAGAGCAACTGTTCATCACGTGTCCTACCTTGAAACCCCGCACATATTTGTTCCACAAGAGTCGGATACATTGTAAGCGTCGTGAGGCCCCCCTGGTTGAGCATTGTCTTCATGAGGGTCATTTTTTTTGGATTTGCGATGCTTTTGTTTGAAACAAATATGCATGGGGTTTCAAGGTAGGACATTGTACTGGTATCTTGAATTTGAATGTAAACCATGTGAATGTGCAAACCGTTGACATCTTCATATGAGACAGGCTCAGTGGATTCGGAGGACTCAGTGAACCCAAGCCACGGGTCAACTCAGGGATCGTCTGTGTGTCACCAGTCCACTCATTGCAATGATGGACAATCCAGCAGAATTTGCTCAGAGGTTTTCCTTTCCAAATTCTTCCACCGCAGAAGTTTTTCACGACAGATGCATCCAAGTTGGGTTGTGGGGGCTCATCTTGATGGGTTCCATACTTGATTGGTCCTTCCAAGAAACATAGAAACATCATGGTAGAAATAGGCATCAATTTCACTCAACCCTAAATGGATACAAAGTATATCAAAACAGTCACATAAACCAATGGATACTCCAAATACCAGAAATATTCGCTACAGGGGAGAAAAAAGACCTCAGGACAACCAGTGCTCCCTCTATTTGGCAAAATGAATTACCATAGAGGAAATCTCATCTTTCACATCACTGGTCTTAAAAAACCCTCCCCTAATTAATTAAATTCAAAGGTTATATTCTCAGCCTGCAACATCAAAAAAGTACTTTTTTATTATTTTTTTTTTAATTATTCATTAAACTAATTTTATCAAAAATCTCAGTAATTTTAAGACTCAACCACCCACATGCAGTATGATGAAAGCTTCACTGTTTCTTTAAATTCAACACCTGAACACAATGTAAGGCAAACTTCACTTTCCACTGCCTAAGCCAAAAGCAGCTCGCACGGAATCGGCTGACAAATACAGCGGCACCCTGGAAACAAAATAGAGCAGTAGGATAATACCAGAGGCATTAAATGAACTGTTCAGTCAGCATACTGTACTTATCTGTCTAATATCCACTATCCTCCTCAAAGACCGCGCCGTCTTAAGCTGCCCAACGAAGATCTTCGTTTCTCCCGTGTAGGGCTTTTTCAGGTGCATAGCATATCGTGAATGGAAAACTTCCGTAGAAAAGAATTTTCATTAACTAGGGGTGTTTTTTCCTTATTTGTTATAGTATCCCTTAGTGCAGTGGTGTTGGAGAAATAGACATCACCCATTTGTAAGGACTTATTCCTGCTGTCCATGGAGAACATCTGCTACAGGTAACTACATTTTTCCAGTGCCGCTGTACCCTTCATGCTTCCATTTTGCCCCCTTCTTTTCCAGTGCCGCAGTGCCAGTCCGGACAGGAGAAGCAATGGTGGCAATAGGAGCAGGAGCAGGGCTGCATTTACTTATGGTCAGCAGAGCAGCTGGGCCCACGTTGTGCAGTGGCCTGGGGCAGCTGCCTTTTGACCATAGGTAAAAGCAGCTCTGCAAGTACACCTTGAACACACATAGGTACACATCCCCCACCTTCTAACATCTCACCCTCACATCCCCATAGATAAACAGCTAAACTCTGCACATGGAGATAAATATACAGACCATACCATTGGTTCACAGGCACACATACACTCCACATACACCACTGTCAATACCTACATTAGGCTCACCTACCCATTGGCATGGAGTGGAGGAGTAGCCTAGTGGATAGAGCACTGGTTTGGTAACCAAACAACCAGGGTTTGATTCCCACTAGCACTCCTTGTGGCCTTGGGCAAATCACTTAACCCTCCATTGCCTCAGGAGAAAGGCCTTTCAATCTACTTTCGGTGACACTGCCAAGATAACCCAGGAGCTTCTGGGTCACCAGGAGTCAGGACTGACTCAAAGGCACACATTGCATACCCATTGGCATGTCTCCTTCTACCTTACTGGGACACACTTATTGTAATATGATAATTCCTATGTGCTGTTAGGAGCGGCTCTAGCTTTAGGCAGAGTGAGGCAGTTGCCTCAAGTGGCAAAGTTTTGGGGGTGGCAAAAAAATGCCATCAAAACAGTCCAGCTGCATCCATCTCACTCTACCATTGACCTGCTGCCGCCACTGCCGCTTCTTCTGTGTCTGTGGCATCGGCAGTATCAGTCCCCCCCCCCCATGACAAGTGGTGGCATCAATCACTCCTCCTCCAATGAAAAAGTGGCAGCTTAAAAAAGAAAGACAAGCAAAAGTGTGGGGTCTTCCTGACTCCAGCACGCTTGTAAGAATCTAATGGTCCTGCCCCCTTCTGACACGTACTCGCATCAGACCTCCTTACCCCCTAAAAGCTGTCATCCTAGGTGACCACCTAGTTTGCCTAATGGTTGTGCTGGCTCTGCCCAGGCCGCATGAAAAAATCAGCCTTGGCTGTGCCACCGATGCAGAGTCTGACTTCTTTGAATTTCAGTTTAGTTTTTGTCTACATATGTCTATTTTTAGTTTGTGGCAATTTATTCCTTATTTGGTGAGGATCTATCTATTTTCTGAGTGTGTGACCAAAGCCAGGTATTCTGTTAGCATGGAATTTCTATGTAGGGATCGGTAGTAAGCCAGCTTATTCAGTTTTCTAAATAGGTGTATCTAGAGCCCATTGCAATATTTTTATAGTGCTGCTCTTTTTCCTTGTGTGAGTTTTGGATATTAATGTTGTTATAGTTTGGTAGATTTTCTCTGTAGATCCTAGGTCATTTTTGCAAGGTTTTGTATATCTAGTACTGGTGTGGATTTATATTGCTGTTAGCTGCGATGAAACCAGAATCAGAAATTATTTTTGGTATGTTGAATTCAGTGGGAAATGTCCTAGTTCTACTCTGCACCCATTATTGGGAAAGGGGTTTTTTTGGAAGCAGAATATATGTTCAAAAAGAAAATGCGAAAACCTCAGCACAGTTTAAAATGACAAAATAAAATAATAATTTTATTTTGATGTTATAAATTGTGCCGTGGTTCTTGCTTTTTGATTTTGCTCCTTGGTATGTGGTCATCTTGCATCTCCATGTCAGGATACGATATGTTTTATATTAGATTCTCAAGCTAGATAATTAAACTGTTATAATTTTTTCTGCATATAAACATCATTGCAAAGATTTAAAAAAATTATATAAGCCTGGAAACATATTGCTTTCTTTATTCTTGGGACAACCACCTAACTGGTGTCCTGACTGAGGAGACCCCTCTTCCCTGACTAGAGCTCTGAGAATGCCCGTTCATTTTGGCTGCTGGAGGGGGGGGGGGGGCAGGGTGGCAGCACCAACTCATCTCTCGCCTTAGGAAGCAGATTGTCTTGACTGCCCCTGTGTGTTGTAGCACTTTAGAAATTATATAGTAGAAACAGATAACACACAGAAGCAGACATACAATCAGGAAATTTATGTCAGAGGGGGTAGGAGCAGCAGACCATGAGCGTGTATGCACGGGTGCTTCAAGGCCCACCACAGTACCAAAGTAGCTTGCTCTGAGACTCTGTGTCACTTTGAAGAATGGTGAAGTGTATGGAGTCATTTGTGGCACAAACAGATTCTGAAGAATCCTCATGTCAGGATTTTTCTGCAGAAGTATCAGATATTGAAAGTATCTGAAAATTAAAAGGCCAGATATTTAGCCTGCAGCAGTAGGTGTTTGTAAAGCTCCTGGCTGCCATGGGCAAAAGTGACACAGAATATTGCGTGCCAGATGCCGAATATCCACCAGTGTAGACTATCCAGTTTCACTGCTGACCTCCGTTGCTATCCTGTGAATGGTAATATTTCAGACGCTAGCCAGATAGCAAAACTGCATAAAGTTAAGACAGACATTGACCTACCCTAACTTTATGTGGTTACCTACCTACAGGGTGGCCCAAAAAAGTGAGAACATCTCGTAGCATTTAAGTTATTTAAAAATTCAACAAGACAGATGTAAATGATTGACAAATTAAAAAAACAAAGATGGCAACCGGAAATTGTCGAAATAAAGACGTTATATAACTAAAAAAAGGTAAATAAGTAAACTATTTAAGCTTTTAATTTATGAGATGTTCTCACTTTTTTGGGCCACCCTGTATAGGCCTGGCAGCTCTGATGATGCTATGGAGGGGACGGAATTATCAGCAGCAGCCAAAGGCTCTTCACATGCTGGGATTAGCGGGCAGAAAATCACCACTGACTGTCTTAGCTCAACTCACAGATCTCCTGGGCAGTAGCTGGATTGTGCCAAGATGGTCTTTGGGATAGTCAGTGGAACTGCTTGGTGAGTGGAATAGCCTAATGGTTAGAGCAGTGGGCAGGTAAGCCAGGGTTCATATCCCACTGCTGCTTTTTGTGATCTTTGGCAAGTCACTTTACCCTGCAGGAGCAGTAAAATAGCTACTGTAACTTGCCTTAAACTTATGAGAAAAAGTGTGAGCTAAATTCCTTTCCCTTCAGTGCCACTGAATATCGAATTCAGTAATGTTTATGTGCTTAGCAGGCAATAGTATAAAAGCAGGAAGACAACTAGGCTCAAAATCTTCTTTAGGACCTGGCTCCTTTGAAGTAAGTGCATGACAGTACTTCCCTTCTACAGTAGGCCCCAGGACTGGGCTTATTAGGTTAACCACATGTTTGTCCTCACTACTTGCAGCACTTTGATAAACATGTCCTCTAGTTAACTGTTAGTGCAGTACCCACTTTAAATGTTAGTGTGTACTAACTCATCAGAGAAGCAGGACTGTATGAAGACAACAGAGGTGTGAAGATTGGTGGAAGACTCATCAACAACCTTCGCTATGCTGATGATACAACATTACTTGCTGAAAATGAAGACGATTTGAAACATTTGCTTCTCAAGATCAAGGAATATAGTCTGAAAGTAGGTCTGCACCTTAATGTTAAGAAAACAAAGATCCTGATAGCTGGCAAAATGAATAAGTTCATCGTTGATGGAAAAGAAATTGAAATAGTTGACAACTTTAACCTACTTGGATCAACTATCAATAAAGAAACAACAAGCAGTCAAGAAATCCGACGACGCATTGCTCTTGGCAGAATGGCTATGAAGGAGCTAGAAAAGATTCTCAAGAGCAGAGATGTCTCTCTCCTTACAAAGATTTGACTTGTTCAAGCTAAGGCATTTTGAATAATATCATATGGATGTCAAATTTGGACAGTGAAAAAGATAGTAAGAAAATTGATGCCTTTTGAATTATGGTGCTTGCGACGAATACTGTTTATACCATGGACTGCCCGAAGAACAAACTAGTCAGTACTAGAGGAGATCAAACCTAAGCTTTCTTTAGAAGCTCAGATGACAAGACTTTGACTTTCATACTTTGGACACATCATGCAAAGAGAGAGATCATTAGAGAAAGACATCATGCTTGGCAAGGTAGAAGGTCAGCGCAAAAGAGGAAGACCAGTAATGAGATGGATCAATACAATAACAGCAGCTATGGGTGCCAGTCTGTCAACAATGAGCTGCCTGACTGAAGATCGAACACAATTTAAGACAACTATCCAGAGGATCGCCATGAGTCGACACTGACTTGACGGCACTTAACAACAACAACAGCTAACTGCCATGTTAACAACTAACATAACTTAGTAAATAGGCTCCTAAGCAGGATAAGCGGGGCTATTTTGAATACTATATGCTTTGAATCAGTGGTGGGATTTGGCCGGTTCGGTCCAGTTCATGCAAACCGGTTCCTGTCATGGCCCGCGTTCGCTGAACTGGGCCAAACACGGCATTGCAGCGTCAGCTCTGCAGTGGTGGGAATCCCCCCAACTGACAATGTTTTGATGGTATCAGGGGATCACATCATTGGGAGAAGCCCCCGATGTTATCAAATCATTGTCAGGCGGGGGATCGGGCTGCTGGGCCACCAGGGAGATGCGTAACCTCGGTGGAGGGCAGCGGCCCAAGTGTACAACCGCTGAAATGCCTCTATGCGAGGTGCAGTAACTGGGCTGTCACGCGGTGGGAGGGCTGAGACCGAACCGGTTCCTCAGAGGTTCGGGTCCCACCACTGCTTTCAATCCACAACATAAACATTTTCAAAGATGAAGCCATAATAAACAAATTTGATCCTCATTCAAATGTTGCCACTCTTAACCTATTCTATTTGAAAGGTATTCTGCAAAGCAATTTTCTGAAATTGTACTGCGGATGTAATACCTGTCAAGGTTTTGTGAATTAGGACATTAATCATGAAGCATTTCATAGAGATAATAGAATATTTTTATTCTATTCACTCAAACAATTTTTTGCAGATAGTAGAAGCTGTGTATGAACCACTTCCAGAAGGAATCTACTCTGAAAAAATGACAGAGACTGTTAAAAGGTAATTGCTTATGTAACTTTATTCCTACATTGTGCCGTAAAGCTGTTTGGCTTCACACATTTCTGTCAAAAATATTACAAAGACACCAGGTGCTGAATTGAAAAATCTTTGGTTTGCTTCTCTGTAAATGGAAAGGTACTCTATGATTAACATAATGATTAACCTCATTATGACTCATTCTAAGTTCCACTTAAGAATTTCTATTTTCTTGACCAAATAGCCTGTTATGTACCAAACAGCATGACTTCAATCTCTTAATTTAAAACATATATTAAAAAATGCTGAATGGTAATATATGTATGTATATATTACTAGTCATCATTTTTTAAGAATGTAACTTTTGTAATCTCTAAAATATCAGCATGACAGTCAACGTGTCTATAATAACCAAGAAATATCACATAAGCATCTTTAGTGTACTATAACCATCCAGGCTTGCAAGTCTCATTTACTAAGAACATTTCTAATAATGCTGATGAATGAATAGTCCCAGTCCCAGGTAAATTTGCATTTTATAGATACGAGGTGTGACAAAAAAGAAACAAGATTGTCCTATAAATGTTTTATTACAAAATCTACAGAGAAATTATGCATTGTCCCCTTCAAAGTAATCCCCCCCAGAGTTAATGAACTTCTGCATTCGCTTCTGCCACATACGGAAGCACTCGGTAAAGTCCTTCTCCTTGAGGTCCCTCAGCTCCCTCTTCACAGTGGCCTTGATCTCTTCTACAGAGGTTAAATGAGTTCCTTTGAGCACAGTCTTCAGCCTGGGGAAGAGCCAGAAGTCGCACTGTGCAAGATATGAGAAATAAGGAGGGTGGTGTAGAGCTGTGATCTGTTTGTTGGCCAAGAACTGCCTCACACTGAGCGCGGTGTGTGCGGGTGCGGCGTTGTGGTGGAGCAGCCACTACTTGTCTCTCCACAGAGCCCGCCTGCTGCGCCGAACCCGGTCATGGAGGCGATTGAGGACCTGCTGGTAGAAGTGCTGGTTGACTGTCTGACCCTCAGGCACAAACTCATGATGGACCACTCTCGTCTGGTCGAAGAATGCGATCAGCATGACCTTGATCCTTGATTTGGACATGCGCGCCTTCTTGGGTCTGGGTGTGAGTCGAGTCTTCCATTGCAGGCTCTGTCTCTTGCTTTCAGGGTCATTCTGGAAGACCCAAGTCTCATCTCCTGTGATGACTTGGCCAACAAACTCTGGATCTTCTCAGATCTTCTCTAGCAAGTCTCGACAAACATTGACCCGGTGCTCCTTCTGGTCGTCTGATAGAAGCCTGAGCAGCATATTGTCGCAACCTTCCGCATCCCCAGCTCCTGCACAAAGATGGTCCGCACTGACTCCCTGTTCAGGCTGAGTTCCTCAGCTATCATCCAGTCAATCTGCGATCACTCTGCACCAACTGGTTCACTCTGTCAATGTTCTCAGCCGTCTCTGTTGTGAAAGGCCGTCCTGACTTGGGGTCATCCTCTACCTCCTCGCGGCCAGTCTTGAAGCATTTGTGCCACTCGAAGACTCGCGGCCTTGGCATTGCATCTTCTCCATAAACCTTTTGGAGAAGTTGGAGACAGTTGGGCCCTTCTCTAACTTATCCAGAAATTTCAAGTTGTTTCTTTGCTCCATATTTCTGCCACCTCCGGTTGCATAACAAAGCGATGGAGCAGTGTTCTACAAAAAAACCTGAAAAAGAAAAACAGAGTGAGATAGATGAAAAATATTATAGCAGAATAGCGGCAAGATGTTGCACAACACAGTGACATAAGCGGTTAGCCAATTGGCATTGAGTCATGGGCGTGGCTGCCACAGTCTCGTTTCTCTTTTGTCACACCTCGTATGTTTCTGTTAATGAGGGGCCTTGGGGTAATTAATACTTTGAGAGGCTGGCCAGTATTCTTTATCGTCATCATTATTTTCACATCATCTGGATTCCCAATGACTCAACATCAGCTCAGCTCTTTCTGAAAGTAATCTATTTCTAATTCTCTTCCCCCTCCAATAAATTATCACACCAACCTGCACATACAAAGTAGTTTAGAAGCATATTAACAGTAAAATTACAAATCAAATTGTACAATCATCCTTTTTTAGATACAGTTGTATTTTCTTTTTTCGGTATGTGTGTACATTCTGACTACACAGTGCCTTGTAAAAGTCTTCACATGCTTTGTATAGTTTTCACATTGTGCTGTCTAAAAATATAGAACCCAATATTTAGCACTGGTGGGTAGTGCTCCTACAGCAGCTAGCTGCTGGTGCTGAATCCTAAACCTGGATATTCAATGCTGGGGATATATCTGGCCACCAGCATTAAATATTTGGTTTGGCTGCAGAACCCGGAAGCTAGCCAAGCAGTGGCAATATTCAGCCGCTGCCCGGTTAGCTTCTGTGGCCAAAGTAAGGTCAGCATTTGCTGTGCCTTACTTCAGCCGCATGTTGCTAACTGGGAAGCAGCTCAATATTGACACTACCCGGTTAGTATTAGAAAACAATATACTTTATTCCAATATCCCAAATGGAACTAAAGGGAATCTCTCAGGGTTTCATACACTATAATTATACAAAATTTTTAAAAAGGGAGGAAAAGGATCTCAGACCAATTTGACCATGTTAGCATAGACATAAAACATTTCAGCCTTTAGTATTTGCTCGCTGCATCAATGATCCTCAAAAAACTCCTTTCCACAAATTCGTTCCGAACACTTTTGAGTCCTGCAATTCCACCTCTGATTTTCCTCCTCTCTCAAATATACCTAAAGAAAGTTCTATTGCCACACTTCACATCTTTAGCCATCTTTTCTTCTGCCTTGGATTTCGCTATCCTTATTTTTCTTTTTGTCTCTTTTAGTTTGATCCTGTATTCCTTTCTGTGTTCCTCTGTTTGTGAACTTTGAATTTTGTGAAAACTGTGTTTTTTGCTTTTATTAGTGCAGCCACTTCTTTGGAGAATCAAATAAGTTTCCTTTTCCTCTTGTTTTTATTTACTTTCCTTAAATATGTATCTGTTGCCCCTTTTAGTGCCTCCTTTAGTTTAGCCCATTGCAATTCCACTTCTCTTGTCCCCTCCCACCCTGTCAACTCCTCCTTTAGGTACTTGGCCATTTTACTGAAGTCAGTGTTTTTGAAGTCTAGGACTTTGAGCGTGCTGTGACTGGACTCCTCCTTGGCTTTTATCTCATACCACACCATGTGATGATCGCTGCTGCTCACATGGACACCCACACGGATATTTGAAACGCTATCTCTGTTGGTGAGCACTAAATCCAGCACTGAGCTTTCCCTGGTCGGTTCCATAACGCATCTTGGAAGACATCCACAATTTTTTTTTACTTCTTTTCAGATATGCAGAAGGAATACTCCAATCCACATTGGGTATATTAATTAATTAATTAATTAATAGCTTTTATGTACCGCACTATTTAGTATCAGAGCGGTTTGCAGGAAACATGAACAGTCAAGCAACTTTATATAGAACAGGCATAAAACATCAAAACAAGCAACTTTACATAGAACAGGCATAAACAGCAAATCTAGGTAACATAGAGGCAGGTAAGTATTAACTAGCAAATGTGTCAACGTAAGGGATATGGTGAGAGGGAGAAAAGGGGTAGGGGAAGGGACAGGGGGTGGGATTGAGGCAGGGGAAATTGGGAGAGGATGGAGAACTACTGTATGTACATGTTGTGTAGCCAGGACTCAAGGTATATTTATTTTATTTAACACTTATTTCTATACCGCTCTTTCCCAAGTATCAAGTGCGGTTTACAAAGAACAGTAAATTATATGGTATGTGGAAGCACATACCTAGTCGTATTACATAGAACAGGTGGAACTATTTACAAGTAACAATATAACATTTGAACGGTAAAAAGTTAGAACGTATTTATATTATGGGTACTTACAAATTATATCATAGTGCAAATTGTGATGCGTAAAAATATTTTGTGTGTTTTGTTGTATTGTAGTATGGTTGCTAACCTGTGTCTCTTTGTGTATTCTGATTAGGTAGTGTATTGTAGTGTAGAGAGAATAAGTGGGTTTTTAGTTTTTTTCTAAATTCCTTTAAGTCTGATAGTATAGTCAGTGTAAGTGGAGAGGCCAGCATTATGAGAGTCCTTTCAAATCTCATCACTCACCTCGGTACCGCTTCCTTGGTCAGATCATTTCTCCATTGTATTCACCCTTCAATCTATACCCCCCATCCCTTCCCCCCCCCCCATCTCCCATTCGTCTGTCCCGCAACCTTAACTCGACAACCTTGCCAAATCTCCTTACTACACTCTGCTCCCCCCCTTCCTGATTTCCCATCCTTATCACCATCGTCCCAGGTTACCTTCTGGAACACTCAACTTTTACAAACTCTCGATCAAGTCACCCCAGCCAGGCCTTCTAATTCTCGACGTCGTGCCCGTCACCCCTGGTTCCACGAAGGACTTCGTCTTCACCGCTCCCAGCTACGGAGAGCTGAACATCTCTGGCGAAAATCCCATTCTACAGTTGCCTATCAACTCTTTAAGTCCAGTCATGCCCACTATCGGTCTTGTATCAATCAGGCCAAATGTTCCTTCTACTCTACCTCCATTGCCTCAGCTCCTAATAAATCGCGGTATCTTTTTGCCACACTGAACACACTCTCCCAACTACATTCCCCCTCTTCTCAAAACTCCCGGTCATCCACGCAAGCTCCCAGTCCTGCCAGCTTGGCTTCGTTCTTCGCCTCCAAGGTCCATGACCTTCGTTCTTCCCTTCCCTGTTGTCCCCAGGCCCTGACCTCCCCTCCTCCTGTCTCACCCCCATCGTCCCCACTGTTATCCCATACTTGGGCCAAATTCTACCCTATCACATCTCCAGAACTCATCCAGCTACTATCTACTACTCACAAGACCACCTGCCCTCTCGATCCCATTCCCTCCTCTTGGTTTTCAAAGCCTCCCACTGAGCTGCTTCAACCTCTCCTGACCATCATTAACTCCAGCCTGTTATGTGGCACCTTTCCTCTTCCTTGGAAACACGCTTTAGTCCGCCCCCTTCTGAAGTGTCCCTCACTCGACCCTTCTGTACCCGCTAACTATCGCCCAGTGTCCAACCTCCCTTTTGCCTCTAAACTTTTGGAGAAGGTGGTCTTTTCACAACTCTCAAACCATCTAGACTCCACTCACTTTTTGCAGCCCCGACAATACGGATTTCGTCCCAGATACAGTGTCAAGACGACTATCACAGCGGTCATGAATGAAATCCACACCTCCCACGACCAAGGTAACATCACGGTGGCGGTATCCCTTGATCTTTCGGCCGCGTTCGATCTAGTAGACCACTCTCTTCTTCTTTCTCGTCTGTGGGATGCAGGCATCCGTGGTGCTGTCTATCACTGGTTTCACTCCTTCTTATTTTCCAGGTCTTTTGCAGTCACATCCGCTTGTTCTACTACAGACCCCCTTCCCCTCACTTGTGGTGTCCCCCAAGGCTCTATTCTGGCCCCTTTACTGTTCAATGTCTTCCTGGCCCCCTTGGCTGTACTCATTCAGCAACTTGGAATTTCGGGCTATTACTATGCCGATGATATCTTTCTCTTGCACCACACTTCATCGTCCCACCCAGATATTTCTCCATTGGAAATCTGTCTGTCTTCAATCTCCTCATGGCTCGCCTCCAACTGTCTGGTACTCAATATCGCTAAGACCGCTGCAATCTGGTTCCCCCACAGTTCCCCTGTTCCGTCACTTGCTCCTTCTTTTTCAGGCACCCGTATTTCCTTAGTCCCCAAACTCCGCTACCTTGGTGTTATCCTCGATAGCAATCTTACTTTCCATGATCACATCTCCCACATTTCTCAGCGCTCTTTCTTTTGCCTCAGACAAATTCGGGCCATTCGACCATTCTTATCCTCTCAAGCCCTTACTACCCTTCTCCTTTCCCTGGTCATCACTAGATTAGACTTTTGTAATATCATCTATGCTGGTATTCCCCAATATCAACGACACCGTTTACAGCTAATACAAAACACAGCCGCCCGGATGATACTACACGCCTCCCCTCGCGATCATATCACCCCGCTGCTGCAACATCTCCACTGGCTCCCACTCGCATTCCGGATTTCTTTCAAGACCCTTACATTAGTACACCATGCCATATATCTCTCCCGTCCTCAGTACCTCTCCGATCTACTTACCTTCCATACTCCTACTCGCAGTCTCCGCTCCATCCATATCAACCATCTTCACCTCCCAGCTCCCTCCAAAGCTCACTTACAATCTACCCAGAAATCAGCCTTCTTTTATTTGGGCCCCTCCCTCTGGAACTCACTTCCCACTTCCCTCCGATTAGAAGAATCCTACCCCAAATTCCGCTCCCTTCTCAAAACCCATCTTTTTTCCTTAGCTTTTAATGTTTCTCTATAGATTTTCCTCTGACCCCCCTCTTCCTTCCCTATTACTGTTCTTACCTGTCTCCTGTACCTCTCAAATTATTGTAATTTCCTTTTCCTTTTCTATTTCAAATTTATTTGTATTGTAAACCGCCCCGATGTAATGGGGGGGCGGTATATCAAATGTGAATAAACAATAAACAATGTTATGTGGTCATAAGCCAGCTGGAAAAGGTGAGTCTTTAATGCCTTTCTGAACGTAGATATGTCCATGATGACTTGGATTGAGGCAGGAAGGGCATTCCAGAGGGTTGGTGCGTATAAAGAAAAGGTGGGGTTCCTGACAGCCTTAGTGCAAGTCCTTATAATTGAAGGAGTGACCAGGGTGTTTACCATTTAGCTCTTCGCGTTCTGTTGTCTGGTATATGTTGAACCATTGCTGACAGGGAGGATGCAGATGAGTTGTGAATAATCTTAAAAGTGAGAAGAAGAGCTTTATAGGTCAGACTGCTAGATATGGGAAGCCAGTGTAGTTGCATCAAGATGGGTGAGATATGCTCGTAACTAGAGACACCTTGGAGTGATCGGAAAGCTGTGTTCATGGCCAGTTGGAGTGGTTGGAGGATGTATTTTGGGATGCCATGAAGAATAATATTTGCGTAGTCAAAGTGTGGGAGGATAAGAGCTTGGAAGACTGATCGAAAATCTGAGGGTTCGACTAGCGGGCATATATGATGAAGGGTCCTTATCTTCTGGTAGACTGCCTTGATAACATTATGTATGTGTGCAGCCATGGTCAATTGTTGGTCTAGGATTACTCCCAGGTAGCGAACTTCTGGCTTAGTCATGAGTTCTACATCTCTCACCCGCAAGGAGGATGATGGGGTAAAAGATTGATCTCTAGATATAAATAAGTCCTCAGTCTTCCTGCAGTTAACCTTCAGGTTATGTGTAGTGAGCCAATCAGAGACAGCATTGAAGCATTCTGAAATGACTGAAAAGTCAGGGCTGTCAATGGAGAAAGGGGTATAGAGTAAAGCATCATCTGCATAGATGTGATATAGTATGTTGAAGGACTTGATTATTGTACAGATTAGATGTATGTAGATGTTGAAAAGCAAGGCAGAGAGCGACGAGCCTTGTGGGACTCCTTGCGTTTGCTGGAAGGTGCTCGAAGACTGTGTTCCCAAGCGGACCTGTTGCTGGCGACCCGTCAAGTATGATCTAAACCAGTTGAGGGCAAATTTCCGAATACCCTTTTGTTGTAGGCAGCCAAGGAGAAGGCTGTGGCTGATGGAATTGAAGGCAGAGGTGATGTCCAAAAAGATTAGGATGAATCCCTGCCTCTTCTTATCTATGCCGGTACAGAGCCTATCTAGGAGAGTTACAAAAAGGGTTTCCACTGCATGCTGATGGTAGAATCCATGCTGCTGTGGATCAAGAGGGGCATGGGAGTCAATGTGGTCTTGGACCTGTTGCTGGACAATCTTTTCTAAGATCTTGGTCAGGAAGGGTAGGCTGGAGATTGGTCTGTATGAGCTGATGTCTGATGAGTTTGATTTATTGATTTTTAGCAGGGCTCTGATGGAGGCAGATTTAAGGGACACTGGTAGAAAGCCTGTGGACAAAGAAAGGTGTACTATTCTGGAGATAGCTGAACTTAGGTTGGATCTTGCCTACTTAATCCAGAATGCTGGGCAAGGATCAGCTGGGAAGGTAGAGGTGTTGATTGTGCCGATGATGTTTTCTATTTGTTCAGCCGAGTATGGGTAGAAAGAATCAAGAGTAGGTATAGGTGCGTCGCCTGTTGGGGGCAGTTCAGGAAAGGAATGTTCGTCATCAAGTTTCTCTGAGAGAGAGGTAATCAAATTTGTCTTGCTCTGGAAGTGAGAGGCAAAATCAGCCAGGCTAGGGGTAATTACTGGTAGATTCTTAGAGGCGTCACTTGTAAGGGATCTAACAATGCTGAAGAGCTTGCGGGGCTTGTTAAGAGAGTGCATAAGGGTGTTAGTATGGTATTCTCTTCTCTTGAGATTAACTGCTTTTTGGTGTTCTTATAGTTTGGCCAGGTAGGCAACGTGGTCGACATCATGCCTAGAATACCGCCAGCATTGCTCAAGCTTTCTGAGGAGCAATAAGGATTCACGAAGATCAGAAGTGAACCATATCACTGTGTGCTTCCTCTTAGTGGGCTTAGTGGAAGGTGGAAGGAGTGAGGCTTGAGCTAGGGTGTTGTTCCATGTGTCAATTAGCTCAACCAGATTATTGGTGTCAGGGTTGAGGTCATCAAGAATATTCATGAGGAATGTTTCCTTATCGAAGGGTCTGAAGCGACGTTTGGAGGATGGAGGATTGGAGTTGGGTGGCAGCTGGTCACCTCCGGGGTCTGTAGGAATATGGAACAGTATGGCATTATGGTCAGACCAGGGGACCGGGAGAACAAGTGGGGGGTCCTGGCTGGTCAGATTGTGGAGGGGTGAAGGAGCAAAGATGAGGTCCAGGGTATTGCCTGCCAAGTGAGTGGGTGTATGTATCAGCTGATGATAGTCGAGAGCCTTCATAGCATTGAGGAAGGCAGAGGAGTGCTTGGTAGGGAGGGCTGGGAGGTTGAAATCACCTAGCTGCCAGAGTGGTTTGAGTTGAGTATTCCTATCACAAGCTAGGTCAAAAATAATGGCTAGCTCGTCAGCACATGTAGATGGTGAGCGGTAGAAGAGATAGGCAGATAGGAATTTGTTTGAAATCCGAATGTAGTCAAGGTTGACTATTAAAGTCGCCCAGTATGATCACTTCCCCCTTCATGGCTATCTTCGCAATATCAGTAATAAATTTTCTATCTATTTCTTTGGTTGGAGGCCTGTAGACTATACCAGTATGGATGACAGTGCCATCTCCTCTTTCCAACACAATCCATAGCGCTTCTTCTTTTCCCCATGTCCCCTGCATTTCAGTAGCTTTAATATTGCTTTTGACATAAAGAACTAATCTTCCTCAATTTCTACCCTCTCTATCTCTTCTAAATAGATTATAGCTAGCTATGGCTATATCCCATTCATGCGACTCTTTAAACCATGTGTCACAGGTCGCAACCTACCAGAGCCCACTGTGATCCATTTGTTCTTAGAGTGTTTGATTCTTTGTGGGAGCGGTGGTGGATTTTGTTCAATTTGTGTTTAATTGCAGTTAATTCTTCCCTTAGTAGTATCAATTCTTTATGCACAGCAGCTAACTTGAGGCATATAGGTGAAGCTCTTAGATTCCAAATGATTCTTCTCAGAATGAAAGCACCACAGTTATTGCATTGCATATACGACATGCTGACTAAGTGATCCTAGGAGAAGGAGAAAAGGTGGGTGTAACACCTAATTAAAGGACATATGTCAATGTATGTGATGACTGTATAGGCAATGCAACCTTGGGGGGGGAGGGGGAGGGAGGGGAGGGCTGGGTGGGATGAGGGGTAGGGTGGGTGGGAACTTAAGTGTCCCTGGCCAGTATACTTTACATGAACTGAGGGCACACTCAGATATCTGATTTAAAGGCTATGCAAGGAATGTAGGCAGTCAGAATATTCCTAAAAACTTATATCCAATGGTTACAATTTATATATTAAAAAAAACAAGCAATTGTAAAGTCTGAAAGCTTAGCTCTGTGGAGTCTCTTGAAGCTGTGATGACCAGAGTTGATCAGGTACTTGTGGACAGGCTGTAGAGGTGAATCAATTAGCCATACCTTGTGCATTAGGTTTGTAACAGATAATGGAAACTGAAATATTCAAACTGACATCTTACTTCTGTGTATCAACCTTCTATGCAAAGGTCCCTGTAACCTTAAAATGTATACCTTTGCTGCAAAATTAAGTAGGAGACTTAGGTAAAAGACCAGGTCTCTGCAAATCTAAAAGCAAATGTGTACTTCTATTCCTAGTAGCTATATATCACAATTGTCCCTAGCCAGTAGACCTTATATGAACTGAGGGCACACTCAGATATCTGATTTAAAGGCTATGCAAGTAAAGTAGGCAGTCAGAATATTCCTAAAAATGTATATCCAACGGTTAAAATGTATATTAAAAAAACAGGCAATTGTAAAGTCTGAAAGCTTATCTGTGTGGAGTCTCATGAAGCTGTGATGACCAGATACACTGTATCAACTAGCTCACCTTTGACTACCTGTTTATTCACACCTTCAAAAAAATATAACAGATTAGTAAGACAAGATCTTCCTTGGCTAAATCCATGTTGACTTTCTCCAATTAAACCGTGACTATCTACATGTTCAGTAATTTTGTTCTTTATACTGGTTTCTACCATTTTGCCCTGTACTGATGTCAGGCTTACTAGTCTGTAATTTCCCAGATCACCCCTTTAACCCTTTTTAAAAACTGGCATTACATTGGCCATTTGCCAGTCTTCCGGTACAAAGATGATTTTAATGATAGTTCACAGATTACTAATAGTAGGTCCACAATCTCATACTTCAATTCTTTTAGCATCCTCGGATATATACCTTCTGGTCCAGGTGATTTGCTAATCTTCAGTTTATTAAATAGTTGTAATACATATTCCCTGCTTATTGATATTTCTTTCACTTCTTCTGATGCATCACCTTTAAATACAATATCAGGCACAGATAACTTCGCTGTATCTTCCTCAGTAAAGATAGAAGCAAAGAATTCATTCAGTCTCTCCACTATGGCCTTGTCCCATCTTAGTGCGCCTTTTACCCCTCTATTATATAATGGTCCAACTGACTCACAGGGTTTTTGCTACAAATGTATTTGAAAAAGATTTTATTATGCATTTTTTCTTCAACGGCAAACTTTTTTTCAAATTCTCTCTGCTTCTGCTGTCTCAATGCTTTGCATGTAATCTGCAAGTGCTTATTTTGTTTCTAGTTTTCATCATTTGGCTCCTTTTTCTATTTCCTGAAAGATGCTTTTTTGGCTACAACAGCTTCTGTGATGTCACCTTTAAACCATGCTGGCAGTTTTTTGGCTTTTCTTAAAGCATGGAATACATATGGTCTGGGCTTCCAAGATAGTATTTTTAAACAATGCCCATGCTTGATGTAAATCTAACCTTTGCAGTTGCTCCTTTTAGTTTTTTCTTAACCGTTTTCCTTGTTTTATCATAGTCTTCCTTTTGAAACTTAAAAGGTAGTGCTGTGGATTTCCTTGTAGTCCTCCCTCCATTTATTAAATGAAATGTTATCATGCTATGATCACTATTGCCAAGTGGCCCCAACACCCCTATCTCTTGCACTCTTGTGTTCCACTAAGGACTAGGTCCAAAATAGCTTTCCCTCTTATCAGTTCATGAATCAGCTGCTCCAAGAAGCAGTCATTTATTTCATCTAGAAACTTTATCTCCCTTGCATGTCCTGTCATGACACTGACGCAGTCGATACAAGGGTAATTGAAATCACCCATTATTATTACTGTGCTGTAAATATTGTCAGTTTCCCTGATTTATTTTAGCATTTCATCATCCATCTGTTCATTCTGGCCAGGTGATCGGTAGTATACCCCCACTGTCATTGCCTTCCCCTTTTTACATGGAAATTCTATCTATAGAGATTCTACAGTGTATTTTGTTTTCTGCAAAACTTTAATCCTGTGTGACAAAATGACCTCTCTAACATAGAAAGCAACCCCTCCACCAATTTGATCTACTGTATCATTGCGATATAGTTTGTACACAGGTGTCACAGTGTCCCATTGGTGTATTCTTTCCACCAGGTCTCTGAGATACCAATCATATCTAACCTCTCATTTAGTACTGTGTATTTTAACTCTCCCATCTTTTTTTTTTAGACTTCTAACATTTGCATATATGCTTTTGATAGGTTGTATTTTATTTATATTAATCTGGTTATCAATAGACTAGAGTAATTTGGAATCTTTCAGCTCTGTCTGTGGTGTGGCATCTGGGTTACTTTTATATTTATTGGAACCTCTCTGTCGGGATGCCCTAACTTCCCTCTTTTGATAGTATTCTTCAAGGATACATCCTTCCGAACCATGTGCTCTTGGGCAACTATCGACTTTCCCCTATTATCTAGTTTAAAAGATGATCTATCTCCTTTTTAATGATTAATGCCAGCAGTTGGGTTCCATCCCGGTCAAGGTGGAGTTCATCCCTTCAGAAAAGCCTCTCCTTTTCCAAGAATGTTGCCTGATTACTAACAAATCTAAAAACCTTCTTCTTGCACCATCGTCTCATCCATGCATTGAGACTCCAGCGCTCTGCCTGCCTTTTGTGTCCTGCACGTGGAACGGGAAGCATTTGCCCAGTTTTCTACATGCCTAATGATTGAATCCCCAACTACAATGGCTGTCATAACCCTTCACTCATGGACACGGGGCCCTGGAGAAACCTCCTCAGTGCGAGAGGGTTTTACATCACTTGGAGGACAGGTCCTAGCTACAGGACCTTTCTGCCACACCAGGGTGATGCTCTCATGTCATGTGACCTTACTTCTCCATGGCAACATGGAGGCCGCCAGACTGGAGGTGGGACTTTAGTACTAAGTCCCTGGTAGGTCTCGTTTATATATCTCTCTGTCTTCCTTATGTTCTCCAAGTCTGCTACTCTAGTCTCCAGAGATCGGACTCATTCCCTGAGAGCAAAGAGCTCCTTGCACCTAGTGCATACAAAAGACCCCTTACCAACTGGAAGAAAATCATACATTTATTTATTTATTTATTTATTCATTTACGTTTCTTATATACCGCACTATTTGCGATCAGCGCGGTTTACATAGAACAAACAAAATCCGACAATAAACAAATGTCTGGTCATTACATTGAACAGGAAATGTTGGAAAACTTGGAGAACAGGGTAAACTATATACATATGCAGATGAATTGCACAGGGTAAATTATATACATATGCAGATGAATTGCACAGGGTAAACTATATACATATGCAGATGAATTGAACAGGGTAAACTATATACAAATGCAGATGAAATGAGAACGGGTATTGTTGGGTGTTGTACATACTTGGGGACGCACTATTCTAGAGTAGCTGGGGTTCAGGGCAGTCAGTGAGATATTTGATAAAGAGAAAATGTTTCAGGGCCTTCCTGAACTGGCTCAAGTTGGGGACACTCAATGCAAAAGACTGGATAGCCCCCATCTTGCTGCTAGACAGCTGTCTGCATCTTAGTTGTAAGGTTTTGTTTAGCTATTTAAGTTGTTTACTTACTTAAGTTTGTTGGGGATACTTGCACTAAGAGAACTATACCTTATGGGCCTGATATTCAGTTAACCGCGTAAATGCCTGCTAACCGGATATTCGACGGCACATACATGGGTAGTGCCATCGAATATCCCCAACTAAGTCCCTACGCACCCTGATGCTAGCCAGATAGCATCGGGGCATTCTGGGGCAGAGCGTAGGTGGGGACTGGTGCTAATTGTGCAGTACCTATATTGGAAGCTGCACGGTTAGCGCTCGGCGCCTATAATATAGGTGAGGAAAATCCTTGCCTTTCCTATAGGCGCCGAGACTATCCATGCAGCATCAAATATCGATACTGTACAGTTAGCCTCATTAGCTTCCGGCAACACGGCCAGACCCGGATATTCACTTCCGTTGCCGCGGAAGTGAATATCTGGAGTTAGGGGGGTGAGCGGGCAGGGCTAAGCGGCTATGGTGCTTAGCGCTGCCCAGTTGAATATTGGGCCCTATATGTTTAAAGGATTTTGTTCACCTCAAGATTAATTAATTCCAGGTGCTTAATTAATCTATTCCTGATAAGGATAACTAGCTGAACCTGAAAGTGAATTTGACTAAACATCCCACACATGCTCAACAAAGCAGGCCTGAATGCTCTAGAAGCTTTGTAATAAACATCCCATCCAGGCTTTGCCTGATAATGTCACCCATGTGTGAGGCTGTTTGTCCTCAGATAACACCTTTTACAGGTAAACAGTTATGCTTTCAATGCATTTCCTGTTCTCGGTTATTTTAAATCCACAAACTAACTCTGCAGAACTGACAAAATGTTCCATTTTCTTTCTTTTGTGGGGAAATTATCTTACTAGTCAATGACAAATATTAATGAAAATATATATATTCTTCAGAATACTGGTGAAAATGTTTGCAAAATTAAAATTTTAACATTTTGCATATCCTTAAAAAGAAGTCTTGTTTCTTTCATTTTCAGTCCCTGAATGATAAACAATCATTTGCCACGATCATCCACATTCATTTGCTCTTTACAGTTCTATTGATCCTATGTAGAAAATCAACATGACAATGGGTCTATAGGAAAAATCAATATTGAATTCGGCCCAATGTCTTTTAAACTGCCTTCTACTTCCAATGCAATTTATTTCTCCTGAATATATGCATACAGTAATTTTGTGAAATTTCCTGAGCGGTTCTTTCCCCATTCTGCTGTTTTGTCAATGTTATAGGCCACCCTATCATTCCAGTAGCAATCCATTACCAGATGGAATCATTGCCTCATGACAGCATTCTTTACTCATGCTGAGAAGTTTCATTTCTGCTGAGTCATAATGCAGAGCTGGTGTAGACTATAGTCAAGAATAAGAATGACTGATACTTTGCTTTCTGAATTGAATTACATACATATCAGTTTATTCATTTTGGAAATAAATTTGCAGCTATTTGTGTATTCCAAGGGAACACTGCCAGGGAAAATACCTGCAGTCTATTACTGGATATTTGAATTCTTTAGAAATTCAACTTTTGCTTTCCTTCCCACTTTTCATTTTCTCATCTTCTCCCCCTTTCATTGAGAGCTGGCTCTTCCACTGAGCAGAATAAGCATCTTCTTAAGACAGCACAAATGAAAGGGTGGTACCAGCATCAGTACAACATTTCTCAGCAGCCTAAACCAAAGCCACTGCTACCATTACCCTCCATCCGGCCAACTCCAACTCAAAGTGAAAGAGGTCAGAGTGGGGCTCTGAGCAGACACATGCGTTCAAGGCTTGGCACGTCCCGTCCCCAAAACAGTATGTCTGGAGGGGGTTGAATGCTGCCTGCCTTGAGCACGCACATCTCCTCACGGCCCTGCACCTGCTGCTTTTGCTTTGTTTTAGAGTTGCATCAGGCTGGATGGTAGTGGTGGAAGCAGCAGCAGCAGCAGCAGCAGCAGTGAGAGGGCACCAGGTAAGAACCGGGGGCTATACTGGACATCTGAAGGGGGGGGGGCAAGGTAGGGAAGGCAAGATGTTGGTCACCTGAAGGGGGGTAGGAAATGGGAGCTGCTGTATATCTGGGGGGATAGGTTAGGGAGCGGGAGATGCTGGACTCCTGAAAAGAGAGAAGGGGAGGAGACATTGGACATCTGAAAGGGAGGGCGGGGGGGGGGGTTCGAAGGGGAGATGTTGGACTATGGGGGCACAAGGCTTTGATCTGCCTGTGGTGGGTGGGGGAGGGGTGCTGGACCTTGAGTACCACAGGGGGAGGGCACATTGCTATATGTTTGCTTAGGGCATTAGATGCCCTCAGGCCAACCCTACTCCCGTTTTCCCTCTCCTGTGTTTTCTCTTCTCTCTGCTGCTCTTTAGGATCCTGCTAGTTACATGCGACCTGGACTGGCCATTGTTGTAAGCAGGAGATTGGGCTTAATGGATGTTTGAGAGAAAATCATAGCAAAATAGAGAAAACCGCATGTACACAATAAAGATTTATGTATATCACAGTTTTTTTAGTTCATACATTTTAATACACAAAAATGTTTAAATTTTGAAAGCACTGATTTCTAAAAAAGAAAAAAATTGATTTCATAATCTCATACTATGATTTAGCAAGTAATGCTGGAAATATTTGATCTTTGCTGATCTAAAAAAAAAATATATTGTAATGGTGAAAGTCCCCAGGAGGAGATGGAGGTGGAGGAAAATCCTGTTGAAATAAATGATACTGCACTTGTGCACAGGATTTCCAAGCCAGATAAGAAAAAAACACAGCTTTCTGCTGAGCTCAGGCCACGCCCCAGCTCAGAGGGCGAGACAGGCTTCCTCACTGATTGGTCATACCTGGGGGAAGGACAGGGAGTGCCGGGAAGCAAATGCTTTTTAAATCCACAAACAGAGCAGAGAGTAAGCACGGGGAAGGAAACAAGCACGGGAAGGAGCCAAATAAGTGGAGAGGAAGGAAAAGAGCAAGCAAGAAAGGAACCTTATGAAGAAGGTGAAGGAGAGAGAGAGCCTTGGAAAGGACCTTACAGCAAAGCAGAACCTTGGAGCAAGGGAGCTAACAAGGGAAGCAATTGGAGAGACGGCAATTGGACATACAGCAACAAGGGCTATAGTAGCCATAGAGGAAAGAAGGAAGAAAAGCCTCTTCAGAGCAGGTACCTAACTGGCACTGGAAATAGACATAAGGAAGCTGAATTCCAGAACCTGGAGGATAGCAGGGAAAAAGGGTTCAGCAGTTGTCTAAGAAACCCTGCCAAAGGTAAAGCTACCATTTCTAATGCTGAATCATTGTTAGAGAAGCCATTTGCCTTTGCTACTGTCCAGAAGGCAGACCCAACACCTTTAACTGATAATAGGTGGGGGGAGAGTCTTACATACGGGGAAAACTATAACACTGACAAAAGCAAGACAGCCGAGCCTTCAGAGTTAGAAGCTATAAGCAAGCTGTTGTCAGAAGGAAAAGTTTTCTCTCCTAATGCTAATGTGCCTGTACACGCTGAATTGCTCCTGAACCAGTTCAAGGAATTTCTGGAGGGAAAAAAGTCAGGGAGAACTGTTAAACCTGATAGAAATGCCAGTAATTCTAATACTGTTGAAAGAATGCAAATAGACTCTTGTTTGCCAGCTTTAGAAAGTGAATCTTCTCCCATGGATTGCTCTTTATGTTTAAAGGAAGAAGGCATTGTTGAACAGCACTGAAACTGTATGAAATAATATAGGAAGTACTTGCCATACATGCTGAAGAATTGGAAAGGCTTGTTTTATGTTTAATAAGCTTAATTGTCTTCTGAGGATAAGAAGCCGTGCTGTGAGAAAGAAAATCAGCTGTTGCAGTTTAACTGTTTTCCGTTGAATAACCACACGGGGCAGTGTCCTGTGGAAAGTTTGTGGGACTGAGAAACAGCTGAGCAGTGCTGAGATATTTCTGTTATGTTTTTTTCTTCTGTTCCTGAAATATTTATATGTTGAAGATGCATCCTTTATGCTTGTTTGTGTTTGAGCTTTGATGCGCTGGAAATTCCCCACAATAAATATTCTTGCAGCCTTGAAACACTCGTGTCATAACTACAATTTTGTCCTTAAGGAAATAAGCAAAACTACAAGTCCAAGAATCCCTGGTGACAATAGAAATAGCTTTATTCAAGAGAAGACACTCAAAGGCCACTTCCAGCTGGTAAGCTCTCGGGCCCCAGCGGAAGCGTCACAATATATATTAGCTTCTTAGATTGTCCATGGCAAACAATTCTTGCTAGCTATTGCATTTGCTAAATTGTCATCTTGCCCTTGAAAATTATCTACAAGATCCGTGAGTAGAAAAGTACCTATCACAATCAAGACTACTGAAAATTGTCCCTATAAATTGTTGTTTTTTCTACTTTATAATACTACTCTGGAAAATTATGTGGTCAGAACTATTATAGCAGAATCTTCAAGAAGGAACATTTCTTACCTGGAACATTTCTTACCTGGTTGATTTCTTAAGGTTTTGTCATAAACCTAATGTTTGTGTTTCTTCAGTACTTTATTTTTTGCCTCTCATTGGAGTGAGTAGTGAAGCAATTGACAATAAAATTAATAATGTAAGAGAAGGAGAGGAATTACAACGGGATAGGATAGCGATAGCACAGAAAGAATAGGAAGGAGCAATATTCATGGTCATTGCCATCAATCCAGAGGTGTGCCCAAGAAACACTAGTTGGGGAGGGAGGGAGTCTTCATTAGAGTAGGTTGGCATAAACAATCTCGAAGTGATTTCAGTGCTGACTTGAATTTCAGGTAGGATGAATCACTGCGGATATAAAGGGGAATAGAGGTTCAAAGAAATGGTGCTAAGAAAAAGAACTGAACTATGGGTATATTCATGTCGAGAGTGTGCCACTGAAGAGATAGTTAGTACAGTCATATTTTGAGAATGAAGAATATAGGCTTATAGGGTATAAGAAAGGAAAACAAAGACGGATAAATCTGTATAGAAAGCTTTGTGAGGGAGCATTAATAGTTTGAAGCATCAGCAGTAGGATATATGGAGCCAGTGGTTGCAATGAAGCAGTGGCATAGCATGGCCATACATGGATGCATTATTTAGCAATTTAACTGTCATATTTTGCCCTGACTGCAGTCTCTTGAGTTCAGTTATTTATGCCACAATAGATGGAGTTGCAGTAATCGTGGTGGGAAAGAACCAGTGAATGAACTGGAGTGTTTAGAGTCTGTATATTTATATAGGGCTTAACAGCATGAATGCATCTAAGAGCATAAAAGTAGGCTTTAACTGTAGCAGAGCTGTGGTTATGGAATGTTAGTTCTCAATTGACAAGCAGGAATGAAGTCCTCACATACGGGTGATGTCAACTGACAGAGCCCATGAGGGAACACTCCCCATCTACTAATGGAAGCTTTTGGGAGGTCCCACTGACATGCACATCTTCTTCCTGCCTGCTGCCATGGTGCCATTCTACCACAGTCTTTGTTTTTCCACAGAGCCCAACAGACACATTTACCAATGTCTCCGCTATTTGGTAAATTTTCCTCCTCATCGGGGACCCAGCCACCTTCACGGTACCTACGTTTCTTTCCTGCCTGCCCATTGCATTTTTTCTTCTTTTTTCCTTTTTCTAGTGAATATCATTCATTTTAAGTTTCCTTTCTTTTTCCATGGCACATCTACCCCGTAAGGCGCCAGTGCTCCAGCCATGGGTCCTGCTGTTTTTGGATCGAGTTGTTTGATTTGCTGCGGTTGTTTTTCCAGCTGATATGTCCTAAAAACTGGCCAGTGGGTTTAAAAAGTGTTCCCGGTGCTCAAGGACCATAGCCACCATGGATACACACAATTGGTGCCTTCAGTGCTAGGGACCCGATCATCAGCCCTTTTCTTGCAATTTGTGTTTGCAGATGGCAAAAGGAGGCTTTAAGAGTCAAAAGAAACTGCAAATCACTTTTTGGTGCTCAGAAGTCTGATCCATCGGCATCAGCGGCACTGGTCTCAATGGCTTTGAACGCTGCATCGGGCTCTGATGATGCATCAACATCAAGGAGTTCTTGAGCCCACTCAGAGCCGAGCACATGTAGTGCCCCAGAGCATCAGCCATTGATTGATCTCCACTCAAGGATGAGTAAGGATTCAAATTCATCTTCATTGGCACTGCAGGGTGGTTGCATCAAGCACCCAGTGAAGGCTGTGGTGCACCAGTGTCAAAGCTCTCTGAGGTGTGGCATAGAAAGTATGAGGGTCCACAATAGCACCCCTCTAAGCTGCCCTGAAGAGAGGAGAGCTCATCCTCCAGGACATTGGACGGGTAGCAGTGGCCTACTGAGAGCTGAGACCAAGCCGCCGATAAACCCTTGCAGATTCTGGGTACATAGGTCAAGGTTACTGAGGCCCTACAGTCTTTGGAGTCAGAAGCCATAGAGAAACACAATTTCCAGGCTCTCAAGGAAGGGGTCGCGGCACTTTTGGCCATGCAGCAGGCTAGTGCCTTGACGTTGGCTGCATCGACATTGGCAACCGTCCAACCGATCCTTGAGATGCACACCTTGCCTGCAAGAGAGACATCGACATCTGACACTGGTGTCTGCCCAGCCGATATTTCTCTCTAGTGTTTCAGGGTCTGATACACCTTTGAAATACAACAAGCATCGGTGCATCATCACTCCTGAAAGAGCTCCCTATCCTCGAGGGTCAAGAGAGAGATCCAGGTAGAAACTCATTACTAGTACTACTACTACTGAGCATTTGTATAGCACTACAAGATGTATGCAGCGCTGCACAGACATGTAAGAGACAGTTCCTGTTCATCAGAGCTTACAGTCTACTCAAGACAGACAACACAAGGGAAACACAAGGAGATCGGGTGAGTCAAGATCCAAAAGTGGCAGCAAAGAGGTGAGTTTTCAGTCTGGATTTGAAAAGCGTCACAGAAGGCACCTTACCTACAGACCCAGGTAATTTGTTCCAGGCATAAGGTGCAGCAAGGTGAATGGAGCAAAGTCTATAGTTAGCAATAGAAGAGAAGGGCACAGATAGAAGCAATTTGCCAGAGGAGGTGAGTTCCCGAGGAGGGTTGTATAGAGAGATAAAAGATAGTGAGGAACTGCAGATTGAATGCACTTATAGGTCAGTAGGAGAAGTTTGAACTGGATGCAGAAACAGATAGGGAGCCAATGAAGTGACTTGAGAAGAGGGGTATATGAGCAGGACAAGGCTGGCGTAAGATTAGCCATGCGGCAGAGTGTCGAACAGATTGAAGGGGAGAGAGATGATTCAAAGGGAGACCATCAAGGAGTAGGTTACAATAGTCAAGACGGGAGGTGATTAAAGAGTGGATAAGTGTCTTATTAGTGTATTCAGAAAGGAATGAGTGGATTTTGTTGATGTTATAAAGAAAGAAACAGCAGGTCTTAGATATCAGATGAATGTGTGTCGAAAAGAAGAGAGAGGAGTCAAAGACAACCCCAAGAATGCAAGCTGAGGAAACAGGAAGGAGTAGAGAGTTATCCACAGAGACTGAGAAAGGAGGAAGAGGAGAGGAGGTTTTAGGGGGAAAAATAAGAAGCTCGGTTTTGGCCATGTTCAATTTCAAGTGGCGGTGAGACATCCAAGCAGCAATGTCAGAAAGGTAGGCAGAGATCCGGGTCTGGATTGCCAGAGAGATTTCAGGTGTAGAGAGGTAGATCTGGGAGTCATCAGCATAAAGATGGTACTGAAAGCCATGGGAAGAGATGAGGGCACCAAGGGACTGGGTATATATAGAGAAAAGGAGTGGACCCAAGACAGATCCTTGGGGTACACCAACTGAGAGCAGGATAACAGGCAGAGGAGGATCCACAAACACTGAAAGAGTGATGGGAGAAATAAGACTGAAACTAATAAAGAAATCGCGAGTATGTTATAAATTGTAAATAGTTACCCCTGTTATCCAAGTTTGTATCACCTGTTCAACTGTAAACACAAAGTACCATTGGAAATGTGTAATTTTATTGTTCATTGTAAACCGCGCTGGTGCTGAATAGTGCGGTATAGAAGAGACTGTAAATAAATATAAATAAATAAATAAGAGGAGAACCAGAATAGTACATAGCTGTTAAAACCAACTGAGGACAGGGTATCAGGGTACTCAGAAGTACTTTGACTTCCTCTCTGAGTCTGATTCAGTAGACTGGGTAATTGATATCGAGTCCAAAGATTTGTCGGAGAACGGGTCTCCAGAGCTTCCATTGGACCCTTCACCTCATGAGTATCTCAAGTACCCTCCTGAAGATATGATCTTCCAAGATTTTGTCAGGGATATGGCCAAGGCCATACCATTTTCTTTGGAGACTAATGATGAGCCCAGAAGAGCTGTAGAACCTTCAGTATTCCCCTATCCCCTAAGGAAGTGGTGATAGTGCCTGTGCACCACATCCTTCAAATAGGGCAGATGAGAATGTGGGAGAATCCCTCACTGTACCCCAGTTAGTAGAAGACTTGACCCCATGTATAGAGTTCAGAAGGCTCCTGAGTTTAAGAAGTACCAGCTTCCACACCATTCATTGGAGGTTGAATCCACCCTGAAGAGATCCAAAAGTTCCAAGACTTACTCCTCGGCATCCCCTGGGGGGGGGGGGGGGAAGAGGAGAGGTTAAAATATTGGACTCTTTTGGGAGAAGATACTTTCAGAGTTCCATGCTCATGGCCCATATGGCCTCTTACCAGCTCTATGTGAGCATGTTTCTGAAGAACATTATTTGTGACCTCGCTGATCTGGCTCAGTATCTCCCTCCAGAGAAAGGGTGCAGGAAGCTGCAACTCTAATAAAGCAGTACAATGGCACACTTACAACCTGATGTCCTTTTTGTCTAGGAGGTATCAGAGTAGAGAACAAAGGAGCTCCTATTACTCTCAAAGGCATAAATATCCTACTCCCTCATGTTCTTCTCAAACAAGACAGAGTTCTTTCTCTGGTCCACATCAGCAGAGATCCCAGAAGTCTTAGCCAGAGCTTCAGCCAAAATCATGGGTGGGGTTTTGACTGCCTCCATGAGAACATAGCCAGTATTCTATTATCCATACCAGACAACTTTCCAGTGGAAGGGAGGCTAGGGTTTTACGCAAACCACTGATCCCATATAACCTCCAGTTGTTGGATACTAAAAAACATCTGGCTGGAATACTGTCTGCATCTATTAGATGTTTCTCCTAATTGCCTAGTGACAGCATCTTGGTCATGCTCTCTGCACCAGGAGATTCTCACAAAGGCTCTCTTCCCTTGTAAAGACCAACACTGTTGAACCTGTTCCACTAGGGAAAAAATGGAAGGGAATCTATTCCAAGTATTTGCTGATCACAAAGAAGATGTGCGATTCTGTCCCATCTTAAACGTAAGAGACCTGAATAAACATCTGGTAAGAGAAAAGTTCAGGATAATTTCCCTGGGCACCCTCATTCCATGCCTCCAAAAAGGAGGCTGGTTATGTTGTCTGGATTAGAATAATACATACACCCACAAAAAGGTCTACAGAGAGAATCTGGCAATAATATTCAAAAAATGAAATGGTATGCATAATTTTACATAAGCTTCATAGCAAATACATTTTCATTGGTAATGTATGAAAATAAAGCTCAATAAATAAAAACATGTAGAATGTGATCCTTTTATTGTAGTAACTTGATTCACTGACCAGCAAAGGTATCACCACATATTTTTGTACATTGTTTTGCATATTGTTTTTTATTTGCACACATTCAAGCAAAATAACATGGCAACCATATAATTTTATGTATTGGTTAATGCACGTTTTTACAGTTGTCTGACACCTGACTCAGAGGCGCGTCCAGATATTGTGGAGGTTAGCGCCATGATTTCAGATATAATGATGAAGTACCTCGATAGCTTGTCTACCCACCAGCTTGCCTTGGAGAAAAAGTTAGAACGTGAGAGGAGACGTACCCAAAGATATTTCATCGAGGCTAATGGGAATGCAATATCTTTTCATCACCATGTAAGTGCATTTACTTTATATATAGAAACATTTTCACTGGTGTTGTTGTTGTTAAGTGCCATCGAGTTGGATTCGACTCATGGCGACCCTCTGGATAGCTATCCTAAATTGTGTTCGGTCTTCAGTCAGGCAGCTCATTTTTGACAGACTGGTACCCGTAGCTGCTGTTATTATATCGATCCATCTCATTGCTGGCCTTCCTCTTTTGCGTTGACCTTCTATCTTGCCAAGCATGATGTCTTTCTCTAATGATCTCTCTCTTCGCATAATGTGTCCAAAGTATGAAAGTCGAAGTCTTGTTATCTGAGCTTCTAAAGAAAACTTAGGTTTGATCTCTCTAGTACTGACTGGTTTATTCTTCGGGCAGTCACTGGTATATTCCTTTAATTTAATTTAATTTTAATTAACAGATTTTTTATATACCGCTCCTTCCATTGATCAGGTGCGGTTTCCATATAACAACAATAAACAGGGCGAGCTGTTTTTACATATAACAGTTTGTAGCTAGGTAATTACAGTTAACAATTAACAATTGGTGAACTATTTACAATTGAACAGAAATTAAACTATATACATAGGTTTTTGTTTTTTATATTTCTTAATCACTTTGTCTTAGGGCTACAGCACTTCATTCCTTTATTGACTAATGTATTACCTGGGGTAGGATTATCCTTTATCTAGCTGAGAGGTGAGAAATGGGCTGGTCATAGATCCATAATGTTTAGTAAATAAGTGTGTTTTGAGTTTTTTTCTGAACTCCATTATATCAGGTAATTGTCTTAATTCTATTGGGATTGAGTTCCACAAGATGGGGGCTGCGTGGAAGAAGGCTTTCTTGTTTGTGGATTTATTGGCCCTGATGAATTCTTTTGGTGAGGTTAATTTATTTAACTGGTCTCTCCTTTGGAGATTATAGGTAGGTTCTATTTTGATGAGGTTATTTATGGACAGGGGTGCTGTTTTAATTATGGCTTTGTAGGTGGTTAAGATAGTTTTGTATTCTATACGGCTTTGAATTGGGAGCCAGTGTAAGTATTCTAAAATCGGGGTTATGTGTTGGAAAGGTGGGGCCTATCACATCTTTGATGAAATCACCTCTGAGGTGGAATAAGTTCCCCTAGTTGCCAGGGATCGGCGGGCCCTGGGCGCGGATGGGGCAGGGGGGGCCTAGGACATTCCCTGTAGCCCGATCCTGGCCTTAGGAGACCAAATCGGGGGTTGGGTGCAGGGAATTAGCTTCAGGAGCTGCCGGCCGGGGTTTGCGGCTCTTTAGTGGAGTTGCGGTGCCATGGCAACTGGACACCATGGCGCCACAGCTCCATTGAAGAGCCCTGACTGAGTTAGCCAAGGAAGGCCTGTACGTGCAGGCCAGACAGAATCGGAGTCCCAGCCTGCACGTAGAGGCCTGCTTGCGATTCTGTTCCCACAGGGCTAGATGTGCCCCACAGGATCAGAATCGCGACTTCCTCTGTGCGCCAGTTCCGGACGGATGCACAAAGGGCCCAGACGTGCAGGATGGAATTGGGCCTTAAATATTTAGTTGATGTAAGGGGTATAGTTTAAATGTACAATTGAAATTACAAGTGAACAAGAAGTTATTTCTTACCAACAGGATGATCAAAAGGCAAGTGCCAAATATTCTGTCTGCTCAATATTAGATTAATCAGAAATTCAAAAGAACAAGCAAACTGATGCACACGTGTTGCTACAATTATGAGGCAGCCACAAAAATTAAAAAATCAATCCCCCAGTGGAGGAGTAGCCTAGAGATTACAGCACTGGCTTGGGAACCAAGAGACCATGATTCAATTCCCACTGTCACTTCTTGTGGCCTTGGACAAGTCATTTAACCTTCCATTGCCATGGAAGAAAGGCCTGGCAATCGACTTCTGGTCACACAGCCAAGAAAACCCAACAGGTGCTGGGTTGTCAGGAGTCAGCATTGACTCAAAGGCACACATTGCATTGCAATTCTTTAAGGCAACCTTTTAATGAATCCCATATGTTTTAGCGCATACTTGCTGCCCACGGTGACATCTAATGTGTGGGCGTGATAGTAAGCAATCGCTAAGATGCTTGTTAATCAACCATCGTGCAATGGGACGGAGGCAGAGTGTGGACATCGTCTGCGCATTGTGGTTAGCTCAAGCGTCATTAGCATGTGTTCCCATCAATGTGGTGATTAGCATAGGTACATATAATTTATTTATTTGGTTGCCTTTGTATACCGCTTCTTCCAGCGATCAGTAGCGGTTTACATTACATTACACACGGCACAGCAAACATTTGTTACATAGAGCGAGAATAAAATTATTTACATCTGCATTTCTTGAATTTGAAGTTGTACAGTTTGGATTATTTACAGTTTAATTTATACAGTGTGGACTATTTACAATTATAATTTATACATGAGCGTGTTCTTAGTGAGTTTGTGTTGTGCTGCGGGGTTTGATTTTTTATGTCTTTATTTATGTTATGCTGTAGCATTCTTGGAATAGGTATGTTTTAAGTTTTTTCCTGAAATCCTGTAGATCGTTGTTTGCTCTCAGTGCGTCTGGTATGGGTATTGTTAGGTGCACTTGTGTTAATTGTGCTACAGGTTAGCATAAGAACATCAGATATGCCATACTGGGTCAGACCAAGGGTCCATCAAGCCCCAGTATCCTGTTTCCAACAGTGGCCAATCTAGTTCACAAGTACATGTCAGGTTACCAAAAGGTAGACAGGTTCTATGCTGCAGACTGGCTAACCTACTAAAGAGGGCTTTAAACTAGATTCATTGGGGATGGGTGAAGAAAGCCCCCAGGTAAGTAGAAGCACTCAGGTAAGGAAACATTTAATATCTCTATAGAAATGGGTAAAAGGGGCAGTGTCTGGAAAGCAGTGTGCATTTTCAGAAGATTATGTTTGTGAAGAACTAACTAAACTAAAAGTGGACAAAGCGATGGGGTTGGATGGGATACATCCCAGATTATTGAGGGACTCGGGAGAGTTCTATTGGCTCCACCGTTTGACCTTTTTAATGCTTCTTTAGAGATGGGAGTGGTTGTATAGGTCTGGAGAAAGCACATATGGTCCCTTTACACAACAGCGGAGGTAAGGATGAGGTTGAGAACTACAGGCCAGTTATTCAGATCTCTGTGCGTGATAAATTACTGGAAACACTGCTAAAACAGAGGATAGTGAGGCTTCTGGAGTCAATTGTATTGCAGGATCAGAGGAAGCATGGTTTTACTAGGACAGGACTTGTCAGACAAATCAAATTTCTTTGAATGGGTGACCAGAGTTGGACCGAGGGAGAGCCTTAGATGTGGTGTACTTAGATTTCAGTAAAGCCTTTGACATCGTTCCACACAGATGACTTATAAATAAACTGAGCATCCTAATAGACCCTAAAGCGATTGACTGGGTTAGAAATTGGTTGAGTGGGAGGCAACAAAGGGTACAAGTAAACAGAGCTTACTCTGAGGAGAAGGATGTTACCAGTGGTATGCGCAGGAACCTGTCGTTGGTCCAATTCTTTTAAACATTTTTGCTAGTGATATTGCAGAATGGCTGTTCAGTAAGGTTTGCCCCTTTGCAGATGATACCAAAATCTGCAATAGAGTAGACACCCAGGAAGGTGTAGATAACATGAAGGGGGATCTAGCTAAGCTTGGTCAAGAATTTGGCAGCTGAGATTTAACACTAAAAAATGCAGGGTCATGCATTTGGGCTGCAAAAATCCAAGGGAGCGGTACAGTATAGTGGATGAAGTACTTCTGTCCACAAAAGAAGAGCAGGACCTGGGTGTGATCGTTTTTGATGATCTTATGGTGGCTAAACAGGTAGAAAAAGCAATCACAAAAGCCAGAAGGATGCTTGGACACATAGGGAGAGGAATGGCCAGCAGTAGAATGAGGTGATAGTGCCTCTGTATAAGTCTTTGGTGAGACCTCATTTAAAGTATTGTTTACAATTCTGGAGACCACACCTTCAAAAAGATATAAACAGGATGGAATCTGTGCAGAGGGTGGCTACCAAAATCGTCAGTGGACTTCATCATAATGCATATAGGGACAGACTTAAAGATCTCAAAAAGTATACTCTAGAGGAAAGGTGGGAGAGAAAGATATGATAGAGATGTTTAAATACCATTGTGGCATAAATGCACAGGAGGACAGCCTCTTTCAATTGAAAGAAAGATCTGCAATTGAATGTAAGCGCTTTGATAATTTTATTCTAGAGACCTTTTTATTTAAATCAAATCAGAATATAGCTTAGCATAGAAAGTAAAATAAATAATCACAGAAATAAATTTGTTTCTAGAGAGCTTTTTTATTTAAATCAAATCAAAGTATAGCTTAGCACACAAGTAGAATAAATAGTCTCTGAGTTGTAAGAAATAAACTAGTTTCTAGAGACCTTTACAAAGAGGCCTTCCAGTTAGGAGGTAAAAGATCTGTGAAGTTGTCTTAAATAGGTGTTAAAGGCAAGGGACAGATCAAATGGGCAAGTTGAAAGACCCCCTCTGTCAAACCAAGGGCTGTGTGACTTACCCACAAAATTAGTAAGATTTTAACTTAGAAGCACAGGTCAGGGCACTGTATAGGAAGCCTGCTTTTATTAAAATATTCTTTCCCTCCCCGACTTACACCCAACCTAGGGCTAATCATAGCTTTAATAGGCTCTTAAACCTCTTAAAGAGAAGGTGGTGCCCATATTCACTTTCAGGTGTGGCTGGTTATCCTCATCAGGAATACATTAATTAAAGACCTGAGATTAATTCATCTTGAGGTGAACAAAGCATATTAAACATATTGGGCCCGATTCTGTTCCAGACGTAGATCCCCTCTGTGTGTCCGGTCTGAACCAGACACAGAGAGGGGATGTTACTGTTCTGTTCCAGACGTAGATCCCCTCTGTGTGTCCGGTCTGAACCAGACACAGAGTTCCATGTTACTGTTCATGTAAAGTTAATTGTACATAGTTATGAAAAGTTCATGAAAAGTTAAATGTACATAGTTATGAAAAACACTGTTCCATGTAAAACCATGTTCATTATATGTTAAATGTAAACCGCCTTTGATCTTTGGAAAAAGCGGTATAGAAGAAAAGCATAAATAAAATAAATAAATAAATCCCGCAGGGCACGTCTAGCCCACGGGATCAAAATCACGAACAGTCCTGCATGTGCAGCCTGGGACTGCGATTCTGTCCAGCCTGCACATGCAGGACTGCACCCGGTTAACTCAGTCAAGGCTCTCCAATGGAGCCGCGGCGCCATGGTGTCATGTTGCCAAGGCACCACAGCTCCATTTAAAAGCCGTGATTCCGGCTGCCGGAGAATAAAGTTAATTCCCTGCAGCCCAACCCCTAATCTGGCCTCCTAAGGCCAAGGTTGTGTTGCATGGAATATCCTTCTGCTCCCCTGCCCCATCCGTTGCCCGGCAGCAAAAAACAAAACACATCCAGGGAAGTTATCCCACCTCAGAGGTGGAATAACTTCTCTGGACATTTCGCTGGCCCTGGATGTACAGGGCCAACATTAGAATTGGCCCTGTATGTCCAGGGCTGGCAACCGCCCACTGCCCGCCCAGACTCCACCCCAGGGCTACCCATTTCCTGAGCCAGGGCCACCCATTCCCGCCCTAAATTTCCCGCACAACCGGCGGGGATGTTATTCGGGGGCAGGAAAATCCCTGAATAGTGGGGATGATGTCCCATTGGGACATCCATCCCCGCTATTCATGGCTCAGAATAACCCCCATTAGGTATAGTTGTATTAATATAAGTATCCCCAGAAAACCTAATTAAGTAAACAACTTAAATACACCTTAAAACTAAGATGCAGACAGCAGTCGAGCAGCGAGATGGGGTCTTTCCAGTATTTTGCATGGAGTGTCACATGTATGATTTTCTCCCAGTTAGAACGAGTCCAGTCTCTGGAGGCTAGAGTGGCAGACTTGGAGGACAGAGAGGCATATAGATGAGACCTACAGGGACGTTAGTACTGAAGTCCCACTTCCAGTCTGGCAGCCTCCATGTTGCCATGGAGGAGAGAGATCATGTGACAGGAGAGCATCACCCTGGTGTGGCAGGAAGTGATCCTGTAGCTAGGAACTGTCCTCCAGGTGATGTAAAACTCTTTCACACCGAGAAGGTTTCTCCAGGGCCATGTGCTCATGAGGGAAGGATTAGGACAGCTGTTATGGTTGGTGTTGATCATTAGGCATTATATGGGTGGCTAGTGGATGTGAGGATCGCCTGATAACATGCCTTCCTGGTACGAAGGTAGTGGACCTCAGACGCCACCTAGACAGGATTTTAGATACCGCTGGGGATGAGTTTGCTGTTTTGGTACATGCTGTTATCAATCTCATAGGAAAGTATGGAGGCCAAATTTAGGCTTTTAGGTGGGAAGTTGAAATCCAGAACTTCCAGGACAGCATTCTCTGAAATGCTTCCCGTTCCATGCATAGGTTCCAAAAGGCAGGCAGATCTTTGGAGTCTCAATGAGTGGATGAGACTGTGCAAGGAAGAGAGTTTTGGATGTGTTAGGAACTGGGCAACATTCTGGGGAAAGAGGGGCTTTTCCAAAGGGATGGCCTCCAGCTTAACCGGGATGGATTCAGGTTGCTTGCATTAACCTTTAAAAAGGAGATAGAGCAGCTTTTAAACCTGGTAGTAGGGGAAAGCTGACAGTCGCTGAAGAGGATACTAGCAAAAGATTGAAGTTAGGCCATATCGACAGACAGGTTCCAATAAAGACAAAAGTAAGCCAAATGCCCTTAAGTACAGAGCAGACAGAGCTTAAAGAATCCATATTACCCCTGCCTACCAATAACCAGAATAATATGAATAAAATACAACCACTAAAACGCTTGTATGCAAATGCTATGGGAGTCATTCCGAGTCACAAATAACAGCGATGTATTCCCTGCCTAGACATAGATCCCTGCTAGTTGTCCCCCTGCCAATTCCACTCAAAGGCTCCCTGTACAAACAGCGGACTTGTACGGGGAGCCTTAGATGGGGGCGGGCAGAAGGCAGAGCAAAAGTGGGTCGTGGGCGAGTCATCACCCTGGATGTACAGGGCCGATTCTGAGGTCGACCCTGTATGTCCAGGGTAGGCTGGTTAGACGGGGGACTTATTCCCCCTGGATGTGGGGTAGCAGTGGCGGCCAGCAGGGACAAAACCGGGAGGCATGCAAGAAGTTCACCACAGCCAGACACTGGCCTTGGGAGGCCGGATCAGGATTTGGCTGTTGGGAAAGGATGTTCACGGCTCCTGAATGGAGCCGTGGTGCCATGGTGATGGAACGCCATGCCTCTGTGGCTTCATTTAGGAGCCTGGCTGAGTTATCCAGGAATGTGGCTTAGTGTGCAGCCAATCACGATCCTGATTCCATAGACACGTCTAGCCTCTGTGGTATCATAATTGTGTCTGCCATTGTACACCCTGATTTGGCCCAGCCACACAAGAGGCTGGACGTCCAGAAGGGAATAGGCCTCCACAAGTCTAAAAAATAAGATGGAAGAGTTAGAATATATAGCAGTAAATGAGAGGTTAGATATGACTGGTATCTCAGAAACCTGGTGGAAGGAGGACAACCAGTGGTATGCTGTGATAGCTGGATACAAATTATATCATAATGATAAAGTAGATCAAATTGCTGAAGGGGTTGCACTCTATGTTAGAGAGAGGCATTGAGTCACACAGGATTAAAGTTTTGCAGGAAACAAAATACACTGTAGAATCTCTATGGACTGAAATTCCATGTAAAAAGGGGAAGGCGATGGCTGTGGGGGTGTACTACCGACTGCCTGGCCAGAATGAACACATGGATGATACAATGCACAAAGAAGTCAGGGAAGCTAACAAAAGTTAAAACACAGTAATAATATTGGGTGATTTAAATTACGCTGGTATCGACTGGGTCAATGTCACGGCAGGATATGCTAGGGACATAAAGTTTCTAGATAAAATAAATGACTGCATCTTGGAGCAGCTGGTTCATGAACCAACAAGAGGTGGTGCCATCTTGGACCTAGTCCTTAGTGGAACACAAGATCTGGTGCAAGAAAGGGTGTTGTCTTGGGTCCCCTTCTTTTTTCTCTCTATACCCAATCCCTTGGTGCACTTATTTCCTCTCATGGTTTTCAGTACCATCTCTATGCTGATGACTCCCAGATCTATCTCTCTACTCCTGATCTTTCTCCTGCTTTGCAGTCCAGGATCTCTTGCTGTCTCTCTGCCATTGCTGCTTGGATGTTCCATCGTCACCTGAAATTGAACATGGCCAAGACTGAACTTCTCGTTTTTTCTCCTAAAATTTCCCTTTCTCCTTCTTCTTTGTCAGTCTCTGTTGATGGCTCTGTTCTCCAACCTGTTTCATCTGCTCACAATCTGGGTGTTATATTTGACTCTTCACTCTCTTTCTCCTCTCATATCCAACTCATCGCTAAGACCTGTCGCTTCTTTCTCTTCAACATTGGCAAAATCCGCCCCTTTCTCTCTGAGCTCACTACTAAAACCCTCATCCATTCCCTAATCACCTCCCATCTTGGTTATTGCAACCTGCTTCTTGCTGGTCTCCCTCAGTCTCATCTCTTCCCCCTTCAGTCTATTCAGCACTCTGCTGCCCGTTTGATTTTCTGTCAGTCTCGTTTTATTTATTATTTATTTATTACAATCTCTTATATACTGCACTATTTACAATCAGCGCGGTTTACATAAAACAAAGGACCATAACACAAGCTGTTTGGTTTTACATAGAACAGGAAAATCAACTTGGATAACATAGGGAAATAAGAACTTGAACAATTAACATATGTACAGTAAGCTTTGTACTAAGAATTAGGATACTATCTTAAAAGGTAGGCTAATGTCGAAAGGTGTGGTTAAGTTGGGGTCTGGCTAATCTAAGCTTTGTACTAAGGATTAGGATACTATCTTAGATGATAGGCTAATATCGAAGAGGCGTACTTAAGTTGGTGTCTGGGTAATCTGGTAGTAATGGAGGAATAAGTGGAATTTGAGTGTTTTTCTGAATTGCGCTAGATCGGTGACAGCGCGGATATCTGGTGGTAATGTGTTCCAACATTTTGGAGCATAGAGACTGAAAGCTCTGTTTGAAGTTGTTAATGTGCATTTTGTTGATGCCTTTGGAATTACTAGTGCGTTTGTGGATGTGGATCTTCTCGTTCGGTTAGGCGGGATGGACTGAATGAGGTCAATTAGTGAGGAGGAAGTGATGCCCTTGATGGCTTTGAATGTGAGAAGCAAGGTCTTGAACAAAAGTCTTCCATGTGTGGGGAGCCAGTGGAGCTGCATCAGGATAGGCTTTACGTGGTCACTTCTCGATGCTCCAAAAAGGACTCTGGCAGCAGCATTCATGGCAAGTTGCAGTGGATTTGATGTAGATTGTGGGAGACCTTGAAGAATGGCATTGGCAAAGTCGAAATGAGGTAAGATTAATGCTTGGTATATTGTCCTGAAGTCATATGGGTCTAATAAGGAGCGAAGATGTCTGAGTGACCGGATTTTGAAGTATATTGCTCTAACAGTATTGGATATATGTAGCTTCATGTCCAGACGTTGATCCAAGGTGACCCCTAAGTATCGAATTGTGGGTTTAGTTTGGAGCTCGGCTTCTTTCACTTTTATTTGGGGTGGCGGGGTGAAGCTCTGGTCTCTCGTGATAAAGAGTACCTCCGTTTTGCCCACATCAATCCTCTCCTCAGATCTCTTCATTGGCTCCCTATCCGTTTCCGTATTCACTTTAAGCTTCTCCTTCTGACCTGTAAGTGCATTCACTCTGTGGCTCCTCAGTACCTTTCTTCTCTCATTTCTCCCTACTTCCCCCCTTGTGAACTCCGTTCTTCTACCCAGTTGCTTCTTGCTATGCCCTTCTCCTCTATTGCCAATTCCAGATTCCGCTCGTTTCACCTTGCTGCACCTTACGCTTGGAATAAACTTCCTTTGTCTTTACGCCAGGCATCTTCTTTGTCTTTAACTTAAGTTAAAAGCTCATCTTTTCGCCTGTGCCTTTGGCTCTTGATTTTGCTGTTCTTATTCTTCTCCTTTTCTTGCTTTGTCTTTTTTAGATTGTAAGCTCTCTTGAGCAGGGACTGTCTCTTGTATGTTTTCATTGTACAGCGCTGCATGCACCTGGTAGCGCTTTATAAATGCGTAGTAGTAGTGTTGAGGCCACTTGGTAATAGTGAACATAGTATGATCACATATGATTTAATAAATGGAGGAAGGACAGCAAGGAAATCCACAGTACTGCCTTTTAACTTTCAAAAGGGAGACTATGACAAAATGAGGAAAATAGTTAAGAAAAAACTAAAAGGAGAAGCTGCAAAGTTTAAAGATTTACATCAAGCATGGGCATTGTTTAAAAATCTTGGAAGTCCAGACCAGCTGTATTCCATGCTTTAAGAAAAGTGGAAGGAAATCCAAAACTCTGCCAGCATGGTTTAAAAGTGAGGTCAGAAAGACTGTTGTAGCCAAAAAAGCATTGGCAAGTTAGATGCAAGGCATTCATAAGGCAGGCAAAGAGAGAATTTGAAAAAAAGGCTTGCTGTGGAAGCAAAAATGCATAATAAAAACTTCTTCAGTACATTTGCATCAAAAAACCTGTGAGAGAATCAGGGGTAAAAGGGGCACTAAGAGAGGACAAGGTCATAGCAGAGAGACTGAATGAATTCTTTGCTTTGGTCTTTACTGAAGAAGATGTAGAGAACTTACCCATGACTGAAATTTAAAGGTGATGCATTGGAAGAATTGAAAGAAATATCGATAAACTGGAAGATGTATTATAACTACTTGATAAATTAAAGAGTAGCAAATCACCTGACCCAGATGGTATATATATCCAAGGGTGTTGAAAGAATTGAAATATGAGATTGCAGACCAACTATTAGTAATCTGTGAACTATCATTAAAATCATCTGTGATACCTGAAGATTGGTGAATGGCCAATGTAACGCCAACTTTAAAAAAGGGTTCCAGAGGTGATCCAGAAAACTACAGACTGGTGCGACTGACATCAGTACTGGGCAAAATGGTAGAAATCATTATAAGGAACAAAATTACTAAAACATGTAGATAGTCATGGTATAATGGGAGAAAGCCAACATGGCTTTAGCCAAGGAAGGTCTTTTCTTACTAATCTGTAATATTTTTCTGAAGGAGTGAATAAACAGGTAGACAAAGGTGAGCCAGTTGATATAGAGTATCTGGATTTTCAGAAAGCCTTTGACAAGGTCACTTGTGAGAGACTCTTGGTGAAATTAAGAAGTCATGGTATAGGAGGCAGTAGACTATTGTGGATCAGGAACTGGTTAAAAGATAGAAAGCAGAGGATAGGGCTAAATGGTCAATTTTCCCAATAGAGAATAGTGGGGTACCCCAGGGATCTGTGTTGGGTCCGCTGTTTTTTAACATATTCATAAATGATCTGGAAATAGGAATAAGGAGTGAGGTAATCAAATTTGCAGATGACACTAAATAATTAAAAGTTGTTAAAACACAAGAGGATTGTGAAAACTTGCAAGAGGACCTTGATAAATTGGAAGACTGAATGTTCAGATGGCAAATGAAATTTAATGTGCACATGTGCAAAGTTATGCATTTAGGAAAGAGCAGATCAAACTATGGTTACATGATGCAAGGTTCCACATTTGGAACCACCACTCAGGAAAACAATGTAGGCGTCATAGTGGATAACACTTTGAAGCTCTCTGCCCAGAGTTCAGTGGCAGCCAAGAAGGCAAATAGAATGCTAGGAATCATAAGGAAAGAATGGCGAATAAGACAAAGGATATTATAATGCCTATGTATCGTTCCATGGTGTGATCGCACCTTGATTATTGTGTGTAATTCTGGTTGCCGTATCTTAAAAATGATATAGTGGAATTAGAAACGGTATAGAGAAGAGCCACCAAAATGGTAAAGAATACCCCTATGAGGAGAGGTTTAAAAAGTTAGTTCTCTTCAATTTAGAAAAAAGACGGCTGAGGAGAGATATGATAGAAGTCTATAAATTAATGAATGGAGTGGAATGGGTGTAGATTGATTGTTTACGCCATCAGAAAGTAGAAAGACTAAGGGACATGCAATGAAGCTATAGTGTAATCTGTTTAAGACTAATAAGAGAAAATATTTTTTCACTTAACGCATAATCAAACTCTGGAATTCATTACTGGAGGATGTAGTAAAAGCTGTTAGTGTAGCTGGGTTTAAATAGATTTGGACAAATTTCTGGAGGAAAGGACCATAAACCATTATTAACCTTTTAGGCGCCAACGTTCCACATGTGGAACATATTTTTGCAATGATATAGCTTTATCAATTTTCAAGCAAATTAGATGAAACTTTGTCAATGAGTTTATAGACATTGACCCTCTTGAGCAATACATTTTTTGTCCCCAGTGGCGATATACCCCCTTCTACAGTATGCCAAAGTAGACCAAAGTTGGCACTTTATGGTTTATGTAATATATCCCTCTACAATTTTGTTCTCACATGTCCGTCTGTCTTATTAGGGTGAGATTCATACTCTGGAATGTTTTATGAGTGTGTTGGTCAGGTTTTATGCATGTCGGTAACCTATTCATGTTTTTGTGATTACTTCTTTCCGTGTGTTCCACTTTTGGAACGTTGGGACTTCCAGGTGTCATTTTTTTCATTTTACAATTTCTGCCATATTTTTTGCAGGATTGTTATTCAACTAATTCTATATAGTGTGATGCTGCAGGCCCTCTGAGAAGAGAAGAAAATGTTTTAAATGCAGGAAAAGTCGAGCACAGGCTGCAATATTATGAGGAACCTGATAGGGGGAGCAAGAGGGACCTCCGAGGAACTGAGGAACCACACCTCCTAGGTCATGAGGTAATGCCAGCCAGCTTCCAATCAAGGAAGAGAGGAGTACCTCTTAAAGAGAGTCTGGAAGACTGGAGGGCAGAACAGGCAGAACGGCCAGGAAGGCGGCCAGGAGGAGGACGGCCAGAAGAAGGAGAACAGGCAGGACGGCCAGAACAGGCAGGATGGCCAGGGGAAGGAGGACTGCCAGGAGAACCAGCAGAACCAGCAGGATGGGCAGGACATCCGAATGAATGGGCAGGATATCCAGAAGAAGCAGTAACCCCTGGACAAGGGTTTCGCAGGAGGCAGCAGCAGCTGCAGTGGCTTGAGGAAAGAAGCAACCCTGGAGAAGGTGGGATAGCTCCATTCAGAGTGGGTGCTTTTCGTCCAGAGAGGCAAAGGCATGGCTCTGACTATGGTTTAAAGCCAACAGAAGGACAGTTGGAGAACTTAAGGCCTATTGCTCAGGCCAGGCAGAATCCCAGCCGGAGCAGGCCTCAAACCTCACCGGGAGTAGACAAGCCAAGGAGAAAAGGTAACCCATGTTTAACTGAAAGCAGGTTGCAGACTGCTGGTGTATGGGGAGGACAGGGTGCAGATGAATACTGTCCGTGTGAAACTGCCTATGAGATAAGGTGCAAGAAATACGTACCGAATAAGAAACTTGTTAATGACAAAGCTTTGCAGGAAGCTAAGGTAAAACACTTGCAAAAGGAAGACAGTTCCCAGTATATGAGGGCGCAGGACCGACGCCCTACATTCAACCCGGAGCATTGGGAGGTTGTACAGAGGATATATAAAAAGCCTGATTACAATTTGCCAGCAAGTACTGACTTGGTTTCAGAGGCTTCAGAAGGGGAACCAATGCAGGTGGAATTTGCTTCAGATACCGAGATGGACTGTAGTTATTGTAAGACAGGAAGCCTGTAGTCCCTGCTTAGCACATAAGCTCTATCTTGGGGAATAGAGACTGTTTGTTTTGATACACCATTTATTGTGAAGATAACAGCTTTGCTTTAAACGTCATGTTTTACTTTTTCTTTAACCTGAAGTAAGGAATTTGTGTTTGATGTTTTTGTCCAAGCATATGAACCTTTTTGCAAGAAAGGGAAATAAATGCCTTTGTTTCCCTCCACTCGGACCTTTGTATTCTTTGGGATTTTGGTAACAAAGGAAGCTACCAGGGCAGCAAGTCCCTGGGCCCTGTAAGACATTAGCCAAACCCAACCTCATATGTTTTTATGTCCAACCTACCTCAGTCCATTACGCTGCCAAGGTAGGCCCTGTCAAACAAACCAGTATAGGACTTCTTCCGAGTGAATTACCTCATAACCAACTATAATAAACTTCACCCATATGTAAATAAAACGTTGAATTAATTTTTTTATTTTTTTGTTAATTCGTGGCTTTAATGTGGTCTCAGATAAACGGCAAGTTTGTAGCTCTTTTGCAAGCAACTTGCTGTAACACTTCTTATTGGGTCAATAACTTGCACGTTTAACATCAATGACCATAGCCAACTTTTTTATCTTATCAGTTAGTATTGCTTAATTATCTTATTTTGTTTGTTTTTCAATATCAGGTTGATTAACATCATACCCTTTAATTTATATAAAAATAGCGTTTGCCATTCTACTTAGCTTATGTAGAATCGCATCGGCCACTGTCCCATGTTTTTCTTTATGCAACCACAAATGTTACTATATCCCCGACGCCTCAATCTCATCAGCGCTTCGGCGTTTCTCCACTTGGGTTTATCAAGGGGGATGGTGTCGTTTCTTCTACGGGACTTATATCGTCAAACAGTGTATCCGTTTAGCATTCAGTTTGCATCTTCGGTCATTTATTTATTTATTTATTTACATTCTCTTATATACCGCACTATTCAGCATCAGCGCGGTTTACATGGAACAGAAACGCTCAGTACAGTTAACATGTATGAGTTTACAGATAACAGGGCAAGTAACTTAGATAACAGGGGTAAACTATTTACAAAAACTTGCTACATAAGCTTGTAAACTATTTACAAAAACTTGCTACATAAGCTTGTAATCAAAATGATCTCAACTTTTTCTTCCTGAAGGTGAAAGGTAGGCCCTGTGACAATAGTTATAATGCCTAAATACCGTTGCCTGACGCTTCAAGAAGCAGTAACACGCACTGTGGAAGATTCAGATGTAGAAGAAGCGACATTTTGATTTTGCCACCCAATGATGAAATGGCTGCTTCAGACATTGAAGAAATTGATGAAGAAAATTTGGAGTCTATTGAGCCTGGCGAAGTGTGTGATGAATTAGATCTGGATATTCAAAAAGTTGCTAATGTGGAATCCGAGGGAAGTGATCAGCTGGTAGAAAGTGACAGTGACAGTGAGCTCTTATCTAATTATCAGTCAACTCAACCAGCAAAACAGTGTAAGTGGATAAAATCAACCCCAAAATGGATGAAGAGGGATGACTTTTTGACTCCAATGCCAGAAGCATCTCCCGAAAAATTAGCCGATCTTCGCACTGATTTGATTGATAAATCTCCCTTTGACCTCTTTATGCAAATTTTTGGTGATGATTACGTTGATCATCTTGCCAGTATGACCAATATTTATGCTCAGCAGAAATTGGCAAATATTGATACAAATGGGGACGAGTTGATTCGTTTTTTTGGCATTTTGCTCCTCAGTGGATACCACCAGTTGCCCAAAGAAAGTCACTATTGGTCGACCGCCGAGGATTTGAGCAATAATATCGTCCCAAAGATAATGAGTCGCAAACGTTTCCGGGATTTGAAAACTTACTTCCACATTGTTGATAATCTCAATTTGCAACCTGGAAAAGTAGCAAAAATTGAGCCATTTTACAATCACCTCACAGCACAGTTTGTGAAAGTCGGTGGAGTGTTCAGTGAAAACTTGAGTATTGATGAATCAATGGTGCCATATTACGGGCACCACAGTTGCAAGATGTTTATTCGAGGTAAGCCAATTCGATTCGGTTACAAAGTGTGGATGTTTTGCTGCCCTGCTGGGTATCCATTTTCGATGCAAATTTACACTGGTGCCAAGGAAAAAGATGGTCCTCAGTACAATGTTCCACTTGGCACTAGAGTTGTTCTTGATTTGATATCAGTTGTTGAAAATCCAAATCATCACAGCTTGTTTTTTGACAACTATTTCACTTCATATGATCTCATGATTGATCTGAAAGCAAAAGGCTTTCGTGCTGTTGGAACTGTTCGTGAAAACCGTACCAGCAAGTGCCCCTTGGTTTCTTCAAAGGAGCTTGCCAAAAAGCCTCGTGGCGAATATGATTACCGTGGTGATGGTAATGTGGTGTGTGTCCGTTGGAATGACAACAGTGTGGTTACAGTCATGTCAAATTGGATGCAGCCAAAACCTCTTCAAAATGCCAATCGATATTCTGTCAAACAAAAGCAAATATCATTATCAAGCAGCCAAAATTGATTGGAGCTTATAACCAAAGTATGGGTGGTGTCGACTTGTTAGATCGTTTGCTAGGTAGCTACCATCCTAAATTACGAAGCAAAAAATGGTGGTGGAATTTGTTTGCCAATGGTCTAAATATGGCCGTTGTTGCTGCCTGGCGTTTGCAATGTCATCTTTTGGGCAAACAAGCCCTGAGTCACTTGGATTTCCGCCGCGAGGTTGCTTTGGTGGCTATGAAAGTTGGACTCGAGGGCTATCGTTCTCGAAAAGGTGGCCCAACAGCTTTGATTCCCTCTGCTATTACAGCTTCAGCTAACACCAGTCACTATTTGTCTTCTACAAGCCAAGGTCGTTGCATTGTCTGCTCGAAGAATACAAAAAAATGGTGCCAGTTTTGTGGCAAGCGCCTGCACGAGAAGTGTTTTCCGGATTTTCACTCTTGCTGAAGTTTTCCCTTCAAGCTTAATTCTGTACAGTCATCTCCGTTTATGTCTAATTACTTTTAAAAATTGCTTAATTGAAGTATTTGTTTGTTTCCAGTTTACGATATTCAATAAAAAAAGCAATTAAAATTTTTGAAAAAATGACGCTTGGAGGGGCCAGCGTTCCACAAATGGGACATGCTTTTTCTTAGGAAGTACATATCCAAATTAGCTGAAAATTTATATTTGACATATTTTCATGTAGTGTACTAAAATACTTAACAATTAAGTATTAGAAGCAATTGCTTCTATGAGCGGCCTCTCAAAGGTTAAAGAGGACCCTGGAAATCCACTGATTGCCCCATTACAAGCATTGTAGAACCTGTGTGTCTTTTTGGGAAACTGTAAGGTACTTGTGACCTGGATTGGCCACTGTTGGAAACAAGATCCTGGGCTTGATGGACCATGGTCTGACCCAGTATGGCATTTTTTATGTTCTTATGAGGGGGGCATAGGATGAAGGTGAAAGGGGATAGCCTCAGGAGTAATATGCAGAAATATTTCTTTACAGAAAGAGTGGTAGATGTGTGGAATAGTCTCCCAGTGGAGGTAGTAGAGACCAGGAATTTATCTGAATTCAAGAAAGCATGGGACAAACACAGAAGATCTCTAAAGAAAAAAAAGTGACTATAGTAGTTGCTATGGAAGGGTAGACTGGATAGGTCATATGGTCTTTTCTGCCATCATGTTTCTATATTTTTATGCTTGTCCCATGGGTAAGCAGTGGATTTCCCTGGTCCTCTTTAATAATGGTTTATGGACTTTTCTTCCAGGATCTCATCCAAACCTCTTTTAAATCCAGCTACACTAGCAGCTTTTACTGCATCCTTTGGTAATGAATTCCAGAATTTGATTACCCGTTGAGTTAAAAAGTATTTTCTCAGATTAGTCTTAAATGTGTGCTACATTGTAGCTTCATTGTGTGTTCCGTAGTCTTTCTACATTTTGAAGGAGTAGACAACCAATCTCATTTACCTGTTCCACACCATTCATTATTTTATAGACCTCTATCATATCTCCCCTCAGCCATCTCTTTCCAAGTTGAAGAGGCCTAAACTTTTAAGCCTTTCATTGTAGGGATATCCTTCCATCCTTTTTACCATTTGTATCACTCTTCTCTGTGCCTTTTCTAATTCTGCTATATCTTTTTTCAGATATGGCAACCAGAATTGCACACAGTATTCAAGGTGTGCTCGGACCATGGAACAATACAGTAGAATTATAATATCCTTCATTTTATTCTCCTTTCCTTTTTTATGATTCCTAGCATTCTATTTGCTTTCTTGGCCACAGCTGCACACTGGGCAGAGGTTTCAACGTATTATCCACGATGATTCCCAGATCCTTTTCTTGTGGGGTGATTCCTAATTGTAACCTTGCATTGTGTTAACTGTAGTTTTGGTAGTTCTTCTCTAAGTGCATAACTTTGCACTGGTCCCCATTAAACTTCATCTGCCATGTGGATGCCCAGTCTCCCAATTTTTCAAGGTCCTCTTGCAATTTTTTACAATCCTCTTGTGTTTTAACAGCTTTGAATAATTTTGTGTCATCTGCGGATTTGATCACTTCACTTGTTATTCCCATTTCCAAGTCATTTATAAATATGTTAAAAAGCAACGGGCCCAGCACAGATCCCTGGGGTACTCCACTACTCACCTTTCTCCATTGAGAAAATTGGCCCTTTAGACCTACTCTCTTTTTCTATCTTTTAACCAGTTCCTGATCCACAATAGTACATTTCCTCCTATCCCATGACTTTTTAATTTCCCCAATTTTCTCTCATGAGGGACTTTGTCAAAGACGCTCTGAAAATCCAGATATATTATATCAACCAGCTCACCTTTATCCGCGAGGCCGCGGGCAGGATCCCGGCGGCCGACTTTAACCGAGCGCGCGGCCCGGCGCGGGGACCCTGCGCGCGGCCCGGGTCGGGCGCGCGGGTGCGACATTTAAAGTGATTGGCTCCCGTCAGTCGCGGCCGTACGGGAGCCAATCAAGGAGACTATTCTTGTGAGTTGGGGGGGATGAATACCGGCCGGCAGCCTCCGCGTGTCAGTTCGTGCGGAGGCTGCGTTCCGGGTGCCGGCGTCCCTCCCTCCCTCCCTGTCTTTGGACGGCGGGGGCTATGGGGTGTTGCAGCTTGGGGGGGGGTGCGGGATCCTGGAGGTTTCCGGGGTCCGGAGCAGCAGGCTACATTTGGGCGGGGGCGGGGTGCCCCTGACCCGGTCAAACCTCGGCCGACGTTTGCTAATGGCATGGCGAAGTCGGGAGAGGGGCATGGCAACTTGCCGGGTGGCAAGTTATGGCATTAGCGGTGGCAGGCACTTTGCTAAGGTATGGCTGGTGCAGCCGGGTGCCGCTAATGGGGGATAGGAAGTTTGATGTTATCTTGTTCTAATTGCTGTTGGTTAATAAAGCTGCGACCAGTTGTGTTCCATGAAGTTATGGTGTTATGTCTTTTGTTGGGGTCGGGTGGGGTGGGGGTTGGGTCGGTGGGGGGGGGGGGGTGGGGAAGGGTGGGGCCCGAAGCGCCGGGTCCGCCTGCCTCGGTTACTACCTGTTTACTCAAACCTTCAAAAAAATATAACAGATTAATAAGAGAAGACTTTCCTTGGCTTTCTGCCATTAAACCACGACTATCTATTTGTTCATAATTTTGTTTTTTATAATGGTTTATACCATTTTGCCTAGTATTGACGTCAGGCTTACTGGTCTGTAGTTTCCCATATCACCCCTGCATTCATGTCTTAACTGCCAGGAACATGCTGGTCACATTCTCCAACAATTACTGGCAGAGGCTTTGCATTTACTGTGCGTTAACATCATGCGTTAAGTGCACCGTCTTAATCGGCATTTAGTAAAAGGGTCCCTAACTTTCTATATCCACCATATCTAATAGAATATAAATATGTGGACCATCATATCTTAGAGGAGTCAATCTAATATGACTCCTTCACTGTTATAATCTTTGGTCTGGAATAATGTTTATACATCTAGTGTCAAAAATATGAATCCAAAATCAAACATCAAAATGTCTGAAAAACAAAATCCTAAAACTTCAAACAAATATACTTATCCAAATCTGACAGCTCTCATGGCCATATGTTTATAAAAGCAAAGGAGTCATAATATTGATGGCTGACTCCTCTGAGATATAATGATCCACTTATTTATATTCTATAAGGTGTAGTGGACATATTAATTTAAAGAATTGGAGATTGATTTTTTAATTTTTGTAGTTGATTTGGATCTTATACGGCTATGGAAATTATGAAGAAAGGCACCAAAGTAATGCTAATGCTAAACAGCAAAATTTATTATCAAGGCTGGGGCAATATATTAATGCTATTAATGTTTTGTTTAGGATCTGTAAATTTAATGATGAATGTGCATTGGTTTTCTTGTTACTTCTGAAATATTTCAAGATGCACAGAAGGTACAGATCTTTTGTTTAAAGTGAAGTATTCTCTGTTATGTCACAGATGCCTGGTATTGATTCTGAAAATAAATATCCCCTGTAAATATCCATTGCTTGATAGAAGGGATGGCACCTGTTTTGTCCCAGTATCTCCACATCTTTAATTTGTAATTACAAATCCCAGGGTGAACATTTCAGTTGAGAATGTATCTGTTCAGCTTGACTTGCTTTCTGACACAGTTCTATAGAGGCCTCTATTGTTGTGATGTGGTTTGCTTCATAGAGCAAAGCATCGTACTGTGATCTCTTGTATGGGGATTATTCAAGGTCACTCGGTTTATGTTATCAGGAAGAAATGTAAAGGACAAGCTAATTTTATTAGGCTGTTTTTAGGCTTCTTGTCCCTCTGTATTGTGTATAAAATGGGTGATTATCAGATGTATATCTTGTAAGCATTCACTTATTGCTCTCTGGATTTCTGTCACTGAGGCCATGTCCTGGAGAGTTGTACAATCTTCTCACCCATCATTCTTTTTAGCTTTGGGTTCCTCCATCTCATATTCTTATTTCCACTCTATATCAGACCCTTGTGCTTATTCTTGCCCAGCACCATGCCCAAAACCTGTTGAAAATTACTTCTAAAAATATATTACTTGGTTTATCCACACACAGCTCACCCTCCACTAATAAAACAAAAAATGAGTCCTTATGCAGTCTGCTTGGGGTTAGGGTTGTGACTTCCCAATCCTAATATAGGAGACATCACAATTTCTCAGTGTACATGCAAGCTCTGTACATGTAGAAAACAGCAAATTTCTAATTTTCCATCGTATTGATAGGATCAAAATCAAAGTTTAGACCTCTTTGTTTTTTGATTGTAGAATATATGTTTTACCATGAGCCAAAATATCCTTACATACCTGTAAATGGGTAGAAATGGCTGGCCATTATGTAACATCAGAGCGGTATAACTAGAAATGTAAATTCATCCATATTTATTTATTTTAAAGAATTTATATACCTCAGTATATGAACAAATTGAATTAAAGTGCTTTACATTCAAATCAATGAAATGAAAATACAAAAACACTAAAAATACAATAGAAAATACAAAATACCATTACATATACACACAAGCAAGGCTGTTATACTTACCTAAGTGATGCATCTACTGTATCTAAAATGAGAATCCCCGTCAGTAAAAACAGAAGCTTAATCTATGAATATAAATAAAAAATAATCATGAGGACACATAAAATAATCAGGCAGGTCATCTCAAAATCCCAGGCCCCAGCACTGTCTGCTGGACTATCCTATCAGAAATAAAAAAGTTTTCAGTTTCCTTCTGAATGTCAACAGCTCAACTTCCTTCTTTAAATTGACAATACAGGGCTCTACCTTGAGCATACCACTGTAACATTTTTGTGATACCTCATATGTAAAATTTTAAAGGTTGAAACCAGTATTTTAAAAAATATATGCACTCAGATGGGTAACCAGTGCAATTGTTTAAGTGCATCATCTTTTATGTTCTGCCCAGTCAAAACCCTAGCTGCTGCATTCTGGATGACCTGCAATCTTCTCAATACATAGAAGTTATTTCTTTAATCCAGAGAGCAGAGCACAAATGCTTGCATCACAGAATAAAAAGCCATCTCAAAAATGGTGGAGCTGTCAGACTAACCTAAGATTCCCATAAGTACTTTATGACAATTTGATTGTGAATGAAAAGATACATCAGAATCTAATAAAATCACCAAATGATGCATCTCTGACTTACAGCAGATCAATTGCCCCTCAAAAGAGGATGCACTATAATTATAAATCACCACACACCATGGCATTAGTTTCCAAACATTGAGCACCATACTGTTTTCCCTAAGCCATGCAGCCATCCCATCCAAAAATCGTTCAAACATATCATAGTTGTGGCGGGATCCTGCCACAGAGTGGCGATGACTTGCAAATCATCTGCATAAGCAAAGCACCTAAAGTCATACTCTCTAACTAATTGCCCCAATGGATACAAGAACACATTAAATAACAAGGTGACAGAGCTGAGCCCTGTGACACCTTGCAGAGCATTATTTTAATTCATGACATCTGATTCCTATAGCATACTCTAAAACTTCTATTGTGCATTAATGAGGAAAACCAATTCAACACTTGACCACCTAGGTCATCTGGCTGCACCTCTTGATCAGCACATCTGCCAAATCAAATCCTACAGATAGGAGTAAGGCCATGACCAATACTGATTTACCTTTATACAAAGAACAATAGAGGATGTCCATAATTATGGTTAAAAGGGATTCAATACCAAGCAAGGATGAATCCCATTCAATCTTGATACAGAGCCCCAAATCTTCCAAATAAACATCAGTCTGAAAGATAACTGCCTGCTCCCGAAGTTTAGCCATGAAAGGCAAACCTGAAATGGGCGAAGATTCTCCTCTCTCACTTAGAAGGCCTCCTGTTTGTGCACTGGCATCACAATAGCTTCCTTTAAAGAAAGAGGCAAACAAGCTTGGGTGAGAGAGGTGATCAACAACTCAGGAATCCACGCTGACATCTCCTTCAAACTGGGGATCGAGTCCAGTGGAGATCATGCAAGATGTAAATGTTTAATCATGGTTGTTGTCTTAGCATTAGAAAGTAATTCATATTCCACAAATACGGATATCCCTGCCTCTCCTCAAAACACTTTTCTTCCCCCAACCAAAATTTTTGGTTGCCTATCCGGTCGACATATTTTTTCTTCAAACTTGCACATCTTCTCCACAAAACATTATGTCATCCCTTCCACTTTTAATTCATGCCAGCTTGAGCCAGTGTCTACTTTATCTCCCCCCTTCAGATTAAAAATTAAACTCCAAAAATATACTTGATAGGTAGCATCCTCTACCCTCTGAGTCATCCCAGCATCTCGCAGAAACTGTATGAATACTGAAGAGCAACCATTACACAGGTACACTACCAAAAAACTGCCTCCAGTTTTGCAACTGATTCCTATAGATTTTGGGGTGCTGAGTCCAGGAAAAATAGCCAAAATGTTCCATCACGTCACGTTTTCTTGCAAAATTAGATTTCTTACCCATATAAGGAATGTTCACATAATTTCTTTTTAGCCGACTGCAATTTATTTTCTTGGCCCAAAATAGAGGTTGTAATGGTTAACTAACTAGAAACACTCCCTCATGATATTTTAGAGTGTTTTGTATTCATTTTATACATTAACAGGACAATTGGGAGGCGGGGGGCTAAATCCAGTACTCGCGCTGGCGCATGTTCTTTCCTGTTTGCCTCGCCTCGTTCGCTCGCTCGCTCAAACACGGTGGTTGCGACATGAACGTTCCTGTCAAATTTCAGTTTCTTGCAAGTTCATTATTACCTTTTGTTTGCTCAGTCGTAATCCAGCTTTATTCCGAAGTGGTTCACTACAGTTGTAGTTTGCAGTGCTGTGTATTTGTGATGGCTCACAGAGCCAGAGGTTGCATCAACTCTCCGGACAGTTTTTGTTTTATTTGTGGGGAATATACCGTGAAAAAGCGGCAGAGGAACATTTCTGCATTTATTAAAAAAGTATATTTCGCATATTTCGGTTTGAAGTTAGGCGATCAAGACAAACCATGGGCTCCTCACAAAGTGTGCAAGACATGTGAGGAAGATCTACGCTTATGGATGAAAGGTAAAAAACAAGCATTTCGTTTTGGAATACCTATGATGTGGCGTGAACAAAGAGACCACAGCAGTGACTGCTATTTTTGCTCTTGCATTGTGAAGGGATACAACTTAAAAAATAAGAACGTAATAAGTTACCCCAACCTTCCCTCAGCAATTAGGCCTATGCCTCATAGCAACGAAGTACCTGTGCCTGAACCACCAAAATCTTTGGATCATATTTGTGTGGACGGTTCTGATCAGGATGAGACTCATCAGATGGCTTTTCCTGATGAGTCCAGTACTTCCGAGTTTGAAACTGAACCATATCCAAAACCTGAACTTTTCTCTCAAGCTGAATTGAATGATTTAGTCCGGGATTTAGGACTCCCAAAAGATGCTGCCCAACTGCTAGGTTCTCGGCTTAAACAGAAAAATCTATTGTCACCAGGAACAACTTTTTATTGGTACCGCAACCGCGAGACACAATTTTTGAAGTATTTCAGCAAAGAGGAAGATTTGGTATTTTGCAACGATATATACGGAGTGATGGAAAAGTTTAAACTCAAGTATGATCCTGCTGAATGGCGGCTGTTCATTGATTCGTCAAAAGACAGCATAAAAGGTGTTCTTCTTCATAATGGCAACACATTCGCTTCAGTTCCTATTGCTCACTCTGTTATTCTCCAAGAAAAATACGAGAATTTGGCCCTGATTCTTCAGAAGATTCGTTATGATGAGCATAAGTGGATGATTTGTGGAGACTTTAAAATTCTATCCATGCTATTAGGGCAGCAATCCGGTTTCACCAAATATCCCTGCTTCCTTTGCTTGTGGGATAGCCGGGCCCGCGACCTACACTGGGGGAAAAAAGACTGGCCAATTCGGGAGTATTTGAGACCCGGTGAGAAAAATGTTCTTCATGAGAGCTTGGTACCTCGTGATAAAATTCTATTACCACCTCTCCACATTAAGTTGGGTCTCATTAAGCAATTCATCAAGTCCCTTCCAAAAGATGGTGAGTGCTTTCGGTACCTTTGCTCAAAGTTCCCCCGACTTTCTGAAGCAAAGCTAAAGGAAGGAGTGTTTGTTGGCCCTGATATAAGGAAACTCATTTCAGATGGAGCATTCGCTGAAACGATGTCTGAGAAGGAAAAAGAAGCCTGGGATTCCTTCAAGGATGTTGTTCTCAAATTCTTGGGGAACAGGCGGGATGAGTACTATAAGGATATTGTTGCCAGGATGCTCAATGCCTTCAAAGAACAAGGCTGTAACATGAGCCTGAAAGTCCATTTCTTGCACTCCCATGTGAACTACTTTCTCGAAAACTTGGGGGCGTACAGTGAAGAACAAGGTGAAAGGTTTCACCAGGACATCAAGGACGCAGAGAGAAGGTACCAAGGAAGATGGAACACCACTATGATGGCTGATTTCTGCTGGTTGCTGCTGCGGGAAACCCCAGATGAAAAATACGCCAAGCAGCGCACCAAGAGAAGCATTCGGGGGAAGAAGAAACGGGCCCACCAGGAGATTGATTGACCCAAGAATGACTTTAAAATCTAAACTGTGTTGACAAATATCGTGTTTTTACTAAACTTTGAAATAAAAATTTGCTAGTTATTACCACAGTGTCGGATCTCATTTATTAGAATTTTATTTTCACACCATCGGGTGTTTGTCTTCATGTATTGCAATGGTGCGGTTTGCGTTGTCTATTCTTACATACATACCTGTACAACATTTTTTGCACATTTCTTTGCTTTGCTTTGTGTCTGACCTCGCTCTTATATGCTCAATGTTTGTGCACATGTATGTGGCTGTTTTAAGTGCAGACAATTTTGCTACCATCACAGTGTGTTTTGTTGACATTACTCTATTCTTATGTGCTGCCTTGTTACAATTTTCTTTATTCTTATTTGAATAACTATTAAACAATTAGTATAAAGAATTCATCCAAGAAACTTTTATCTCGATCGCACTCAATCTGAAACGTTCACCTCAAACTGCTAACCCAATGTAGCAAAAAATCTGTACGTGATGGAGCAAATTGGTTACCAGATTTGGATTCAGCGCACCAAAAAATGTAAAAATCAATCGAAACATTAGAGGCAGTTTAAAAAAAAATTATTAGACTGTACATTAAAATCCCACAAGATTAAGTCTATTGTAATCTAAGCCTACAGTCACATTCATTATATCATCCCATTCAGAAGTCCAGTAACCCAGGGGGAAGTATGAAAGTATTATCCTCACACACATTATCTTCCACTTCTAATAACAAACTCTCATACACTCTTGTGGAAATAAAAGGCAGTTGAATAATATGCAAATCTTCCCGATGAATCACTTCTCTCCCTTACCTACCTCTCTAGCAGTTTGCACACATTTATAGGCTTTTGGGCTAGTAATACCCCCATCTACAGAGAACCATGTTTCTGCTATAGACAATAAATTTATTGTCTCTCTGCAATAAGAATCATGCAAAATATGCCATTTGTTTCCTGCCAAACACTCATTAATCAAGGAACTACATGACACACATTTAGAGGGAGGAACTGACCTCTCCAAGGACATACAAATAGGTAGTATTCAATACAAATCCTTTCAAATTCTATTCCTTTCTTCCCTAATATTATTCTTTTCTAACAACCCACTTCTTCTCATCCCCAAGATAGAAGGAGTCCCACGAACTTAAGGTATCTTAGAATAGCGCATCTTGATGTAAATTCCTTTATCACCACTCTAGCCGGAGACTTTCCATCCGCTCTATTTAGGCTCCATTCCAGATCACATCGTCTTAGGTACACAGATAATCACCACAGCATCCTCAGTAACTCAGGTAAGCAGCACAGTATTGAGGGCCGCCTATGAGAATAGAAATTTAAAGGCCACTAATGTCTCAGGGGTGACATTTTGCATCAAGGGGTAGGGCTTGATCACCACTTGAGCCAGAGGGTTCCCATGCCTTTTTCTTGGGCTCTCTTCCAGATCACAGCATCCCAAATGCCCAGATTAATCACATCTAGATCAATAGACATTGCTTACAAGTAGACAGCCCTTATTTCTCTTTCTTGCTTCTGATGTACAATGCAAGAGGGAGAATGTTTGCTTCTTTTAAAAAGCTGATTGTTTTCTATATCTTTCTTTTTGATGGCTAATAAGCATGTATTTTACCTATAGGAGGATGAACAGGATTTATAACTTCTGTTCCTCTTATGTATTATGTACAAGCAATAGTTCTTTGATAGGAATCTGTTTTGGAATGTAGAGATTCATTGTGAAATACCATTTTCAATAAAGGATTTGTACTTATCCTTAGAAGGATTGTGCACCTAACAAAAAAATGTACTAAGGACTCAATTCGCCTTTTCAGTTTGCACTCTTTTCTTCTAGTCACATCAATAGTTTGTTTTCCTTTCCTGTATACCTTCTCAGTGTGACCTCCTTTAACATCTTTTCTTTCCTCTTCTGACTTTATCTTCAATTCTTTCTTTCTGTTGTCCGCATCTTCAGCATCTTTACCTCTGTTGGTTACTTACTCTGTTTCTTTACGTTTCCTGATTATCTCTTGAGTTCATTCTCTTTTCCACATCTTTTAATTGATCACATTATTCTCTTGATTCTTAGCAACACAATCCTTTCTAATGGTCACATTTCTCTTCTGAATCATACAGTTCAGCACTGAAGCCTGAGAACACCTCCCTGAAATATTAGTGCTAGTCACTATTAGGCACATTCCGTGGCACGAATAGCGGGGATGGATGTCTCGTTGGGACGTCCAGCCCCACTATTCATTCCCCCTCCCGACCCCGTCTAACTTCCATGCTCATTGTACGGGGAAGTTAGACAGTGGCAGGGAATGGGCGGATCAGGGGCGGCATTAAGGCAGGCGGTGGGCGGTCGTCGGCCCCGGACATACAGGGCTGATTCCAGTGTCGGCCCTGTACGTCCAGGGCTGACGGCTTGGATGGGGAACTTATTCCACCTCTGAGGTGGAATAAGTTCCCCGATGCGGGAGGAACAGCAGGCCCGAGGCTGGGAAGGGGCGGCAGGGGGCAGAGGGCATTTCCCGCAGCTCGACCCTGACCCTGGGAGACGAGATTGGGGGTCAGGCTGCGGAGAAAGAACTTTTGGAGCCGGCGGGCAGGGATCACGGCTTTTCAATGGAGCTGTGGTGCCATAGAAACCAGACGCCATAGCACCACGGCTCCATTGAAAAGCCCTAAGTTAATTGGGCAAGGCCTGTACATGCAGGCCTGACGGAATTGGGGTCCTAGCCTGCATGTACAGGCCTGGACGCGATTCTGTTCCCATGGAGCTAGACATGCCCTGCGGGATCAGAATCGTGACTCCTCTGTATTTCCTGTTCTGACTGGGTGCACAGAGGGCCTGGACGTCGGGGATAGAATCGGACTGTATATGATTATTCAGACCAAAGACTGATGAAAATACATATCCGTTCCATCGCTGAGTTTCTGCAATAAAATAGTTAAAGGATACTATCAGATTTCTAAAAATATATAATTGTAAACTATTTACTATATGAAGCTAGGTTTATGGAATTTGCATGAGTTTGCAAACAGCCATATTGTAATAGTGAGAACTTGGCTTCTGATATTACTGCTTCTGTGCAGCATATTCCGATTGCTCCAGTGGTAACTTTGGAATATTGTTTGATGAGCATATGACCTTGAAAGACCAACTAAGATCGATAGTCCACAGTGCCTTTTTAAAACTAAGGCTATTGCGGGGTTACACTATATTTTGTCATTTGCTGATTTTAGTTCCATCCTTCATGTCCTGATATTATGTAAATTAGACTATTGCTATGGACTGTGACCAGCAAGAAGCACCCAGGGCATGATGGCTCTGCTCCCTTGCACCCTTTGGTTCTTGCTTTCAATGAAACAGACTAGGCTGGATGTCTCTTCCTGGTATTATTACCATCCAGATCTTGCAAACTCTCCAAAAGGCATACTCAAAAGAAAAGAAAAAAGAAAAACAAAACTTAGGAGTCCTCTCCCATATTGCCTAGGTTTGCTTGGCCTGCAGACCTGCTTCTCTCCAGCAGGTTCTGTCTTATGGTTGTCCAAAGTTCCCCCTTTGGGAGAGGGGATTCTTCCTCCTCCCCTGCTCTGTGTCCAGGGGGTCAGGCTCCATAGTTCAGTTTCCCCAGTACAGTACATAGGAATCCTTCTTATAGCTCAGTGATACCATTCAGCACAAGTTCCAGCACTGCTGCAATGTAGCTTTGGGTTAACGAAACAGCTAATCCAGTTCGGGTATTCTCTCTGTAGCATAAAACAACTTAGTAGCCACAAACATTTACCATTGTCCTGCAGATCAAGTTCCAATCCTCTAAGGAAACAGTTACAAGGGTGAAGGGCTCTGTCATCCATCCTTCCAGTTGCTTTCCACTGGGCCTCCCCAGTGTCCTTCCCCATTGAGCTGACAATTGCTGATAAACACACCGGTTTCTCAAAAGCAAAGCAATGTACCTAAAGCTGTCAGGCTGCTGCTATTCCATGTCCATGGCAATTTCGTCCTCGTCCGCTGGTGGGGAAGTTAGTAGCCACTCCATCGCCTCCTCGCTGCTTCCTGGTTCCTCTGGAAGTTCCACTTCCTGGAAAGTGGGAGGACAAAACGCCCTCCCCACCTGGGCTCTAGTAACATAGTATATGATGGCAGATTAAGACCAATATCGTCCATCTAGTCTGCCCAGTAAGGTAGCTAGAGTGGTTGTAATTGCAGCTCTTTGCAGGTCAGTTCCCCTCTGTTTATTGAAGTATAAAACATATTTAAGTTTACTTTGATTACATCTTCTTTCTATAAAGGGATCCACTGTGTCTGTCCTATGCCATTTGTGAGACTGTGCCGGTCTTAGGTGGTTGCCTTGACCTGGGCATAGCCTGAATTTGTGGAAATAAGTACACTGCAGTCGTGACCAGAGTGAAAATTAAGGTTGGGTTTTATTCCCTTTCCCTTGAGGATGTCATAGAATAAGGACAACATAAAAGAACGGTTGCTTCACCGGTGCAGAGGATTCTTAACAAATAATAATTATGCTTCTTTCCAGCAAATAAAGTCCATCACATTTCCAATGTGCAAAAATACAGTTTCTTTCTTGCTCCTTTTCTTAACAGAGAGACTCTATGTTATCAGCCACACATAAAGCACATTCCATGGGCTCAGGGATGTTTTCTGGGCTATAGCTCTCCCACTGCATAGGGCCAGGACTGGGTCCTGTGTATGGACACTGAGCCCCTGTGAAGCTGCTCTCCGAGCCTTGCCCTGGGGAAACCTCAGTTGCTGTGAGTTGGAGCTGCTTTTGGGTGTCCCAGATAGCAGGAGCTGTGCTGGGGATTTCTTCCCACGGCTTAGGCCAATAAGAGTTCACTAGCCTGTTGTAAGCCTGGCTTTTCCCACGGAGACCCCCTTCTCTCCCTTTACCAAAGATAGGGTACTTATCTCTTCCTGTGGAGAAGATGGTTTCAAACTCTTCTGCTTCTAGCCAAGGCTTTCTCTTTGCCCTGCAGCCTGCTCTTCTTTGGGAACACTGGTTACTGTGCTTAGCTGAAGGAAACTCACTTCCTGCCTTCAGTGAGCTTCCCTGGACGTGACCTCTGCCCTCTGTTGGCTTGGCTGTTTGCCTCGGTACGAGGACCCCTCTGGCTGGGAAGACTTTGCTACTGTCTTTCTTAGCTCTCCCGGGTTTACCAGCCTGCCTTTCTTCAGCCCTGGTTCTCCAAGGCAACGTGTCTTTCTGTAACTGCTTTAGAGTTCTGGTCTCACCTTCTCTCCAAGCCTGCAGTCAGACTTCCTTTGGTCTCTGCTTTCCTCCTCAAACTCAAACTCCTGCTTCAGCCCTAGTCCAGGCTCCAGCTTCCTTCCTTCCCTCCTTCCTAGTTCCAGCTCGCCTCCTCTCTGTGGGATTTCCCACCTGTTTTTATCTCTCTGCTCATCTAACGTAGAACGTGAGTCTGGGTCCAGGTGAGCCTGATTGGAACCCTCAATTCTTACTGCGTCACTAAAACCATGTGGAAAGTTTGTTTTCCTTTTCCCTGCCTCTCTGCATTGTGAATGCTGTAACTGCCCATGTGGCTGTAAGGTAAGCTCTTCTTTCTTATTATCTCTTAATATTTTAGGGTCTGTGCTGTCTACCTCATGACACATTTTGAATTCTGTCACTCTGTTTGCCCCCACCACTTCCATTGAGAGGGCATGCCAAGCATCCACCACCCTTTCTGTGAAAAAGTATTTTCTGACATTGCCTTTCAGTTTACCCCTTTGCAGCTTCATGTTAAGCCCTCTGGTTTTACAGCTTCCCCATCTTTGGAAGAGGTTTGTTTGTTCATTAATTCTCTTTAAGTATTTAAAGGTCTGAATCATATCTCCCCTGTCCTTCCTCTCCATAAGAGTGTACATTTTATTTATTTATTTTATTTTTATTACAGGCTCTTATATACCGCTCTATTCAGAATCAGCGCGGTTCACAATATAACAACATACCATAACAACAAACTGTTAGGTTTTACAGAGAACAAGGTCAGAGAACTTGGATAAAACATGGGACGTCATTACTGCAACTATTTACAAGAGTATTTACAAGAGTACATATTTAGGTCTTCAAGTCTCTTCTCATACGTCTTCTGAAGCAGGCTCCAAATCATTTTGGCTACCTTCCTCTAAACCAGGGATGACTAACTCCGGTCCTGGTGCACCGCAATCCGGCTTGGTTTTTGTGACATCCCTAATGAATATTCATGAGACATATTTGCATTCACTGCCTCCCATTGTATGCAAATAAAAGCCATGAATATTCATTAGGTCCATCATAAAAACCAGGCTGGATTGTGGCGCACCAGGACCGGAATTGGATACCCCTGCTCATAATCATTTCAAGTGGTTTTATATCCTTTGTGAGATATGGTGTCCAAAACTGAACACAATACTCCAAGTGAGGCCTCACCAATGACTTGTACAGGGGCATTGATACCTCCTCTTTTCTGCTGGTTATTCCTCTCTGTATGCAGCCCTGCACCCTTCTGGCTTTGGCTACTACCTTGTCACATTGTTTCGCCACCTTAGATCCTCAGACACTAGCACTCCGAGGTCTCTCTCCTGGTCTGTGCACACTAACCTCTCGCCCACTATCGCATACAATTCCTTTGGATTTCTGCATCCCAAGTGCATGACTCTTCACTTCTTTGCATTAAATAATTGCCAAGCATTAGACCATTCTTCCAGTGTTTTTAGATCTTTCCTGATGTTGTCCACTCCCTCAGAAGTGTCTACTCTGTTGCAAATTTTTGTGTCATCTGCAAAACAATCAGACCTTCCGCAATATCATTCACAAATACATTGAACAGTATCAGTCCCAGGACCAGTCCCTGAGGCACGCCATTATGCACCTTCCTTTCTTCTGAGTGCGTTCTGTTTACCACCACCTTCTGTCATTTGTCAGTCAACCAACTTTTGATCCAGTTCACCACCTTGGGATGTATCCCCAGGCTGCTCAGTTTGATAAGCCTCCTATGAGGAACAGTATTAAAGACTTTGCTAAAATTTAGGTATATCACATTCATCGCATGCTCTTGATCTAGATCTCTGGTCATCCAGTCAAAGAACTCAATCAAATTTGTTTGGCATGATCTTCCTCTGGTAAAACCATGTTGCCTTGGATTATGCAATCCATTGGTTTTCAGAAAGTCTACTATTCTTTCTTTGAAGAGCGCATCCATTACTTTTCCCACCACAGACGTATGGTTTATTGGCCTATAGTTTTTCATGTCTTTCCTTACCATTTTTGTGAAGAGGTACCACATTAGTCCTTCCACAGTCTTGTGGAACCTCTCCCATCTCCAAGGATCTATTAAAAACATACTTTTAAAGCCCTGACAAAACCTCTCTGAGCTCTTTCACTATCCTGGGATGTATCCCATCTAGTCCATGGCCTTGAATACTTTAGACGTACCAGGGAAACTCCACCTCCTCCTCCTCCTCCTTACTGAGGTGTCTGCCTGCCCTGTTTGGCTCTAAACGGCTACCCTTCCCCTAGCCCTTAAGGGGACCTGCACCTATTTCTCTGTGTGTGTGTTTTGCCTTATATTTACCTTCTTTGGGTCAGCCCAAGAGACAGGGATCCTCTGGTTTGATTCTTCCCTAGTCCTAGCTCCTCTTCCACCATAGGACCTTATATCAAAAAAGCATGGGACAAACACAGAGGATCTCTAAAGGAAAAAAGGGGACTGTTGTAGTCGTTGATATGGAAGGACAGACTAGATAGGCCATGTGGTCTTTTTCTGTCATCATATTTCTATGTTTCTATCAGCTTACCATTGTCGTACTTGCACTCCTTGTAGCTAGTACAGAATGCAACTGTTCGTCTATTGACAGGCAATGCCAGTTGTGAGCATAAACCCCAATGTTGCAGTGCTTTCATTGGCTGCCATTACAGCAGCATGTTAAATTTAAAGTGTGTGTAATGGGGTATATAGAATATTACCTGTCCCTCTCCAAAGGGATTATGAACAGTCCCCTTTAAGAGAGTCTGCAGTCCAGAGTTCAGGGCTAGGAAGGTGTGGTTCAGAAGCAGAGGTTAAGAACCCAGCAGGCTGCAGGAGCGAGAGAAGCCCATAGAGCCAGGTCCTTCCAAGGCAAGCCATGCAAAGGAATTCTGAGGTAGGAATTTTAAGTGGAGCTGGGGAGGACCAGCTTGTGGAGACTTAGCAAGCTGGGACAGAATTAAACTGATTTGTTTCCCTGAACCGCTGTCTGTTCTGGGTTTGTTTGTGGAGGTTTAACAAGTTGGGACTGAATAAAAACTGCTTTTGGTTTTCCCTGAACTGCTGTCTGGCCTGTGTGTTAAAGAAAACCACTTCCCACCACATGCCACACTACCCACATATGGTGGCAGTGGTGGGATTTCCTCTACTATGTGACAGAGGGCAAATCCACACACCCCAGGACTGGGCCTCTAAAGCAGGTCAGAGTTTGTTTGTATGAGCTAAAAGGGTTAATCTCGTCATAGCTAGAGAGTTTGAAGAAGGTATAGTCAGTGTCTGACAGGCTGTCTTTGTTTTGATCACTCATTGCAGCTAAAAATTTGTTAGAGCTAGAATACTGCAGAGTTAACTCAATTGCAGAAGAGGAAGCTGTGGTGGTGTTGCAGGAGAACAGTGACAAGCCAGGATGGAGTGGCTTCTCCAGATTCTGGCCAAAGGACAGCAGCAGCAACAACAACAATATCAACAGCAATAACAGTATCAGGAGCGACAACAGCAGTTTCAATGCATGTTGCTGGAAGGGCAGCAACAACAGCAGCAACAGTTGATTCAGGCCCTACAGAGACCACAACTCCACCCTCCAGCACAAGAGCTTCCTAAAATGATAGCAGAAGATGAACCGGAGCACGTTTTGGTGAATTTTGAATGAACTGCCCGCATGGCCAGGTGGCCAGAGGGGACATGGACTACTTGTTTGGGAAATCTGCTGAGGGGCATCAGTCAGGCTGCATTCCAGGATGTCAACCCAGACGGGCGAACTACATATTCAGCTGTCAAGGATGCCATATTGGAATGGGCTGGCTGTACCCCAGAGGCCTACCGCCAGCGATTTAGAAAGGGGGGGCTCCAGATAAAGGAGAAGTTTCACTATTGGTTGAAGAATCTCACATGGAAGTGGCTGCAAACAGAGAGAAAGACTGGGCCTGAGATAGCCAAGATTGTGCTATTGGAGCAGTTTTTGGAGAACTTGACCACCCCGATGAAACAGTGGGTACGTTGGCACCCAAAGCTTACACTGGAGAGTGCACTAGAAATAGCTGAAGGGTATTATGAAGCCCAGCCGATCACTGAAGCGGAGAGTCAGAGGGGGAAAAAATCACCTATTAGCCCAGGAGGACAGAAGGGGAAGCCGGAACATATGTTGGCTCTCATGTTCTGACCTCCAAAGTCACCTCCTAGGTGAGAGCATGGCCCCAGCCATGACTGCTTCACCTGTTTTAGACATGCAACACAAGGACACTTTGCTCGGGAATGTACCCTCGGTATGGAAGAACCCATGGATGTCAGCCTAACCACCCCTCACCCCTCTGCTTTTGTGGACACTCCCCACCCAGGGGCCGAGAACTTTGATTCCAGTGGAACTTGAGGGGACCCACCTCCAGGCCTTGATAGACTCCTGGAGTGTACGGACCCTCATTCACCAGGAAACTGTAACCCGATTTCAAATTGACTATGCAAAGACGGTAACATTAGCCTGTATGCATGAAGAGCAGAGACAGTATCCAATGGCACAAGTTTCACTTAAGACTCCAGCAGGCAAGCCACGTTCGAGATCATGGTGCTGCCCTGGCTACCGTATCCAGTGGTGATCGGCTGAGACTACCCAAACTTCAGAGCGATATGGGCCTGGCTAACTGACAGATCTGCTAAGTTGGACCAGGAAGATATCCCAGAGATCTTCCCCCTGGAAGACCCGGATCTATATGTTAAGACTCCCAAGCCTGCTAAGTCCCAGAGTCGGTGTTGCCAGGAAAAGATACGCTACCAACAGAACCTAGGGTCAGCTATTTGGGAGGGATTGGGGAGGGGGAGCCAGATCTGGGAATAGCTCAGGGCTCTGTGGTAGTGACTCAACTACAGTGGTCATTTTCCCAGAGTGGGGGCTGGGAGATGACCCAGGGAGCTTCAACAGGGCCCAGGAAGAGGATGAGTCCCTTAAACATGACTGAGAGTGGGTTTTGGAGGAGGATGGAGTTCCAGTAGGTAACGGGAGAGTCCCCTGCAAGAACCATTCCCTATTTTGTGCTAAAGTGAGATTTATTATACAGAGTGGCCGAGGGAGCCCTAGAGGGGGAAGAGGTAGAACAACTGAGAGTTCCCCGGCCCTATCATCAGCAGGCGTTATCATTGGCTCATAACTATTTATTAGGAGGACACCTGGGGTGAAGAAAACACTAGAGCATGTTTTAGCCTGATTTTTCTGGCCTGGGGTCCATAAACAGGTGCAGTTATATTGCCAGTCATGCACAACCCGCCAACTTCATAACCCTACCAGAGCCGGACATGCCTCTAGTGCCTATGCATATCATTGAAACTCTATTTGAAAGACTGAACATGCACCTGGAAGATCCCTTGGAGTGAACCAACCAAAGCAACAAGTATATTTTATTCATACTAGACTATGCTACTCGTTATCTGGAGGTCATTGCTCTAAGGAATATGAAGACTACTGTGTTCGCAAATGCCCTCTGGGAAATATTCTCACGGGTGGGAATTCTCAATGAGATCCTCACAGATCAAGTAATACCCTTTGTATCCAAGGTAATGAAGCACGTGTGTGCCTTGGTGAAGGTCAAGATGCCATGAATATCTATATATAACCCACAGACGGATGGCCTCATTGAATGATTCAATAAAACTCTGAAACAGATAATAAAAAAGTTCATGCAGGAGGATGAGAAGATTGGGACCTACTCTATTTGATTTTTGCCAGAGGTCCATGGGTTTTTTACCTTTGAGTTGCTCTTGGGAAGATGGCCAAGAGGCATATTAAATGTGATAAGGAAAACCTAGGAGGAAGCGCCCCGTGCCAGGCGTAATTTGGTGGAGTACAAGACCAACTGAGGAAAGCCGGGGAGATGGCCAAACTCAGTCTGGAAAATGCCCAAGCTGAGCAGGCCAGGGGCTGTAATCGGACAGCTGTGTACTGCACCTTCCAACCGGGTGACAGAGTTTTAGTCTTGCTGCCCTCATACGAGAACAAGTTACTCTAAATGGCAGAGGCCCTGTGAGATCAAAGTGTGTTAGTTTTTAAAATAATGCATGATCCCTTTAGTACTGTGGTGGATCGTCATCATAACATAGATCCCCCTGGAAGACCCAGATCTATATGTTAAGACTCCCAAGCCTACTAAGTCCCAGAGTAGGCGTCACCAGGAAAAGCTACGCTGCCAACAGAATCTGGGGTGGGCTATGTGGGAGGGATCAGGGAGGGGGAGCCCAGAGAAGAAACCCCTGGGGATTGCTCAGGACTCAGCGGTAATGACCCAAATACAATGGTCACTTTCCCAGAGTGGGGGCTGGGAGAAGACCCAGGGAGCTTCAAAAGGGCCCAGCAAGAGGAAGAGTCCCTTAAACATGATTTATTATACAGAGTGGCTGAGGGGGCCCTAGAGGGGGAAGAGGTAGAACAACTGAGAGTTCCCTGGCCCTATCATCTGCAGGTGTTATTGGTGGCTCATAGCTATTAATTAGGAGGATATCTGGGTGAGGAAAAATAATAAAAACAATTAAAAAAAGGTACCACTTATATGGGAGTGGAGGTTTCTTCTCTCTCTTTGACGGCAGCTCCGACAGTTTTAGTTAAAAAATAATTTATTTACCTGCATGTTTTAGGTCAGTGGATCACTTTATTTTGTTGTTTGTGACACTTTGATCACCATATTTGGGTTTTGATTTTGAGTTTTCTAATTAGTTAAGCATTTTACTGCTGATTGTTTATTTACTTAAATTTTTTGCTTTACATTTTATATTCATTTGAAAGGACATTTTAGAACAGGGGTCACCAACCTGCGGCCCGCGGGCCACATGCGGCCCGCGAGGTCCCTTCGTGCGGCCCGCGAGGCTCTACCCCGGTGCGGCCCGCCAAGGATGCTGCTACAAGTACCGGCAAACTCACCGACTCCTTCTTCTGCAGCCGCGGCTCCCTGCCTCTTAGGGAACCGCGGCTGTGCTTGTAAAATCATCGCTGAGCCCTTCCTGTCTTGACGGGCTCCGTGCAGCATTGTCCCGCCTCCAAAGGAAGTGGTAAACAACTTCGTTTAGAGGCGGGACAATGCTGCACGGAGCCCGTCAAGACAGGAAGGGCTCCGCGATGATTTTACAAGCACAGCCGCGGTTCCCTAAGAGGCAGGGAGCCGCGGCTGCAGAAGAAGGGAGGGAGCTGACATGGAATAATTTTCAAAGCAGAAGTACAGGTATGAGCATTATTTTTTTCGCGGGGGCGGGGAGAAGGGGGGTGCGGCCCGCGAGTCTACCGGTAGTCGGCTGTGCGGCCCACGGCCCTCTGGAGGTTGGTGACCCCTGTTTTAGAAGGAATGTGTAGGCTGCCTCGGGAATGTGCAAATTTAAACATCAGCAGCAGGGTAGCGATGTTGCAAATGTATCTCTAAATATCAGTGCCACATATGAAATAATGGCGCACCCATCAAGGAATCTAGATGTTGCTATCGGGTGAAAGGGTAAACATCTGTGCATGTGAAAATAGGCAGGCAGGAACATACAAAAGCGACATAGCTAGAAACGAGGCTGGAAACATGCATGTTGTTGTGAGATGCAGCTGCACATGAAGCAGATGACAGCCCTCAGTGAAGGCCATAGGTTGTATGGGGAACAAGGATGCCAGCAGGGAGGGGATCAGGATATGAGCAGCATCTAGGAGCAGGGGGTGTTGCAGGATGCCATGTAAGGACTGCTGTACTATACACTGAAGACACCCCCTCTCCATTTCAAAGAGTCTGGTGCGTGACAGGAAGGTGAACAGTATGAACTTGGTTAATGCTAAGCAGTATATCCCCCTCTTGGCACCAGATGCTTCTGGATACTTTTTGAAGGTGTGAATAAACAGGTAGACAAAAGTGAGTCAGTTGATATAGTGTATCTGAATTTCAGGAAGCCTGTGACACGGTTCCTCATGAGAGACTCTTGGTGAAATTAAAAATTCATGGGATAGGAAGCAGTGTACTATTGTGGATCTGGAACTGGTTAAAAGATAGAAAGCAGAGGGTAGGGCTAAATGGTCAATTTCCCAGTAGAGAAAGATGAATAGTGGAGTACCCCAGGGATCTCTGCTGGGTCCGCTGCTTTTTAACATATTCGTAAATGACCTGGAAAAAGGAATATGGAGTGAGGTAATCAAATTTGCAGATGACACAAAATTATTCAAAGTTGTTAAAACCCATGAGGATTGTGAAAAAATGCAAAATATAGAAAGACTAGGGGACACGTAATCAAACTCTGGAATTCGTTATAGGAGGATGTAATAAAAGCTGTTAGTGTAGCTGGGTTTAAAAAGTTTTGCACAAGTTCCTAGAGGAAAGGTCTATAAACCATTATTGAAGAGGACCCAGGAAATCCACTGCTTGCCCCACTACAAGCATTGTGGAACCTGTGTGTTTTTTGGGAAAACTGCTAGGTACTTGTGACCTAGATTGGCCACTGTTGGAAACAGGATACTGGGGTTAATGGACCTTGGGCTGACCCAGTATGGCATATCTTATGTTCTTATGGATAGCATTTCACTGATGTGCCACAATATGCTACACTACATACATGACACCAACAAGGGCAGCTCTCTGTTATCATCTTCATTGTTTTGAGAGGTGGGTCTCAGACTGGCAACCCTTATATCCAGAGGTGGGTGTCCTGCTGGAGTAACCATCTAGTACCCTGGGTGGCTGCTGTGATCTAGTCAACTGCGCACCTTCCTTCAATGCTGTTGCTCATTCAGTCCTGTGTTCTGTATGTCTGCAGGGTTTCTGTCTGCAAAGCACCATAGACAGAACCATGTGGAATGTGTGCCATGAATCCACTGTGGCATGTGCAGGACTCCATCTCCACCCATGTATCTGTTGCAATAGCCCTGTGTCATGCTTGCAGAGAAGCTCTGACCCTATATGATAACGGACATATGTCCTTATGTCTCATATCCTGTAGGTGGTCATGTAGCAAATCATCTCACACACAAAGGCAGTGCAACAGCAAACCCTTAGGAAAAGGCCAGCAAGCCATGCTGACATGAAGTTACGTCACACATTCCACACAGTTGTGTCTATGCTGCGCTGAAGACAGAACCTTACAGACACACAGGGTGCAAGATGGAATGAGCACCAGGCTTAGAAGGAGGGTGAGCATTTGACTGCATCACAGTAACCACTCAGAGATCTGGATGGCTACACCAGCAGGATACCTGCCTCTGGATGCTGGTTTGAAACCCACCTGTGGAAACCTTGCATGAGAAACCTAGGTGTATTTTTGATCATCTCTGGGCAGCAGCCATGGAATGGGGAGTCCTGTAGCCTGATCCTCCTGTAACCATTCAAGCAGGCGACACCTCTTTTGCTAGCAGCGCAAGATTTCACAGCAAATCCTGTATTTGCATTCATCGAGTGGGTGACACCATGATAAAGTACATGCTGATAGCTTGGAGTAAAACAAACAGAACCTTCCCAAAAAGCACCTGATAGGAAAGAAAAAGGATACATCTATGTGGCTGCAGAACACAGAAATGTGTGATCCTGACCTAGGCCCACAACAGGCTGATTATGGCACTAGCCTCAAGACCCTACCTGCTAGCCCTATAAGCATGGAGACTCGTGCATTCCCATTATAGCCTACCACCCCTTGGCTCCATGGACAAAGGCAACCATATGCAGGAGCACATACTGCCCTATGGATCCCTTGGTTGCCCTTTTTGGTGCACACCTGGCCCTGGGGCATCAATGTCCAGCCTTACATAAGAACATAAGATATGCCATACTGGGTCAGATCAAGGTCCATCAAGCCCAGTATCCTGTTTCCAACAGTGGCCAAACTAGGTCATACGTACCTAGCAGTTTCCCCAAAAGACACAGGTTCCACAATGCTTGTATTGGGTCAAGCATTGATATCCTGGGTCCCTTCTTAATAATGGTTTATGGCCCTTTCCTCCAGGAACTTGTCCAAACCTTTTTTAAACCCAGCTACACTGACAGCCTTTACTACATCCTCCGGTAACAAATTCCAGAGTTTGATTACATGTTAAGTGAAAAAATATTTTCTCTTATTTGCCTTAAATAGTTTACCCTGTAGCTTCATTGCATGTTCCCTAGTCTTTCTATATTCTGATAACGTAAATAGTCGATCTACGTTTACCCATTCCACTCCGTTCATTAATTTATAGACTTCTATCATATCTCCCCTCAGCCGTCTTTTTTCCAGGTTAAAGAGTCCTAACCTTTTTAGCCTTTCTTCAAAGGGGTATCCTTCCATCCCCTTTACCATTTTGGTGGCTCTTCTCTGTACCTTTTCTAACAATGCTATATCCTTTTTAAGAAACGGCAACCAGAACTGCACACAATATTCAAGGTGTGGTTGCACCTTGGAATGATACAGAGACATTATAATATCCTTTGTTTTATTTTCCATTCCTTTCTTTATGATACCTAGCATTCTATTTGCTCTCTTGGCTGCCGCTGCACACTGGGCCGAGGGTTTTAATATGTTATCCACAATGATGCCTAAATCTTTTTCCTGGGTGGTGGTTCCTAATGTGGAACCTTGCATTGTGTAACCATAGTTTGGGTTGTTCTTCCCTAGGTGCATAATTTTGCACTTGTCCACATTATTTATTTATTTATTTTATTGTTCTTATATACCGCACTCTTAAAAATCAGCGTGGTTTACATAAAACGAATATTGTGCCGGTCGACACTTACAATGAAACAGGGGAATGAAACTTGGACTTGAACAGGGGAGCTATATACAATATTAAGAGAAATAACTACAATATGTATCTACAGTATGTACATTCTTAGGCAGGTTTTGAGTTGGTTGCTGTTGTCTACATAATAGAAGGTGTTGGGTTGGTGTATTGAGAGTAGTGTAGGAGAAATAGGTGATGTTTTAACGCCTTTCTGAATTGTGTCAGGTTTGTTATGGCTCTGATGGACGCTGGGAGAGCATTCCAGCAGCTGGGTGCATATAGTTTGAAGGCTCTGTTTTTTGTTGATTTATTGCATTTCGTTATCTCTTTGGGGATCTGTAGGGTATTGGCAGTGCAGGATCTTCTATCCCTGTTTGCTGAAATGGGGTGAACCAGGTTCATTAAGGCTATAGGAGCTAATTTGTTGATTACCTTGAAGGTTATGATGTTTACTTTATAGGCTAACCTACAGTATATTGGGAGCCAATGTAGGCTCTTGAGGACGGGGGTAATGTGATCCCCTCTAGAAGCTCCACTTAGGACATAGGCGGCCGCATTCATGGCTAGCTGTAGGGGGTTTAAGGTGCTCTTGGGTAGGCCATGTAAGATCACATTGGCATAGTCGATGTGAGGCAGAATCAGGGCCTGGAACACTGATCTGAAGTCCTCGGGTTGCAACAATGGTCGAAGGTGTCGTAGAGTTCGTATCTTGTGGTATATTTGTTTGATGGTATTGTTGATGTGTGTTTTGAAATTGAGCTGTTGGTCCAAGGTAACGCCTAGGTAACGGATGCTGGGTCTACTTGAGAGTTCTGCATCTCTTATCTTCAGGGTTGGCGGAGGAGTGAATGATTGGTCTCTAGAAACAAATAGTATGTTGGTTTTGCTAAAGTTGATCTTAAGGCCTTGTGAGTGAAGCCAGTCGGTTATGGCATCAAAACATTTAGTCAGTTGAGTGAGGTCGGGGTTTTCAGTCATGAACGGCGTATAGAGCAGAACGTCGTCAGCGTAGAGTAGGCATGAAATGTTGAATGAACGGATTATGTCACATATAGGTTGCATGTAGATATTAAATAGGAGAGCGGAGAGAGACGAGCCTTGGGGGACACCGTGCTGTTGAAGGAATGGCTGTGAGGTTGCAGTACCGATTCTAACTTGCTGCCATCTGTCGGTAAGATAAGATTTGCACCATAGCCATGCTGATTCACATATCCCTTTATCTTTGAGTCGAATTAGGAGTTGCTTATGGTTCACAGAATCAAATGCAGCAGCGATATCTAAGAAGATTAGAGCATACCCCTGTTTGATGTTGTCAATCCCGGTAATTAGTGTGTTGATGAGGGTGGTAAGGAGCGTTTCCACACCGTGGTATTCCCTGAAGCCGTGTTGGCTCTTATCAAGGGGGGCATAGGAGTCTATATGGTCTTGTAACTGCCGTTGGGCAACTTTCTCAATTATTTTAGATAGTAGCGGAATGCTCAAGATGGGTCGATATGACTCGACCTTCTTGGCGTCCAGTTTGGTGTTCTTCAGGAGGGGTCTGATGGTTGTATGCTTGAGGGTTGATGGGAATTGGCCCGAGGAGAAGGAGTGGTCGATGATTTTAGCTATTATTGGGCTGATCTCCTGACGCAGTGACCTTATCCAGGAAGCTGGGCAGGGATCGCTGGGGGCAGTGGTGGCATTGATGTTGGCTAAGGTGTTCGCAATGCTTGAATGTGAAGGTGCTGAGAAGGAAGTTAGTTGCATGGGTGGATTCTTGATAGGGCAAGACGGGTTAGCTTTGCGTACGCTGTTGCTTTTAGCTATCATGAAATCAGCATAATCTTGGGGATGTATCGAGCTTACGTGGGGTGCTGAGGATTCCTTTGTAAGGGTCTTCACCAAGATGAACAGGACGTGGGGCTTGTTGAAGGATCGGCTGAGCAAGTCGGAGTGGTATTCTTTTATTTTGGTTGATATTAGATTGCGGTGGGCTTGTAGGCAAGAGTTGTAGTGTTCCAGGTCTGGTGCTGTGCGGGACCGTCTCCATTTTCTTTCTGATTTTCTTAGCATCCGTAGTGAGGTCTTTAATTCAGTGGTGTACCAGCATGCCAGTTCCCTCTTTTTATGTTGCTTCTCGATAATATCAGGTCTAGTTTGGGTGGGCAAGTGAGCAAATGAGCTCAGGTTGTCGTTCCATGAGACGATCATTTCGTTGAGATTTGATGCAGTGGTTGAGATGTTGGGGAGGACATTAGTGATGATCTCCTCACTGTCGAACGGTCTAAAGCGTCTGGCGTGAGTGGCCCCTTTGTCAGCTAGTCTTAAGGTTTGTTCTCTTTCTTGGTGTGATGGCAGTTGAAAGCTGATTAGATTATGGTCAGACCATGGCACGGGGGAGGTAGTAACATTGAACTTGTGGTCTGGACAGACTTCAGGACGAGGGCTGAAGATCAGGTCTAGCGTGTTTCCTTTTTGGTGTGTGGGGGCTTCGACTATCTGTTCATAGTATAGGTTACTGAGTGCTTCGAGGAAGGCTCTGGAATGGGCATCCTGTAGGGATGGTAAGTTGAAGTCTCCCATTATCCAGTTTGGCTTTCGTGTGTTTTGAGGGTTAGATGCTAGCTCAATTATTGTTGCCAGATCGTCTGTGGAGGAGGATGGTGACCTGTAGATAAGGTTAATTGTATTAAAGTTGTTAGCTATAGTGATAGAATCAAGGTGAGTTGTGCTGTTGGAGCTGATTGTCTGGTATTGCAGGTTCGTTCTGGCAAGGATGAATGCTCCACCCCCTCTGCGGTCAGCTCTATGGCAGGTGTAGATCGAGAATTCAGGGGGAGTAAGTTGGTTGAGGATCACAGAGTCTGAATTATTGAGCCATGATTCTGTTACAAGTAGCATGTCTAGGTCGAGGTGTAATATGATGTCAGGGATTACTGGCCACTTCTTACGGATAGACCGTGCATTTATGAGAGCACATTTCAGATTGCGTGGGAAACTTGGCTGCTTAGGTTTAGTGGAGTGTATGAGTGGTATATGGATCAGGTGAGAGTGAGGGTTCTGGGGGTGCTCTGTTGGTGGAAGATGAGCCTTGGTGTAGTTTCTCCTTCCTAGGCCACTTATGATCATAATTGCGTTATGGTTGGATGCAGCGGAGAGAGATCCTAAGAGGGTGTGTATGAGTAAGTATAGGATGCCTGTGATTATGCTGGGGGGAGTCATTTTCTGCAGAGATACAGAGTTAAAGCTGGGCAGTATTAGGTTGAATTGTAACACTGCTGTAGTGAGGCGCTACAATGTGTACTAATAAGGTGAAACGCTAAGTTCTCTCACATCTGAGGTGAAAGCGTTGCAAAGTAAACTGTTATAATAAAAACGCTACAGTGTATCACGTCTAGCAGATAGTAAAGGTTACAGCGTCATATATATACACTATTTAACAGCCTGGCCTCTTAGAGCTACTGCAGCACTGGAAGCATCAGCGAGGAAGGGATTTTTAAACCTGCTTTGTTCTCATCAGATGGTTTCAATATTGGTTTAAGTTTGAAGGCAGCCTGAGTTCTGGCGATATCTGCTGGCTTTTTGACTTTTGGTCCACGCCTAAGGGCCACGCCAAAGGGCCCTCTGGCAAGGCCCTCAAGCGCAGGCCCGCAGGCGCGGGCGCGCCCGATCGGCGCTCCTTTTGAAGCTGTTCGTGGCTGCCCCGATTGGGCAGCTCTTGATCCAGGGGGAGGTGCGTTGGTCCGGCGTGCTCTACCCCTCAACGGGGGAGCCGATGGAACGCCAGAGTGAAGCTGGAGTCAAGAGGACGTCGGGCCCGATCGGCGCTCCTTTTGAAGCTGTTCCTGGCTGCCCCGATTGGGCAGCTCTTGATCCGGGGGGAGGTGCGTTGGTCCGGCGTGCTCTACCCCTCAACGGGGGAGCCGATGGAATGCCGGAGTGAAGCTGGAGTCAAAAGGACGTTGCGCCCGATCGGCACTCCTTTTGAAGCTGTTTCTGGCTGCCCCGATTGGGCAGCTCTTGATCCGGGGGGAGGTGCGTTGCTCCGGCGTGCTCTACCCCTCAACGGGGGAGCCGATGGAACATTAAATTTCATCTGCCATTTTGATGCCAGTCTTCCAATTTCTCAAGATCCTCTTGCAATTTTCCACAATCCTCATGGGTTTTAACAACTTTGAATAGTTTTGTGTCATCTGCAAATTTTATTACCTCACTCGTTATTCCCTTTTCCAGGTCATTTATGAATATGTCAAAAAGCAGCAGACCCAGCACAGATCCCTGGGGTACACCACTATTCACCTTTCTCCATTGGGAAAATTGGCCATTTAGCCTTACCCTTTGCTTTCTATCTTTTAACCAGTTCCTGATCCACAATAGTACACTGACTCCTATCCCATGAATTTTTAACTTTGCCAAGAGTCTCTAATGAGGGACCTTGTCAAAGGCTTTCTGAAAGTCCAAATACACTATATCAGCCGACTCATCTTTGTCTACCTGTTTATTCACACCTTCAAAAAAAAACAAAACAGATTAGTAAGACAAGATCTTCCTTGTCTAAAGCCATGTTGGCTGTCTCACATTAAGCCATGACTATCTACATGTTCAGCAATTTTGTTCTTTATGATGGTTTCTACCATTTTTCCTGGTACTGACATCAGGCTCACTGGTCTGTAGTTGCCAGGATCACCCCTGGAACCCTTTTTAAAAATTGGTGTTACGTTGGGCATCCTCCAGTCTTCAGGTATTACAGATGATTTTAATGATAGTTCACAGATTATTAATAGCAGGTCTGCAATCTCATATTTCAGTTCTTTCAACACCCTTGGATGTATATCATCCGGTCCAGGTGATTTGCTACTCTTCATTTTATCAAATAGTTGTAATACATCTTCCCGATATTTCCTTTAATTCTTCCGCACCTTTAAATACCACTTCAGTCATGGGTAACATCCCTACATCTTCCTCAGTAAAGACCAAAGCAAATAATTCATTCAGTCTCTCCGCTATCGCCTTGTCTCCTCTTATTGCCCCTTTAAACCCTCTATCATCTAATGGACCAACTGACTCACAGGTTTCTTGCTACGAATGTACTTGAAAAAGTCTTTATTACACGTTTTTGCTTTCACAGCAAGCTTCTTCTCAAATTCTTCCTTTGCCTGCCTTATCAATGCCTTGCATTGAACTTGCCAGTGCTTGTGCTGTTTCCAGTTTTCATCATTTGGCTGTTTTTTCCATTTCCTGAAAGATGCTTTTTTGGCAACAACAGCCTCTCTGACCTCACCTTTAAACCATGTTGGCAGTTTTTGGGACTTCCTTCCACTTTTCTTAAAGGATGGAATACAGCCGGTCTGGGCTTCCAAGATAGTATTTTTAAACAACACCCAAGCTTGATGTAAGTCTTTAACCTTTGCAACTGCTCCTTTTAGTTTTTTCTTAACTATTTTCCTCATTTTATCATTGTCTCCCTTTCAAAAGTTAAAAGGTAGTACTGTGGATTTCCTTACTATCCCTCCTCCACTATTTAAATCAAACACGATCATGCTATGATCACTATTGTCAAGTGGCCCCAACACCCATATCTCTTACACCAGATCTGGCATTCCATTAAGGACTAGGTCCAATATGGCTTCCCCTCTGGTCGGTTCATGAACCAGCTGCTCCAAGAAGCAGTCATTTATTTCATCTAGGAACTTTATCTCCCTAGCATGTCCTGTCGTGACACTGACCCAGTCGATACCGAGGTAATTGAAATCACCCATTATTATTATTGTGCTGTAATGTTTGTTAGCTTCCTTGTTTTCTTTGAGCATTTCATCATCCATTTGTTCATTCTGGCCAGGCAGTCGATAGTACACCGCCACTGCCATCGCCTTCCCCTTTTTATATGGGATTTCAATCCATAGAGATTCTACAGGAAATTTTGTTTCCTGCAAAACGTTAATCTTTTCTGACTTAATGCCCTCTCTAACATAGAGCGCAACCCCTCCACTAATTTGATCATCTCTATCATTATGATATAGTTTGTATGCAGGTATCACAGTGTCCCACTGGTTGTCCTCCTTCCACCATGTCTCTGAGATTCCAATCATATCTAACCTCTCATTTAGTGCTATATATTTTAACTCTCCCATCTTACTTTTTAGACTTCTAGCATTTGCATAGAAGCATTTTAAAGACTGTATTTTATTCATATTAATCTGGCCATTGGTAGGCATGAGTAATTTGGAATCTTTAAGCTCTATCTGCTCCATACTGAAGGGCATTTGGGCTACTTTACTCTTTTTTGGAACCTCTCTGCTTTTGGTAGTATCCTTCAAGGATACATTTTTCCGAACCATGTGATCTTGGATGATTGTCGGCTTTCCCCTATTATCTAGTATAAAAGCTGCTCTATCTCCTTTTTAAAGGTTAATGCCAGCAGCCTGGTTCCATCCTGGTTAAGGTGAAGCCCATCCCTTTTGGAAGAGCCTCTCCTTTCCCCAGAATGTTCCCCAGTTCCTAACAAATCCAAAACCCTCATCCTTGCACCATTGTCCCATCCACGCATTGAGACTCCAGAGCTCTGCCTGCCTTTTGGATCCTGCGTGTGGAACGGGAAGCATTTCGGAGAATGCTACCCTGGAAGTTCTGGATTTCAACTTCCCACCTAAAAGCCTAAATTTAGCCTCCAGAACCTCCCTACCACATTTTCCTATGTCATTGGTACCAGACTCCTCCCCAGCACTATCTAAGACCTTGTCTAGGTGGCGCGTGAGGTCCACTACCTTCGCACCAGGCAGGCATGTTACCAGGCGATCCTCACGTCCACCAGCCACCCAGCTATCTATATGCCTAATGATTGAATCACCAACTATAACGGCTGTCCTAACCCTTCGCTCGTGGGCACATGGCCCTGGAGAAACCTCCTCAGTGTGAGAGGCTTTTACATCACCTGGAGGACAGGTCCTAGTTACAGGATCACTTCCTGTCACACCAGGGTGATACTCTTCTGTCACAAGACCTCTCTCCTCCATGGCAACAGGGATGCTTCCAGACTGGAGTTTGGATGTCAGGACTATATCCCTGTAAGTCTCGTCTATGTACCTCTCTGTCTTTCTTATGTCTTCCATGTCTGCTACTCTAGCCTCTAGAGAACGGACTCGTTTCCTGAGAGCAAAGAGCTCCTTGCAGCTAGTGCACATGTAAGACCTCTCACCAACTGGGAGAAAATCATTCATGTGACACTCAATGCAAAAGACTGGAAGGCCCCATCTCGCTGCTGGACTGCTGTCTGCATCTTATTTTTAAGCCTGTGTTTAGATCTGTAAGTTCTTTACTTACTAAGGGTTGTCGTGGGTACTTATACTAATAAAAGTGTACCTAATACGTTTAATATACCTTGTTCACCTGAAGTTTAATTAATCTCAGGTCCTTAATGTATGACTGATTTGGATAAAGAGCTGCAGCTGAGAGCAGCTTCTTCCCTTTAAGATGTGTAAGTACCTATAAAGCTACGATTATCCCAGGGGTAGGTGGGTGTTGGGGAGGGAGGGAGGGAAATAAGACTTATTACAAGAGGGCTGCTACATAGTACCCTGTCCTGTGCTTCTAAGGTAAGCTGTGACCAACTTCCTGGGTGATTAACAGTCCTTGCTTGGATAGAAGGAGTCTTTCAAAATGGCCTTTTGACCTGCCACCTGGCGTTAACACCTATTGAAAAGTTTCACAGGTCTCTTGCCCCCTAGGTAGAAGGCCTCTATGTAAAGGTCTCTAGAAGACTTTATTTATTGCTCAAAGAATACTGACTCTGTTTTGCCTTTTATGCTAAGTTATATTCTGATTTGATTTAAATTAAAGCTCTTTGCTGCTGCTGCTGCTAGGCTCTGACTTAGTATGAAATTTAAACTAGAAGCTCTCTTCTGGGTTCTAAATTTAACCAGAATGCTCTCTTCTGTGTTTTAAATTTAAACTTCAACTTAAACTGCTGCTACTAGGCCCTGACTGATTTAACAAATACACTGGGTTCACAGATTAATCAGCTTTAATCAAAATAATTCCCTTCAGAAAAATTCCCAGAAGTATATACTCACTATTGCATATCTCTCTCCAGAAGTAGCAGTCCCCTTTTGTAGTCCTTGATCCCCATGGGGCTAAATAGTTCACTGCAGCATTCACAATCATGTGCTCACCACCCACAAATGTTTAGTGTAAATGCATCTTTGAACAACAAAAAAACCCAAACCTGTCTGTATTCTGCTGATATATGTGTGCTCTGCAGGTTTATGTGTGCCTTCTTGACCTGCAGCTCAGGGTATGATACATGGCCCTGTATGTGGTGTGCCTGCCAGACCCTCTTGTGGGGCATGGAGACATCTTTTCCATGCTTCTCCCTTAAGCCACAGCCCATGAGCATTGAACTGCATGTTGGTGGGCTTGTGACTGTTACCACTATTCTTTTTTTCCTCCCTCCCCTGCCAGTTGAGTCCCTTTCTAACCTATATATTCTCATAAAAGCTCACAACATGGCCATGACAACTGGCCCAAGTCCCTGCCAAGGTTATCCCAAATCATGCCAAGTGGCCAATGCTACAATCTACTGTAGCACACAGGGGAAGGGGTGTACAGTGGGCAGTGATAAAGGTACACAGACATGCTAGTATGGGGCGCTGATGTGGCCAGGGTTAAATACAGACAAGATATGAAGATGCCCTCTATGCCTCTGCAACTGTGCACAGCACCAGCTCTTACTACTACCCCACACCAGGGCTCCAGTGGAAGGAGTTGTCCATGGCCATGAATGGCTTTGCGCAGCCATAGTGGGGTTACTGCTAGCCACAGAGGGCACAGCATATTTTTGTGCTTCCACCCACCATCCTATTATAAAATGGCTACCACACACATTTACATACACTTACACATGCATGTTCACAGAACATTTAATTAATTTATTTATTTATTTAACATTTCTTATATGCCGCGCTATTTGTCATCAGTGCGGTTTACATTGTAACAATAAAACACATTGGCCAGATAATTTGGCCTTCGTTTACAGATAATAGGGAATTAACATGGAGGTAAACAAGGGGAACTATATACTCTTTGAAACTACCTGTTGGTACATATGTCAGTTCTATGCATTCATATAGGATAGGTATGGGGTTGTGAGGGGGAGGTATATCCAGAAGCTTAAAGTGTGTGATGAAAAGGTGGTGTTTGAGGGCTTTTCTAAACTGTCTCAGGTCCCTGATTGCTCTAATGCTGGGAGGGAGTTTATTCCAGCATCTGGGGACGAAGTTCACAAAAGCTCTGTTGATAGTTGATTGGTTAGACTTTATGGAGTCGCTTGGTATGATTAGCATGTCCACAGCAGAAGATCTTCTAGGCCTGTTGTTCTCTGTGTGTGTGATGAGATCCGAGATGGCTGCAGGAGATAGTTTATTGAAGGCCTTGAAGGTAATAAGGAGGGCCTTATATAGGATCCTACAGCTTATTGGAAGCCAGTGAAGCTCTTTTAGAATGGGGGAGATGTGGTCACTCCTTGAGGCTCCGTAGAGGATACGGGCTGCTGCATTCATGGCTAACTGTAGGGGGTTGATGGTGATCTTAGGGAGGCCATGCAGTATTATATTAGCATAATCGAAGTGCGGTGTGACTAGCGCTTGGAAGATAGTTTGGAAGTCATCAGGTTCCAACATAGGTTTCAAGTGCCTCAGGGTTTTAATCTTGAAGTATATTGATTTTACGGTGCATCTTATATGTTCCTTGAAGTCCAATTGTTGATCCAATATCACTCCCAGATAGCGTATATTGGATCTGACCGGAAGATCAGCATCTCTGACTTTTAGAGTAGGTGGAGGAGAGAAACATTTATTTCTTGTAATTATTAGGACTTCCGTCTTTTTGAAGTTGATACGGAGGTTCTGAGTAAGTAGCCAATCCGTTATTGCATTAAAACAGTTGATTAACACTGTGTAGTCTGGGCATGCGACAGATATGGGTGAGAATAGCAGTACATCGTCTGCATACATGAGGCAGGATATGCCAAAGGAGCGTGTGATGTCGCAAATTGGCTGCATGTATATATTGAACAGAAGCGCAGACAGGGAGGAGCCTTGGGGCACACCCAGTGTCTGCTGGAAGGGATCAGATGTAGCGTTACCAATGCGTACGTGTTGCAGTCGGCCTTCCAGGTTAGATTTGCACCAGTCCCAAGCTCGGTCATGGATTCCTTTCTCGTGAAGACACTTCAGAAGCTGTGTGTGATCTACGGAGTCAAACGCAGCCACTATATCCAGAAAGATTAAAGCAAAGCCCATCTTGAGATTGTCAATGCCGTTGATAAGTGTGTTAATTAGAGTTGTTAGTAGAGTTTCTACACCGTGGGCCTCCCTGAATCCGTGTTGACAAGGATCTAATGGGGAAGAGGAGTCTATATGCTGCTGAATCTGTCTCTGGGTTAGCTTCTCAAGAATTTTAGCTAGTAATGGGATACTAGAAATTGGTCGGTAAGAGTCCTTTCTCTTTGGGTCCAGCTGGTTGTTTTTTTAGAAGTGGATGGATGGAAGTTTGCTTGAGAGCGTCTGGGAAGACATCAGATTCAAATGACCTCTTCGCGATGTTGGCTATGAATGGACTGAGTTCTGTGTGCATGGTCCTAATCCAGTGCACTGGGCATGGGTCAGTTGGGGCCGTTGTCGTGTTGATGGAGGCGATTACATCCTCTATGGTCTTTGCAGAGGGCGGGACAAGTTTGGTGATTGGGAACTGTGGGTGAGAAGACTGGGAGGGTTCTTGTGGTGTTGCAGTTGTTATTTTTATTGCTTTTGATTGTATATAGTTCGCATAAGCCTGGGGCTGAATAAAATCTTGTTGTGGTGGGGATGGTTGGTTGGTATAGGATTTTACTAAGTTGAATAGTTCCCTTGGCTTGTTCAATGAGCGGTTGAGGATCTCAGCGTGGAATTCCTTCCTCCTGGCCCAAGTTGATTCACGATGTCGTTTAAGATGTTCTAAATAGGTGACTTGGTCGGAGTAATTACATGTAGTTCTCCATTTTCTCTCTAGTTTTCTGAGGTGGATAAGTGAAGTACGCAGTTCAGGGGAGAACCATGGAGCAGATTGTTTTTTAGTGGTTAGGTTGTCAGGAGTTGATTTCTTGACAGTGACTGGGTGCTGCGCGTATGAGGAGAGGGTTTCATTCCAGTTGCTTACCATTTCGTTGAGGTTGACTGTTGGTTTGGCGAGCTTAGGAAGTGCGTGCGTTGTAAACTTCTCTCTGTCAAGTTGTTTGAATCTGGTAGGTCTTGAACATTTGGTTGCGTTTGAGCAGCTGTCTGTAGTTTGAAACGCTGGAATCTGAAATGTTATCAGATTATGGTCTGACCAGGGGACAGGGGTGATAGAGAGCTCCATTTGGTTCAGCTTAATCGCCTCTGGTTGAGGGATGAAGACTAAGTCCAAGAGGTTCCCATGTTGATAGGTAGGGTCCATCACTACTTGCTTGTAGTTGAGGTAAGACATTGCTTCTAAGAAAGTATTGGCTAAGGTAGGTTGAGTAGAGGCCAGATTAAAGTCTCCCAACAACCAGTTTGGTTTGGAGGAGTCTACAGGATTACAGGCTAGGTCTATGATGTCTGAGAGTTCATCTGACTGAGCACTTGGAGCCCTATAGATGAGGTTAATAGAATTGGTTTTGTTGGTAATAGTTAGTGTGTTCAGGTGCTGTGTACTTTTGGTTAGTTCTGTCCGATATTGTAGCGCTGTTTTTGCAAGTATTAGGACTCCACCACCCCTTCTGTGTTCTCTATTACAGGTATAGATTGAGAAGTTAGGTGGAGTAAGGTGGTTTAATATAACATTGTCTATGTCAGAGAGCCAAGTTTCAGTGACAAATAGTATATCCAGATTGTGATGGTCTATTAGATCTGTGATCACCGGCCATTTATTGCGGGCCGAGCGTGCATTGGCGCGAGCACACCTAAGGTCTCTCTGTGTCTTTGATTTCTTGTCATTTATGGTAGTAGTGAGCTCCAGGGATACATAAAGTAAGTGCGACTGTCTCCTATTGTAGGGGTTTGGGGGTGGCTGATGTTGGTTATTGGAGTATTTCCTGCTTGCATTGTGGATTGGCTGGATAGGGCTATGATGATTTGCAAATGCAGCAGAGTAATGGAAATTACTGGCAAGAGTATAGATCAGGGCAAGAGTGATTAATGAGTAGGCCATTTATATTGGTTTAATGGGTTATCTTTAGGTGATCGGTAATGATTTGTGTTGGAGAGAATGTTTCTGGTAGGAAATAGGGTGAAGGTACACAGTTTAATCATAGACAAATGACTTACAGGTTGCAGAAGAGCAATTCAGCAAATGGTAAAGACTAGCTCCTGAGTTAAAGTCCGGTTACAGGAGGGCTAGTTTATTAACGGTACCAGGCTTAGAGTGTATTATCTCATTGTGGTCTGGAGGAAGATGGAAAGACTTACAGTTCTGGTGAGGCAAGAAGGGCTGGGGTGGATGATTCGGTTGGACAGCAGGGGCCGCCGGCGTTTCTCCAAAGCTCTTCCCTCCGGTCCGCACCTATTATGACCCAAGGTGCAGATTAGGTGTTGTTACTGCCGAGTCTGGGTGTGGGGTGGTGCCCTCTGCTCCGTTGTTCTGTTGTGAGGCAGTATATCGAGCAGGAGAGTGTTCGATGAGCTGAATAGCAGGTCTGACGTACTGGGTATGGCTCCTGAAGTAGATGGTGTTGGTGGTGGTTTTAGGAGGTCGATCATGTAGGGAGGGAGGGAGATCTCAGACTTTACGCTGCAGAGTTGTGCAGAGGTCGTTTTATTGGGCCGTTGCCTAAGGGCCGTGCCAAAGGGCCCTCAGGCACGGGCCCGCCAGGCGCGGGCACGCCTGATGGCGCTTGGAATTTAAAGCCAGGCGCATGCCCCGATTGGGCCGAGATGGATGCTGCTCCTCCCGCTGCTGGAGGCTCGATCCCTAACAGGGAGAGCTGAGGATGGTGGCGGAAGAGTCCTTTGTCGCTGCACGCCTGATGGCGCTTGGAATTTAAAGCCAGGTACATGCCCCGATTGGGCCGAGGTAGATGCTGCTCCTCCCGCTGCTGGAGGCTCTATCCCTAACAGGGAGAGCTGAGGATGGTGGCGGGAGAGTCCTTTGTCGCTGCACGCCTGATGGTGCTTGGAATTTAAAGCCAGGCGCGTGCCCCGATTGGGCCGAGGTGGATGCTGCTCCTCCCGCTGCTGGAGGCTCGATCCCTAACAGGGAGAGCTGAGGATGGTGACGGGAGAGTCCTTTGTCGCTGCACGCCTGATGGTGCTTGGAATTTAAAGCCAGGCGCGTGCCCCGATTGGGCCGAGGTGGATGCTGCTCCTCCCGCTGCTGGAGGCTCGATCCCTAACAGGGAGAGCTGAGGATGGTGGCGGGAGAGTCCTTTGTCGCTGCACGCCTGATGGCGCTTGGAATTTAAAGCCAGGCACGTGCCCCGATTGGGCCGAGGTGGATGCTGCTCCTCCCGCTGCTGGAGGCTCGATCCCTAACAGGGAGAGCTGAGGATGGTGGCAGGACAGTCCTTTGTCGCTGCACGCCTGATGGCGCTTGGAATTTAAAGCCAGGCGTGTGCCCCGATTGGGCCGAGGTGGATGCTGCTCCTCCCGCTGCTGGAGGCTCGATCCCTAACAGGGAGAGCTGAGGATGGTGGCAGGAGAGTCCTTTGTCGCTGCACGCCTGATGGCGCTTGGAATTTAAAGCCAGGCGCGTGCCCCGATTGGGCTGAGGTGGATGCTGCACCTCCCGCTGCTGGAGGCTCGATCCCTAACAGGGAGAGCTGAGGATGGTGGCAGGAGAGTCCTTTGTCGCTGCACGCCTGATGGCGCTTGGAATTTAAAGCCAGGCGCATGCCCCGATTGGGCTGAGGTGAATTCTGCTCCTCCCGCTGCTGGAGGCTCGATCCCTAACAGTGAGAGCTGAGGATGGTGGCGGGAGAGTCCTTTGTCGCTGTACGCCTGATGGCGTGCAGCGATAAATGTGCGCAAGAGCGCAAATGTGCAAAAAGAGACATCCTGCTGCTGCCCATGTATATGTGCATATAAGGGCCAGTTAGACATGGGCTCCCTCATTTTACAACTGCCATTGGTACAGCTGTCAGTGATACTATATGATGGCTCCAAAGGCCAAAGATCTGATCAAAAAGGGGAATTTCATTGAGGGGTTGATACATATCCTGGTGCAAGAGGTACAGGCACAGCAGAGGGTGCTCCTGGGCCATGAGAGAAAGTGGCTAGATATCTGTTGCAAAATTAATGCTGTTTACCATTGCAACTGGAGCATCAAGGATGTTAACCAACATGGCATGAGGTCCACAGGTGCATCAGCAAAAAGGCAAGGGCAGTTGGATCAGAAGGGCAGCTTCTTCCCATGGAGCTTGAGAAATAGGTCCTCTGCACCATTAATGTTGCCACTATGAGGAGAGTGGGGAACCTGCACACATCCAGGGCCCCCCACATAGTAAGTGTATGCATCATATTCCTAACCTCCCACACCATGCATGTCTTGCTATCTTGTGCCCTTGCTGCTGAACATTAACCCTAGATATTCAATGCTGGGGCCATATCTGGCCACCAGCATTGAATATTGGGTCAGCCGTGGAAGCAGGAAGCTAACTGGGCAGTAGCGATATTCAGCTGCTGCACAGTTAGCCTTGGTAGCAAAATTTAGGCCAGCCTCTGCAGAACCTTACTTTCACTGCAAAGGGATATCGACAGTGGCTGAATATTGCCCCTGACCGGTTATCCATGGGTACCACCCACAGAACGCTCCTGGAACACTCCATTGCTAACTGGTTTGTATCAGCATGTGTAGCAGTGTTACCTGAAGATATTCAGTGGCTCTAACTGTGTTAGTGCCACTGAATTTTCCACTTAGGGGCATTTTCAATGTTTATGAGTCTGTAAATGTGGAAATTCTTTTGAATATCAGTCCCCTAGTTATTGCCATGTGTGGATGATATGCTGAGAGAGCAGCATGGGATGAGGGTGAACAGGGTTACACTCACCACACATCCTGAGGGCAATGGTATATGATTCCACCTCACCTCACCCCACCCCAGCCACCACATCTGCAGTGAATGCCTGATGCTCCTATACCCTCACCACTAGTGCATACTGTATGAGCAGTGGGCAAGTACCCCAGGCCAAATGCCCCCATTAAAGCATGGGGCACCAAGCGAGGAAGGCTACCTAAAAATGGGTGTCATATGCAGGCCGCAGTGGTATTGTGCTGCATGGGCTGACTGCTACTTTGCTTCCCCTCTTCAAAGCCTGTCAGCCAGCAGAGCTAAATGCTATGCTGGTCCAACAGTCAATACTAGATATCTGTTGCTTTGAAAGGCATGTTCTAATTTTTTACAGCTCCATGGGGGTGTGGCATTGGAGGGAATAGTGTAACAGGAACAGGCATGTGGTTGCAAGTCCCTGAACAATCCACCCCACATGTCTGGTGCTAGCTGCTGTTGCCATGCCAATACACCAGTACAATGGCTGCCCATGCAGGTACCTGCAACTATCATATATATTTGTGATATATGCATGCAATCATGACAATAACAATAGGGTGGTTAGGCATTATATACATGATTGATAGAATTGCTTGGTCACTTACAGATATTTATAGATCCACAGATGCTTTGGAGGGCAATGCCACAGGCCCCAGCTAGTCCCCTGGAGAGGGGCCACCACCTGAAGACCCATGCCATCACACAGATGAGACTCAGGCAGTTGCTTCATCAGTGGTGGAGGCAAGGCAACAAGATGTTGCAGAGGCCACTGGGCTTTTCCACCCTGCCCCTGACCCAGTGGAGAGGAGCTAACTGACATGGCTGAGGCAGAGATACAGCTCCCCTACCTTCTCCATTTGTGGACTATGTCCCTCTTGATGTAGACACAGGTAATGAGGACCAGGAGCAGCTTAGTGCTTAGCATCAGGTAAGGCATTTTCTACAGTATGCCGAACAGGTACCCTTTACAGCAACAGGATAAAATGAAAATAAACGTAGCCACCTAAATTCTCAACAAACAGGGGTGTCCTACACAGAGCGGTGGGTTCACCCCTAAACAAAGACATGGGGAGGGGCACCTACTCTTGCCATCTTACTGGGCAGACTAGATGGACCATACTGGTCTTTATCTGCCATCATTTACTATGTTACTATATTTTCTTGCAGTGCAGGAGAGCCAACTGGAGGCAACATGCCACCTTGATGCTTCCATCTGCCAGCTGAATGCCTCCCTACAGAAATACATCACTGAGATGAGGAGGCCCTCCCCTAGTGCTGTGTGCTCATCTGGGTTCCATCAGCCAGGGAAAACAATAGCACCAATTACGACCACCAGTTCAGCTAGGCATGTGCTGGCTTCTGCTCCTTCTCATTTACATCTGTCTTTTATTTTAGGGCCTGTTCCCCATGGAAGGGGGGGGACCCCCTTTGCTTCCCCTCTTCCATGACAATGCTGAGTGGTCTTCTGTGCATGAAGAAGAATCCAGTAGCTCATCAGATTCCAGTGGAACACTACCTAATGTAGCAGACCCTCTGGCTAGTTAGGATCAAGAGGTTTTGCCTGGGGTTAGGTAAAGAGGGTCAGGGAAGGGGACGAGGACATGGTAGCCATTAGGGCCATACCCCACGGGCCTTTTGCAGCATGTGAGTGGGAGGGAAGGATGTGTTGGGTTGTGTCAGTGGAGGGATGTGTGGGGGTATTTTGGGGTGTGTGAGGAGGAGGGGAAGTTGGGAGGAGGTATGCAAATGTGGGAAAGGTGTGCGTGTGACAATATGTTGGGGTTTGTGTGGGAGAGGGGACATTGGGAATGAGGGAAGAAGTGGCATGATGCACAGGGTGGTGGGGGAAGGGGTCTGGAGTTTGTATGTCACTTTTTGTCCATATGCACCGCATTACAAAATAAACATGCACGTTCAAATGAAGCACCCGTTTATGAGTTGATATGGTTGTCCTAACTCTTGATGCCTTGAAATCTCTGTTTCTGCATCTTGTTCTTTATCTGCATTGTTCTATAATTTTGGTAGGGGCATGTCTGTGCGGGAGGCAGTTTAGCACCTGCTTGATTTCTGAAGTAGTTGGACCAGTGCCAGTACACTCCCTGACACAACTTCGGCAATACGCTGTAAGCGTTGGAGTGGGAGCTTAATGATGCAGCATTGTCCCTTTGGAGATAAGTGTTGGTTGCATAGTATTGAATTATTGGAAAAGAAAAAAATGTATTGAGTATCATGTTGGACAGTGGAAGCTTTTTTGCTAACCTATGATGACTGAAATTATTGAGGTCGGATTAATGGTCCTCTTTTGACACTGAGGTCTTTCTCCATTTTCAGAGAATTTAATTTTCTGGAGATTGTATTCTATATTCTCTGTGGCCTATTGTTTTTCATTCAGCATGACATTCAGCCAGCACTTATACAGTTTACAACTTAGGCCTGCTTTTCATGTGGCCTAAGTTGCCCTCTGCCTTTTTGATTTAATTTCTTGGGTGCACTCCTTTCTTGTATGCCAAAGAGATTCAGATCCTATTCACCTTTCAGTCTTCTACTTATGACCTCTCTCCTCTCCAGTCTTGCTTACAGATTGTTGATCACAGGCTTGAAGTTCACCGTCTCCATCTTAATGTTTCCAAATGTGAATCTATTGCCTTTCCATTGGTCATCTGCATCCATATCTCTCTTCCCCGCCTCTTCTTTTTTTCTCCCCTCTCCTCTATCGGGATGTGATCAAAATCCTGGGCATCTCTTTAGACTCTTCTTTCCTTTAAGGCTCATCTCACTGTTGTTTCACAGTCCTCTTTCCTAGCTCTTCTAGCACCATTCTTCAGCTTACGTTGCTCACTCTCTCCCTGGTCATCATTCTTCTTGACTATTGTAACTCTCTCTTTGCTGGTATCCCTGAGTATTCACTCCACCATCTTCAATTATTCCAGTCAACTGCAGCCAAACCTATCTTCAATACGCATCACTCTGATTATATTTCCCCTCTTTTGATCTCTCTCCACTGGCTCCCAGTCCCATCCCATCCCATATACAGTTAAAGATTCTTATCCTCATCCCCTGAGCCTTATACTCAGCCTGCCCACCCTATCCTTTCCACCTTGATTACACCATATCAATCCATCCATGTCCTTCACTCCTATCCTATCTCTCCCACATTCTTCTGCCCTTCGTCTTGTTATTTCAAGGAACTCCTCTTTTGCCTACCTTGGCCCCTCCCTCTGGAAGTCCCTCCCTCTGGAAGTCCCTCCCTCTCCCCTTTGACTAGACCCCTCTCTCCCCATTTTAAAAAAGACTAAAGACCTGTCTTTTTCAACATGCCTTCCCCCAATCCTCTCTCACCTAACTCATTGCCTTTGGGGTCTCTTGCCTTCTTCTCTTTTCCTTTTTTTCCTCCCCGTAATTACATTGTAACCCTCTCTTCCCTTTATGCTTTCTTGTTCTCTTTTCCTCCCTTTCACTCTCTTTTCTTCTTTTTCGCCTCACCCTTTTTAATTGTAAACTGCCACGACGACCTCCTGGCCATTGGTGATATATCAAATGGAATCAATAAATAAATGCCAGCTGAATATTGTGTTAACTAGAAAAGTGCTGGCAGTTATCTGGATTGTGACAGCACACCCTTGATCCATCCATAGACCACCCCTGCACTAACCGGATAATGCTGGGGAAGTCTGTGGAGAAATTTAGCAGCACTATCTGAATAGTGCCACTGAATATGGCAGTCTGTGTCTTTATCTGGATGGCTTCCCATTGGTTGGATGGCTAAGGGTTTTGAATGTTGTTGTTAAATGCTGTTGAGTCGATGTTGATTGTGACCCTGGGGATAGCTGTCCTAGGAGTGGAGTGGAGGAGTGGCCTAGTGGTTGGGGCAAGGTACTTCAGGCCGGAAGGTCGGGGGTTCAAATCCCACTAGAGAACAGCAACCTTGGGCCGGAAGGACTGGGGTTTCTAGTCCCACAGGTGCTCCTTGTGGTCTTGGGCAAGCCACTTAACCCTCCATAGCCCATGTCCCCTGTAAAATAGTTATCTCCAAGTTATAATGCCCTGTTCAATGTAATTTCAGTTTGCTCAATGTAAACCGCACTGATGCAGAATAGCACGGTATATAAGAGAATGTAAATAAATAAACTGTGTTCGGTCTTCAGCCTTCAGCCAGGCAGCTAATTGTTGATAGAGCGGCATCTACTGCATTACTAGCCTTCTTCTTTAGTGTTGACCTTCAACCTTGCCAAGCATGATGTCTTCCTCTAATGATCTTTCTCTTCGCATGTTGTGTCCAAAGCATGATGAAAGTTGATGTCTTGTCATTTGGGCCTTTAAGGAAAACTTAGGTTTGATTTCATCTAGTAACAATTTGGTCTTCAGGCAGTCCATGGTATACACAGTATTCTTTGCCAACATCACTTGCCTTTTTTTTTTTTTTAAATTCTTTATTTTCGTTTTATAACAACAAAGGAAAGGAAGACATACAGCTAAAAGACAAATACATAACGTGTAATACATACACCAAAGTGAACCCCTACCACCCCCCTCCCCCCTGCTTCTTCTCTAGAAAACTAAGCATTCCCGAAGCGGGCGTGTACTTACATTATTGTATTACAAAACCTAACGGTGATCTAAAACATGATGAGTGCACATTATACAGGCATGTTGGAGCAATGAGCAGATTGTACATAATCATTAAGCATCTGCCATTTAGACAAGCAAGAGTGAGTTTGGACATGGGGAATAGCTCTCCGAGGTATCTGCTCATATTTACTATATAAGCAGACGAGGTTCCACCATTCATTGACAGTAAGTCGAGAGCTATCCTTCCAATTCCTCGTGATTAAGCATATGGCTATACCCAGCATGAAATCAAGGAGAAAGCGACCCTTCTTAGGAAGAGAGGGGACCTCCGCCACAGAGCGGAGTCTCACGACCTTCCAAGAGAGAGGTTCATGAAAGTGTAAGATAGATTGAATACAGCAGAAGCCTGCGCAACCTGAGCAATGGTAGCAAAAAAGGCAGGGTCATCAACATTAGGAGCGTAAAGGCATATACATGTAACTTCTAGGCTACCTATCTTGAGGTGAACTCTAGACCATCTACCTTCTGTATCTGAGCTAGTCGCAATAACAGTAGCATGCAAAGATTTCCTAACCAGTATGGCAACACCACATTTCTTAGAAACGGCTGGGGAATAAGCGGCCACCATGTAAGGTTTAATATTGAGTTTAAGAGTTTCCTTCGAATTTAAATGCGTTTCTTGGAGAAAAATCAGATCCGCTGCTTCCTGACTGAGGTAGCTTAGGATTTTCTTCCGTTTTATCGGATTATTGATGCCTTTTACGTTCAATGAAAAAATCTTACATGGTGCCATCAATCGGTAGTAGACATTTTAGGTAAGGGCGCTTGATAACATAGAACATAAGCAGAATCTGTACAACAATGTCATAATCACCAAATATTCTGGCTAATACACCCCATATTGAAAAGTATGTACCAACGTATCTTAGAGAAGAAGCAAAACCCCCAAAGAATATGGCGACCATATGTCTGCGGGAGGAGGCCCTAGAGAGGAAATAGAAGACATGTAAAAAAAAGAAAAGAAACACCAGAGTCCATAATAACACTGTCTCTGATACTCATCGAGGCTACTGTGGGTAGATGGAGTCGGGTCACAGATACCATCAAGAGTAAGGCAACAGACTGCCCACGCCAGACTCTTTGCTAGGCTGCGGCAGATCCAATATGGCAGGTACAGCGGATATAAGGAGACTTGCAGGAATATTCTGGAAGTCAGCGCATCAAGTCGGCTTCTTTGGAATCCAAAAACTCCGCTAGTAGATCAGGGTCCTCGAATGTTCTTGTCTGATTGTGAAGCGTGACTCGGAGCTTGGCCGGGTACATCAGGCCATAGCGTGCTTGTAGTTGTTGAAGCCTCGGCCGGAATTCCAGAAAGCGCTTTCGGCGGTCGACTGTGGGTTTAGCCAAGTCGGGATAGAAGGAGATCTTGTGGCTCTCAAACTCCATATGGCCCTTTGCTCGAGAGGCACTTAGAATTTGCTCCACGTGTTGATATCTCAATAGTCGAAAAATGATAGGCCGCGGGGTCTTCCTGTTGAGCGTTATGCTTGTGGGTACACGATGAGCGCGATCAATCTCCAAATCTTTGGTAAAGGTGATTTGGAGCAGGGAAGGGAGGATTTTGCATAAAAACTCTTTCATGTCTCCCGATTCCGCTCCCTCCGGTATGCCCACGAGTCGTATGTTGTTGCGGCGCGCTCTATTATTGCCATCTTCCACCTCTTTCTGCAAGGCCCGCACCTGTCGTTCAACTTTGTCGAGTTTGGACAACCGGGCCGCATGGGAGTCCAATATGCTCTCCATTTTGTCCTGACGCGAAGAAAGCCCTTCTAGCTTGCTTTGCAGCACACCAAAATCGTCCCGCAGCGCTCGGAGTGCTTCACCGTTTGCCTGCACAAGGTTTTTGACCCCTCTAATCTCTACGAGGATTTCCTGCTGCATTTCGGGGCCCTCGCACAAGGCCGGCCCCTTCTGCGGGGACGGAGGTTCAGTTTTGGAACGTTTGCCGTGAGAAGCCGCTGGAGACCCAAACTCCAGGCGCGTTGGTTTGGTCCCCGCCATCTCACCAATGTGCCCCGGCAAGATCAGAGTAGAAGATCCAAGTATGTGAGGTGTTAATTCAGGATTCTGAGTAGGCCTCTCGGGAGCCTCAGCGTTATGCGACCATCCCGCTGGACATCAGGCTCCGCCCCCCATCACTTGCCTTTTTCACTATCCAGCTATTGTATCCATATAATATGGAAAATAATGCTTGCACAAGTCAAATCTTATCCAGGTTTTTTATAACCATTATGTCAATAGCAATGTGTCATTGGATTTCTTGACTGCTTGTCATTTCATTATGGATTATTGAGCCAAGCAGCTTAATGCTGTCTACTATTTTTATGTCTTCTCCATCAAGAAAGAAATGATTGATTTTGCCTGTTGTCAGGATCTTTGTCTTCATCATGTTAAGCTGGCAGGTCCATTTTACGACTATGTACCCAATATTTGAAGGGCAGTTACATGGTTTACAGCCTAGGGTTTCTTTTTAATTTTATTTATTATGGAATCACAGAGGTGCCTTGATACATAGCTTGGGCAATAATATGAACAAACACTTTAGAAGAGTACAAAGAGCATTAACAATAGCAGAACATCTCTAAGCAGTAAGTTAAACACTGCACTATTCCATGCCCATATCTCCTAGAGCTTTGCGTCTTCTTACGGGGAGAGGTGGGCTTCTCTGGAATTCCTTTTCTAATTTCTATAGCTTCCCCTCCCTCTTCCCTCACCCCCCCCCCCCTTATTTCCCTTCTCCCCCATGCACCTTTAACAATATACATTTCCTAGATTCCTCTCAGACCAAAAGTGAAGGCTTCCCACAAAGCCCCATAACGGAGTTGGGTCCTCGAGACTTTCAGAGTCACGGTCATTCATTCCCAGTCTCTCATCTCTCTCATACAGTTGAACCAATGTTTCCCAGCTGGGGGTGTGTGCGATATCCAGTGTACTAGAATAATTGTCCTTGCAACCATTAAAGCTACCCTGGCGAACCTCCTCTTCTCCGCCTTCAGGCCCCTTGCTTAAAGTGGAGATTCATCTCCCAGCAGGAGCACACTATAGGTCCATTCTATTGGGGTCCCAATGACCTGATGGATATTTTGTAACACCGTCTGCCAGTATGTGCGCAGACAGTTACACTCCAAGAAAGCATGTACCAATGTGTCCCTATGGCTTTTACAGTGCAAGCAGTTTGATCCCTCCCACAACACCCTGTGTTGTATTTTCTATTACATTTCGTGGAGGGCCTCATTGGGCGTTAATTTAAAGGCATCTCTGAAACATCAAAATAGCAGGGGTGGATCCACTGGTACTCCTAGCTCTTTTGTCCATGCTTCTGCCACTCCCTTTCCCCCATCCGGTTTCGTTTGCTCCCTCCCCGCCTTGTACCAGAAGGAGAGCCAGTTCTCTGAGTCTGGGTTTTCCAAAAAATCCTATCCAGAGGTATGAATCCCTCCCGGTCTCCCTTATACATGCTGTTTATATAGTGGCGGCATTGCAGATATGCCCAGAAGTGCTTGTCTGGGATCGCCCATTTTTCCTGCATCTTAATGAAGGTCGGGAATCTTTGCTGTTCTAATTCTAGGATCTTGGCAGCCTAGGTATCAAATATCTACTTACCCCACCTGGTGCAAATTCTGGGTTTCCCACTAGTGTCCCAAAAGGGAAGTGGCCTCTGCCTCCTCCCACATTCTTCCTCTACCACCTCCATGCTTTCCCCAGTGGGTCGAGTAGCCAGTTTCTGTCCCCCCAGGCCTTTGCATCTCTCCCAGGGTATCTGCAGCATGCTGAAAAGTAAATAGGCACAAAAATAGATCTTGATTTCACTCTATCTATCACCGGAACTAAACCCAAACACATTAAAAAAAACAATTGTAAAACAGTGCTCCTAAAACCATCCACCTGCCCCCAGATTATAAACCCCAATTTTTGTCGGATCACTCACCGTGAAAAGGAACTTTCCTTTTCTCGAAGTGAGCCTTCCATTTTAATCAATTAATAACAGCCACTCATTGGCTTGTAAAACCTGACAAAGCAACACTTGTTACTGTCAGTCCCAATAAATCAGAGGTCTCATAGATGAAACGAGGACTCATAGGCACTGAAATAATATTAAGAATACTCAGTCCAGCTCTCCATAATGATTAGAACAGCAGAGAGATTAAAGTACTTAGCTCTTCTGATGTAGTGTAGAAGGAGGAATCAGTTCGGCTGGAACACATCAACCTCGCAGCTTCTGTCCATGGAGTGTTTGTGTTACAAACTTTACCGCCAAAAACAGCACCCCCCCCCCAAAATGCTGAAAAATGTAGGGTTCACGCGACACTAGTAGTGTTTCAAGCCGCGCCACTCTGACTCACACTGTTTTACAATTATTTTTTTGATGTGTTTGGGTTTAGTTCCGGTGATAGATAGAGTGAAATCAAGATCTATTTTTGTGCCTTAGGGGTTGATTTCAGTGGGTGTATAGTATTGGATTGAAAAGTAAATAGGGGCAACAGCTGTCATCCATGAGGCCCCTTGGTATATATCATTCCCTGCTGGCCTGTAGTTCATGTACCCACCTAATCAAGGCCACTACATTATACAAGTGCAGGTCAGGCAGTTCCACTCCCCCCTGTTCCTTCTCTCCCCCATTTTAGTATGGCTAATCCTTGCCTCTTTCCCTCACTACAGGAAGGATCAGATCATGCTTTTCTATGCCCATTCCTCCTGGTTTCTGATCTAGAAGGGCAGCATTTGTAGTGGGTATAGTCGGCAGGGTATGACTATTATCTTGACTAGTGCCACTCTGCCCAGAAAGGACACAGGTAGTTCCTGCCAGCGCTCACATAGCTCTTTTACATTCTTCATCTTATCCCTAATGTTCCTCATACAGACTCGACTTGGATCTGCGCATAGATATAGCCGAAGGTATTTAAGGTACTCGTTTGCCCATTCCAGTGGAAAGTCTGTTTGTTCCTTGCTATAGCATCCCTGTGATGCCGCTATAGCTTCAGATTGGTTCCAATTGATTTTAAACCTCGAGAAGGCTCCGAAATTTGCGAGGACCTCCACAAACTTACCTATCTTAATGCTGGCCTGGTTGAGGAACAGGAGCATGTCATCTGCAAAAAGATTGATCTTATATGTCTCTTGTCCTTGGGCTATACCCTCCCATTCTCTCGTTTGGTGAACTTTGCTTGCCAGGGGTTCTAGCATCAAGATAAATAACAGAGGTGATAGAGGGCATCCTTGTCTCATTTCCTTGGCCAGCATGAAGGGCTGTGTGAGAATCCCATTAATGAGAATTTGCAATATGGGCCTATGATAAAGCATTTTAATCCAACCCAAAAAGGTTCCTCGTACCTCATAGTATTCCACCACCCAGAACAAATACTCCCAGGATATGTTATCAAATGTCTTTTCAGCGTCTAGACTTATTATCAGATGGTCTCCATCTTTCTTCCTCCCTTCATATAGTACTGCAAGTGCTCTAAGTAAGTTTGTGGATGCGTATTGGCCTGGGATGGATCCTGCCTGGTCCGGGTGTACTAGGGTGGCCATCACCCTGCTCAGCCTTTGGGCCAGGATGGCAGCTGTTATTCAATAGGGAGATCAGTCTGTAAAAGCCTACCCATGTGGGGTCCCTTCCTGGTTTTGGGAGGACCACCACTGTGGCTAGATTCTGGTATGAACTCAAGTCCCCTGCCTCCTATGCTGCCTCATTATATTCCAGGAAGGGTAATATCAGGTCTGTCCCCAGAATTTTGTAGAATTCTGGGCCTAACCCATCAGTACCCGGGGCCTTCACTAGTTTCAACGCTTTCACTGCTTGCTGCACTTCTGTTGCTGTAAATGATGCATTTAGGGCCTGCAGTTCCTTTTCCCCTAGTTGTGGAATTGCAATGTCCCGGAAAACTCATCTCGTTTCACATCATCCCGTGGGCCTATTTTGTAAAGGGTCTGGTAGTACTGTAGAAATGGGGATGTGATGGCTTTTTCATCTGTATGCGGTCTCCCATCAGCCCCATAGATGAGAGCAATGGAGCTCTTCTTTGTCTTTGGGCTGACCAGGTGTGCCAGGAGACAGCTACCTTTGTTCCCCTACCTGTAAAGCTGATATTTGTATAGCTTGATGTCCCTTTCCACTCTCCTAGTCAGTAGGGAATCCAAGGCCAGCTTTGTAGCCATCACCCTCTCCCTGTCCTCCACACTCATTGTACTAATATGTCGTTAGCAGTCTTCATGTAATTGCTGTGAGAGGCAGAGGATCTCTTCATCTATTTTTTTCCGAGTGCGAATGGTGTACTCCATAATAGCTTCCTGCATTGTGGCTTTTGCCGCAGCCCATAATGTGCGGGGGTTCACCACTGTATCTGCGTTCTCTGTCCAGTATGAAAGCCACAATGTTTTTATGTGCTGGTGGAACTCTTCTTCCTTATATAAAGTGGGGTTCATGCGCCAACCACCCTCTAGGCACCCCCCATCTGTTTCTCCTAGTCTTAGCTCTACCTGCCCTGGGGCATGATCCGACAGACTAATGTCACCAATAAAGGCCTCTCCATCCCCATGAACATTCCTCTTAGATCAATAAATAGTCAAGGCGGGAGTAGCTACCCTGTGGTTTTGAGTAGAAAGTGAAGCCGGCCTCTTGTGTGTGTAGTGTTCGTCATGTATCTATTAACGTTAGCTCTTTGATCATATAGTTTACTCCTCTGTTCAACATTGATTGTGCACGAGAGGGTTTGCAGTCCACCATGGGATCTCTGGGGAGGTTGAAATCTCCACCCACCACCCATTGATAGTCCCCAAAAGCTACCAAAATCTTCGCTACCAATTCACTGAAAAAGGTGTGTTGGTAAACATTTGGTGCATATAGGTTGCAAAAGGCACTCTTCCCTCCCCTCCCATTAGATGGTATCGCCCCTCCGGGTCTGCTATGCTTTTATGTATCTCAAAGGGGATCTGTTTGTGTATAAGTGTGGTGACCCTCGCCCCCCTTTGTCTCCCATTAAAAGAAGCCAACCCAATCTTTCCCACCCATCCCCTCAGTAACTTACGATGTTCCGGTGCTGTGAGGTGGGTTTCTTGCAACATCGCCATATCTGCCCCCTCCCTCCATAAGAATGTCAATAGTTTTGTTCTCTTAACTGGGGAATGTATCCCTGCTTCATTTAGTGTACATACAGTAGTGGCCAAAAAATTAAGGCAGGTATCTTTTTCTACAATTTATTGTTAAATAATGTACTGTGGACATGTCACATGTGCTTACTTATTTAATCAGCATGGCGATTAGTCACACCATGTGTCTGGCGTCGATTTTAGTTTACTTACACTCTGTAGTAGGTTTCTTGGATGAAGTTTTTAATTTTTACAACTAGGAAAAGATTGAAAGTTACATGTAAAATATACAATCAAGATGGGTAGAAAGTGTGGTATTAATGACTTTGTAAAGGGACAAGTTGTCACACTCCATGCTGAAGGATATTCGCAATGTGCTATTGCAAAACATTTGCATATATCAAGGTGTGCAGTTCAGAATGTTCTGAAATCAGGTGGCCGTATACATCGTTCGAAATGTGGGCGCAGACGGATAACTACTGGACGAGATGACCGATTCCTCAAAAGCATTATTACATCTAGTCCACATATTTCATCTCAACGTGTGGCTCAGTTAGCTAATGATCGAGGAATAAAGATAAGTGCCAGATCTGTCCGATGACGGTTTGTGGATGAATTCAAACTTGTGGCCAGAAGACCTGCCAAGAAGCCTATGATGACCAGGAAACAAATTGCTGCCCGCATACAGTTTTGTAGCAAGATGAAAGACAAATCTGCTGAATGGTGGAAGAGGGTAATGTTCACAGATGAAAGTACATTTCAACAAGTACGTGGGAGTGGTTACAATTATGTCCATCGACCAGCAGGCGAGAGACTAAATCCGAAGTACACGATCAAGACGGTTAAACACCCACCATTGGTCATGGTATGGGGTGGTATCTCGGCGAATGGACGATGTGGCCTGCACATTTTTGAGAAAGGTGAAAGAGTAAATGCTGCAAAATACATATCTGTGCTGAATAGTAAAGTTAAAATACACATGAATGTTTCTGGCACAACTATATTTCAGCAGGACTCAGCACCGTGCCACACTGCAAAAACAGTCAAAAAATGGTTCGTGGACAACAAGATCGAACTGCTACCAAGTTGGCCATCAAACTCTCCGGATCTCAATGTAATTGAAAACTGTTGGAATCTTATGAAGAAAAGGTGGTAGCACACCGTCCAACTTCAGAAGCAGATTTAAAGGACATACTCAAGCATGTATGAGTCAATGAAATCACTCTGGCATATTGTAAAACACTAGTTAACAGTATGCCTACAAGAATCCAGGCTGTGCTGAAAAATCATGGACACCCTATCAAATATTGACACATATATTGTTTCCTGAATAAAACTTTGAAAATGACATATATATATATGTGGTTCTTAAAGCTTTTGACCATGAAAGTGATAATAACACATACTTTTCTAATAAAATTCTGATATTTTGGACTCTGCCTTAATTTTTTGGCCACTACTGTATCTTGATTCTACCCAACTCCCGAACGTGTCCAGTTTTCCCCTCTTTTTTGAATTGTGATCTTAAATGTGAGTGTCCGCACTTCCCAGCACAACACAGCACACCCTTCTTGTTTCCTCACTGCTGTTCTTACTGCATGTGCGTGTGGTTGCCCTCTCTCTCCCTGCCCTACCCGGCCCACCTTCCTCTGCCTGCTCTTGTGCCATCCCCCCTCCCTTCCTGCATTCTACCTTTCCCACTACCCATTCCGCCATCTGTGGTCGGGTACTCCCCTTCCCCTGCCTACCTTGCGCCTCCTCTGCACACACCTCCCTCCCACCCTGCTTCTATCCATTCAGCCCAGACACTCTCTCTTCCATCCTGCACGCACCTAGGCATCCATCCATTCATATCCTACCCTGTCCCAGCAAGCTGTTGCAAAGTCCATGTTTCAAAGTCCTTGTTCCCAGAAGGTCTGTTGTGCCATCCTCACATCTTACTGTCTTGTGAGGGTGAGGCGTTGTTTGTTGTTTTTGTGTTTCTAAGGCAGCTGTCATCCTGCATAGGGCCTCTGCAGTCCTTCACCAACTAGGCACTAGGTCCTCTGTTACCTCCTCAGTGTCCATCCAGCAATTACATAGTCCAAGAGGCTGCTGAGTTGTCCTACCTCCCCTGCATGTCAGTACTGTCCCACTGGGGGCCGTTTGCTTCACTCTGGCCCCCGATCTGGTGCAGTTTTCTTTTGCTTTCATATCTATCTTTGGCTGCTATTCATTCCCTTGTCTGGCAGCCTTTAACATAGTTTCTTAAACTGTTCAAACCACCACCAACAGGGCGGCTAGTCGTTTAATTGATCTCAGATGCTCAGTTCTTTCTATGAAAGCTTTTAAAGCCTGAACTATGCTAAGCTGTTGCATTTGGTTATTGTAGGTAACCAGCGCGTGAACTGCAGTGGAAACTTAATCCCCTGACACACCATTTCTTTTTTTTTAAACTTTTATTTTCATTTTGCAACAAACAAAAGAAACAACACACCAAAGGAGACAAAACAAGTATACAATAAGGAAAAACAAACCCTATTACCCCCCACCCCCCTGCTTCTTCTCTAAGTCGACAGTATCAGCATGTGAGTGCTTCCAAACAACAGTGGTTGTACATCAAAACAAAAATAAATAGCATCTGCGATACAGAATGATCATGTGACAGAGATTTATACAAATTTAAACAGTCAGATGAGAGCATTTAGCGGTGTGAACATAGTCATTGAGCATCTTCCATTTAGACAGATGATGGGGGGTCTGAACGGAAGAAGCAAACATACGAGGTATTTGTTCATATTTACTGTAGAGACAGACATGATTCCACCATTCATTGGGGCTCAGATGGGAGCTATTTTTCCAGTACTTCGTAATTAGGGAAATAGCAATGCCCAGCATGAAGTCTAAAAGGAAGTAAGCCGATTTTGGAAGAGAGGGGATCCCCGCAGCTGAGCGGAGTCCCACTATCCTCCAAGACAGGGGCTCTTGAAAGTGCAAAATAGATTGGATACGACCCCAGACCCGACGCCAGTAATACTGTAGTGCGGGACATTCATACATAACATGAGTTAGTGAACCGATGGCCGCATGGCATGTCCAGCATTTATTGCCCTGGGAGGTGTTCCATTTGGCTAATCTGTCAGGAGTATAGAAACACCGGTGGGCTAGAAAGAAAAGTGTCTGAGTGAGTGAGGCGGATCTGGAGACCCGTGTCACTCTACTCCAGACAAGGCTCCATTGCTCCGGGGTCAAAGTTACATGCAGTTCCCGCTCCCATGCTTTCTGTGCTATAGGGGTACCTCTATTTACAGCAGTACTTAAGGTTTTGTAAAAGTTAGATGCAACACCCGGTGAGCTCCCGATAGATCGGATAGTCTCCGACAAGTCCTGGGTAGGGGATTCCGATGGCGGGAGCACCTTAGCACTCCGAAGACAATGCTGTAGTTGCACCAACTGAAAGTAGTGTTTCGCTGGGAGACCAAATTCAATTTGCAATTCACTAAAAGTTTTCCAGCGACCATCATGGAACAACTGGGTAGGGGTCCAAATGCCCCTAGTGTACCAGGGGCTCCACGCCATCGGTTTATTTTGTATTTGAAATCGAGTATTGTACCAGAGCGGGAGTCTGTCTAACGGACAGAATCGGGAGTCTAAAGATTGAATAAGAGTATTAAAGGCACCTAAAGTGTCTAAAAGCATTGGTGGATAGTGGGAGTCTGATGGGAGAGTCATACCAGGGAGAAAAGTAAGAGGAAACGGTTTGCAAAGGTTCTCCTCTATATCTAGCCACACAGGTCTACTCGGTGCTAGGTCTTCCAGCCAATGAGCGCCTTGTTTGAGAAGAAAAGAGTGGTGATATTTCAGGAAATCAGGGAATCGGACACCCCCATTTTCCTTATCCGCTTGCAGCTTATGCTTCGCTATCCTAGGTGTCTTGTTTTGCCATAAGTATCTAGTCAGAAGGCCCTCTAAATCTTTATATGTACGTCGAGGTAGGAGACAGGGCAACATTTCTAAAATGTAATTCACTTTAGGAACAATCATCATTTTTATGGTTTCTAGGCGACCCCACCAAGTAAGTGTTAAAGGAGTCCAACGGTGAGTAAGCGCCCGGACTTTAGAAGTTAAGTCTTTGGCATTAAAGGAGATAGCATCTTCCAAAGGAGAGCAATAGTGGACCCCAAGGTATTTGACCATGCGAGGTTGCCATAAAAAGGGAAAGGATTGCATATCTGCTTGATGAATCAGAGAGTTTAATGGGAAGGCTACCGATTTGGTCCAATTTATCTTATACCCCGAGAGTTGTGAATATTTACCGATTTGCTCTAGGACAGCCGGCACCGAGTCTAAAGAGACAAAGAGCATAAGGTCATCAGCATATGCTGAAATTTTAATTTCTCTATGAGAGAAGGGGACTCCATGAATCTCCTCCGATTGCCGGATTAGTAAAGCTAAGGGTTCGAGTGCAAGATCGAAAAGAAGTGGAGACAGTGGGCATCCCTGACGAGTACCGCGTTGAAGGGGAAATGACTGAGACTTTAAAGCATTAGCACAGATACTGGCTGTAGGCTGTGCGTACATGGCGTGGAGACAACGGAGAAAACCTTCTCCGAATCCGTACCAGCGGAGAGTTGCAAACAGAAACGGCCATTCTAAGCGATCAAAGGCCTTCTCAGCATCAAGTGAGAGGCCGACAAATGGTCGATCAAGATTAACTGCGGTAGTCAGTACATGACATAGAGTCCGAGCATTATCAGCGGTTGATCTACCGGGAATGAAACCGCATTGATCTGGGTGTATCAAAGTAGACATCCTATCAGAGAGCCGGGTGGAAAGAATGGTGGCAAATATTTTATAGTCCGCGTTTAGGAGGGAAATTGGACGATAATTGGCTGTTAGTTGCGGATCTCTCCCCTCTTTCTCAAAAACTACTACATTTGCCATAGAAAAGGACCCAGAAGAAGATCCCTCCTCGGCCAGAGCAGAAAAATAAAGTTTCAAAACTGGAGCTAAGTCAGCGTTAAAGGTTTTGTAGAATTCAGCAGGGAGACCGTCCGGGCCGGCAGCTCGACCTGTGGCACATCTCTTGAGAGCAGAATGAATTTCTGATAAAGTGAATGGTTTGTCCATGGCCTCTCTATCTTCGTCAGATAGGGTCGGTCGTTGTACCCCTGAGAGCAATCGTTCAAATACTTCTGGCTCAAAATCACATTCAGATTGATAAAGCCGAGTATAAAAATCACGAAAGAGTTCTAAAATTTCTGTATCTTTAGTGACCAGGCCCCCCCCCCGACGGATTACGGAGAGCGGTAACACGCTTGGCTTCTTTTTGACCTTTCAGGGCATTCGCTAATAATTTGCCAGCACGGTTATTTTCCCGGTAATACAACCCTTGTTGTGATTCAATATTTTTAGCAGCAGCAGTATATAAAAGCTGATTATATTGAAAGCGGAGGCGTTGTAAACGGAGTAAAATACATGGGTCAGTACGGGACGTAAGGATACGCTCCCCAGCTTGTATCTGTTGCTCTAAAATCAGTAAGTGTTGCTTTCTCTGTTTCCCCTGTCGAATTTGATAGCTGGTTATAGTAGCACGGATAGATGCCTTAAAACCCTCCCACCAAGCCCAGCTCGCTGTGTCATGGGGTGAGTTAAAATGAAAATAATCTTGGATAGCGGCCTTTATGTCAACCTGAAAATCTTTTTGATCCAGTAGGGATCTATCAAAAAACCAAGCACGGGGATGATCATCTCGCGTAGTGACATGCAATGAAAGAGATATGGCAGCATGGTCAGAAATATGGAGAGGGTGAGTCCTAGCCGTGTCCACTTGAGAAATCAGTGCTTTGGAAATGAGAAAAAAATCTATTCTAGATTGTGAGTGATGGGGGGCAGAAAAAAAGGTGTACTCTAAGTCGGAGGGGTGAAGCAGCCTCCATATATCTACTAGCGCAAGGTCTTGCATCAGAGCTGTAAGGGTAGCAAGACTCTTGGGTGGATTACTCGTTCTAGGCGGTTGTCTATCTATCAAAGGGTCTAACACTTGATTGAAATCGCCACCAAGTATTAATGGAGTATTGGCAGAGGCCTGTGCCAACTGCGCAATACTTGCATAGTAAGCAGGGTTATCCACATTCGGGGCATAAATACAAATACACGTGAATTCACTATCTCCAACCTTAAGATGTGCACGGGTCCATCTACCCTCCTTATCAGAGCTAGTATCTATTACGGTAGCTTGCAAAGACTTCTTAACCAGAATGGCCACCCCACACCGTTTGGAAACGGCGGGAGAATAGGCAGCCACCAGATAAGGTTTAGCATTGAGTTTCAGTGTTTCAGCGGAATTTAGATGCGTTTCCTGAAGAAACACTAAATCAGCATGCTCATGATTAAGATAGCTAAGAATTTTCTTTCTTTTGATTGGACTATTGATGCCTTTTACGTTAAGTGATAAGATCTTACATAAGGCCATTGAGCAAGGTTAAAAATTCTGAAAGAAAACATGATAGCGCACCTAGGTTCACAATGTCCCTCATAGTAACTGTATCTGGCTGTACACATGACATGATAGAAAATAAGCTAATGTAATACAATGAAGCGCCCCACATTAAAAAATAAGAACCGCAGCGCGGTAGAGAAGAAGCAGAACCCCAAAAATTACTGGCGACCATGTGTTTGCGGGGAGAAACCCCAGAGAAGGCCGAAATTGAAAACATATAACCTGTATAACTGTGCGTGCTCCGAATCCAACCGAGGCACACATCATGGAGGGATAGAAGACCAAATAAGTCATATAAAGACAGAAAGAAAAGTCCAGGCAGTCTCTGTGCTTGGCGATGACCACCACGTCGGGCCCTTCAAAATGGCGGTCAGAGCCGGCAGATAATAAGTCCAAGTTGTTGGGTTAACGCATCTGCTCTGCTTCTTTGGAGTCTAAAAATGTTGATAGTAGATCAGGATCTTCGAATGTCCTAGTTTGGTTGTGGAGAGTCACTCGGAGCTTCGCTGGATACAACAGGCCAAAGCGAGCCTGTAGCTGTTGAAGTCGAGGGCGAAAAGCAAGGAGTCTCTTCCGACGGTCAACTGTGGGCTTTGCCAAATCAGGGAAGAAGGAGACTTTATGACTTTCAAACTCCAGATGACGATTCGCCCGGGCAGCATTTAGAATTTGTTCCACTTGTTGATATCGTAGTAATCGAAAGATAATAGGCCGGGGGGTCGTTCGGTTGAGCGCCATATGGGTAGGAACACGATGTGCTCGATCAATTTCCAGGTCTCTATGAAATGTGATCTTCAACAAGGAGGGAAGAGTTTTGAGCAGGAATTCTCTGATATCTCCTGCTTCCGCCCCCTCCGGTATTCCAAGGAGCCTCACATTGTTGCGACGGGCTCGATTATTGCTATCTTCTAACTCTTTTTGAAGATTTTGTATCTGGCGCTCAGCCTTGTCCAGTTTGACCAAGCGCACCGCGTGCGAGTCGAGGACCCCCGCCATGTTGTCCTGCCGTAATGAAAGGCTTTCAAGTCTGTCCTGGAGCACACCGAAGTCTTCTCGCATGGCTCGAAGCGCTTCTCCGTTGGACTGCACCAATTCCTTAACTCCGCGTATTTCCTCTAAGATCTCCTGATGCATTTCGGGGTTTTCCCGAAGTGGAACCATCTTTTGTGGGGAAGACACCTCTGTTTTGGAGCGTTTTCCGTGTGAAGAAGAAGGAGACCCGAAGTCCAAGCGCGCTGGTTTATGGGCCGCCATCCCCCCCGAGGTACCCCGGTAAGTTCGGAGCAAAAATGAAGTTTATGTAGGTATTAAGTCAGGATTCTGTGTAGGCCTCTCGGGAGCTTCAGCGCGAAGCGTCTAACCCGCTGGACATCAGGCTCCGCCCCCTGACACACCATTTCTGAACAATATGGAGCCATGGCCCTGTGGCTTTCCACTACCCTGGCTGAGTAATTGTTGAACAGTAGAATGCATTGACATTTGTAGTCCAAGTTATGTTTATTTTGGTATAAGCCCATCAGTTTGTGTTTTTCAGAGAAGTTTAGTATTCTTGCATTAATCGTCTGTAGGCATTGCCTCTCCTCCCTCCTTGGCCCTAGATGGTGTACCCTCTCCACCACCATTCGCCCCCATTCTCTATTAGACCCAGTTGTTGGGGCAGTCAGTGTTCAATAATGTCCCATAGCTCACTGTCTTTTACCGTTTCATCCAGGCCTACCATTCGTATATTTTTTTATTCTGCTATGATTTTCCTGGTCAACAAGCTTGTCTGCCAAAGTATGATTTTCTCTCTCCAGTGCTGCTATGCTCATCTCCAGGCCCACTGTGCATTCGCCATGCTGCTCCAGGTGTTCTTCCATTTCGCTGATTCTCTAAAATGCCTTTAATGTCACCAATAGAGGATTGCAAGCGGTTTGATTTTTCATCCAGAATCGCCATCAGATTTTGTGTCAGCACCGCTACCACTTCCTCAGGGAATACGAGTGTTGGTTGTTTGAACTCCATTTTGCTCTTCTGTTCTCAGCTCTTCGGTGTCCACCCCAGTTTTACTAGCAGAGACAAAGACAGGAAGCGGCAGATTCGACACCCAATAAATTTATTATAACCAAATAAGTGGCCTAAGCCCAACACAGGCCGTGTTTCGTATATCACTTCCTCAGGGGCTATCAGGACACAATAAAAAATAAATTATAAAACCACATTAGTATAATTAAACCATAAATATACAAAAAAGGGGGGGTTTAAAGTAAAAAATTATAACGTAAATATACAATATACATAAAATGAAGGCAAAATTGGACTATATCAAATAACTTAAGTCTCAAAGCAAAACACATTAATAAAATTCAAGGAACAATCAAGGATAATCAATTAAAATCATAGAAACACCATATACAATCACTTAAAAATGAATCCTCATATATTAAATAAGCTATTCTATAGATCAGATGACATATAAATATATATACATACATATGTATAATAAACTAAATAAATAATTAAAAGTATAAGTGCTAATTGGTATACAATAAAAACACTAAAACATAAATAATTGTGCAAGCATATACCAAATGTAAAAAATACCATATACAATCACTTAAAAATGAATCCTCATATATTAAATAAAATGTACTATAGATCAGATGACATATAAATATGTATACATACATGATAAAATTATTAAATAAATAAATAATTAAAAATATAAGTGCTAATTGGAATACAAGAAAAATGTAATCACCAAACAATTATAATGATACAAGCATATACAATAAAAATGTAAAAGACAACTATATGTAAACAAAAAATGGAAAGGGATGAGGAGACTGAGGGAGTAGGTCTGATTAAGAAATAATTATGCTAACATTAAATGAAACACATGCTGTAGAGTTGAATATTACCTGTGGGTGTGATGTGCACTTAATTTCCTCCATTTCTTCATTTCCTAGTAGCCCATTAAGTGCCTTCTGATTGGAGGAGGAGGGCTCATCTTCCAGCACTATATATCGTGATTTGTTTAGTTGTGACTATCCATGGGATTTTCTTGGCAAGATACGGAAATAAATTACCAGGCCTTTCTTCCGCACAGGTAATGCCAGTGTTGTTACCTTTGTCACAGAAATGTGATCCTCCATCTCCAGCACCATCCCATACTGCTGCTGCCCAGATGGGTGGTTTGTCTTAGTCTGGCATCTCAGCTTAGACCTGTCCATCCTCGGAGACCCTGTCAGTAGTTAAGCTACTGATAGTGTAGATCTAAGATGCACTGATGCACAACAAGCTGCATACCAAGTGAGGGAAGGCTTTTGAATATTGGCTCGAATAATAATCAGTACAAACACAACAATACAAACAGTAACAAAGCATTATAAACATACAGTATGTGCCTTTATAAAATAGTCTCCGTGAAAGTTCCTGTACAATGTCACGTCTACTTGGAGGGAGAGATTTTATTTATTTGCAGTCTCTTTTATACCACGCTATTCGACTTTGTACGTGTGCTGTATGTGCATGCTGATCCTGCTCATGCTTCATCCATTTTCTGCTCCGAGGATCAGCTAAACGTATCACTTAAAAATAGGCACTAGGTTGTCCAACTGCCTTCTTTTTGGGATGTACATATTGGGACAATTTTATAAGCAACTACAGGAGTGTTTAAATACTGTTTATACACTCAGGTCACTTATAAAATATCCCCTTATTGTACAGTTATGGCCAAGGAAACTTTCTTTTTGGAAAGCTGAATAAAATAAATCTATTGCTGTTGGTGGTTTTGCTATTTCTGTTCTATAAGAGTTGATGACCTTCAAGAATTAGCTTTGTTTGTATTTGGTTAACTAAGCATATGAGTTTTTATTGTCAAATGTGAAAATAGATGGCCAACATATTGCATCAGGATTATAAACATTTGGTTACTTTATTTTGTTTCATGCAAGTTCAGTGATGCATTTCTAGACATTTTTAGTCTTAAATAAGGTAGAGATTTATATCTATGCCTTAAAGGGGACATTGGAAAATAATATTTTATAAAATACTAAATGCAACCATTAACCAAACGAGAAAAGGAATTTTAGCTGTTCCAAATGAAATGGATATACCATTAATGCTTCAATGCATAAATCTTTTCTCCTTCCCAAGCACTTGGCAATTATCTGTGGACTGAAAGTACCCTTACTGAATTTCCATCGTATGGAATGTGAAGTTCTACATTGAAGACTCCTTGTGAAGGGGAGCTGTGTGCTTACAGGGATTCCCAGCACATCCAGAAAATTCAGCTTCTAAAGTCAAAGAAATTTTTGTAATGAATTTTCACATACAAATGAAGTAGAAGTAAAGGAAGTTCTCGTATACATTTGACCTTCTAAGTTATGCTTTAAGGAGTGTTCCTCTGATATGGGTCTGGGAGGAAAAGCAATAGGAACTAGGACTAGGGGATATGTTTACTAAACCACGGTAAAGGAGCAAGTGTGCCGTTAGTGCACACTAATTGCACATTGGCACCCTTAGAGCGTACAAAAAGACATTTTAGTGCACGCTAATGGTACAGCCACTTTTGCGCGTGCTAACGGTACCTGTGGGTGGAAAGAAGGTGTGCACGGCGCGGAGAGTGGGGGTCAATGGGCGGGGAGTGGGCGAGAAAAGACTTGTTCCCTTAATGCAGGCACCTTAACGGCAGGAAAACTAACACAATTCAAAACCTCGTGGAAAGGGTGTCTTTTGAGAAGAGAGAACCTATTTTATATCTGTAATGTGATGCACAGACAGGGGAGCCCAAGAGAGTGATAGTAGTACTCCATTAGCAGCAACAGCATAGTGCTCAATTATGAAAGGACACTATGTTGATGGTGCAAATGGGGGCAAAGGAGGTGGCACATTGGTTATGCAGTGGGGGCTGCTGGTTCACAGGGGGGACCAGACAGCTGCCTAGATGGCACATAGGAACATAAGACTACAAAATATGCCAAACTGTGTCAGACCAAGGTCTGTCATGCCCAGTATCCTGTGCCAACATTGCACAATCTAGGTCACTAGTACCAAGCAGTTTCCCCAAAAGACACACAGGATCTCCAATAACTGTAATGGGGCAAGCAGTGCATAGCCCGGGTCCTCTTTAGCAATGGTTCATGAACCGTTACCCAGGAACCTGTCCAAACGTTTTTAAACCCAGCTACATTGACAGCTTTTACCACATCCTCCGGTAATGGATTACAGGGTTTGATTACGCATTGACTGAAAAAATATTTTCACCTAGAAGACCCAAATGGGTTACATTGTAGCTGCATTGCAAGTCCCCTAGTCTGTCCACAATCTGATGGCATAAAAAAGCAACCTACATTTAACTGTTCCACTCCAGTCAATAATCTATAGACCTCTATCATATCTCCCCTCAGCTGCCTCTTCCCCAGGTTGATGAGCCCTGCTTTTTAGCCTCTCCACAAAGAGGTATTCTGTCATCCGCAGAACCATCTGTGATGTTTGCTATGATCCCACAGTGACAGTGGCAGTGGCAGCACACATTTCTGCTACTGCTGCGGAAAGGCAATGTGCCACAGGGGGCAGTCTAAGGATCCTGGAACCCCAGGCAGAGATTCAGGCTGCCTCCTCCCCCCTCCCTGCTGCCGCAGAACCCATTTGTGGGGGAAGAGGCCTAGTGCTAGAAGCTGTAGCCCTCCAGGTAGCTGGCAAATGCAGGTGCCCGGAGAAATACCACATCAATGGCTGCCATCCTCCCCCTGAGATGTATCGGTGGCAGGCAGTGATGGGGCCCCTGCATAAACAGCTAGCGGGGGGGGGGGGGGGCTGCTTGGCCATCCATGTGTGCCCCTGCCTTCCCCATCCAGCCCTTATGCTCAAGGCGCCAACCAAACCCACATGTTTAACATGCTGGGACTGTGACCACCACCACTGACAATGCATGGGCATGTCTGCATGGTGGGGTATTGGTGGTGGCGTGGGAAGTGACACCAACCTACTACTATTACTACTACTATTTAGCACTTATATAGCGCCACACACACAGCGCTGTACAGGCACATATACAGGAGACAGTCCCTGCTCGTCGGAGTCCTGCTCATCCGAGCTTACAATCTAGCTGAGACAGTACAGAGCATTAGTCAAGTCGGTGCAAAGCACAATATGGTCTTTACAATTCGGCCATGAAAATTGACTGGGGTCAGGTTGAGATGAAGGAAAGAAGTCAGGATCTGAAAGCGTAGTGAAGAGGTGGGTCTTCAATCTGGATTTGAATAGGGACAGTGAGGGTGACTGGTGTATAGACACAGGTAGGCTGTTCCAGTCGTAAGGTGCAGCTAGATGAAAGGAGCGAAGTCGGGAGTTAGCAGTGCGAGTGAAAGGCCTAGATAGAAGTAATTTGTTAGCGGAGCGAAGTTCCTGAGGGGGGATGTAGGGAGAAATAAGAGATGAGAGGTATTGAGGGGCCGCAGAGTGAAAGCATCTATAGCTCAGTAGGAGAAGTTTGAATTAGATGTGGAATTGGGTAGGGAGCCAGTGAAGTGACTTGAGAAGAGGAGTAATGTGGGCATGGAGATACTGGCGGAAGGTTAGTCAAGCAGCATAATTTTGTATAGATTGAAGGGGAAAGAGATGGCTCACGGGGAGACCTGCAAGGAGTAGGTTGCAGTAGTCGAGGCGAGAGGACACTAAGGAGTGGATAAGCGTTTTGGTAGTGTGTTCAGAAAGGAAAGGGCGGATTTTGCTAATGTTGTAGAGAAAGAAGCGGCAGGTCTTAGCTACGAGCTGGATATGTGTGGTGAAGGAGAGAGAGGAGTCAAAGATAACCCCCAGATTGCGGGCCAAGGGAACAGGAAGGATTGTAGATCCATCCACGGAGACTAAGAAGGGGGGAAGAGGAGGGGAGCAGTTGGGGGGAAAGACAAGGAGTTCAGTCTTGGCCATGTTCAACTTCAAGCGGTGATGAGACATTCAGGCAGCGATGTCAGAAAGGCATGCAGAGATCCTGGTCTGGATTGCTGGAGAGATATTAGGTGTAGAGAGGTCAATTTCGGAGTCATCGGCATAGAGATGGTACTGAAAGCCATGGGAGGAGATGAGTGCGCCAAGGAATTGGGTATAGAGGGAGAAAAGGAGGGGGCCCAAGACGGATCCCTGGGGTACACGAGCATGGAGCGGGGTGGGAGAGGAGGAGGAGCCACCAGAGCATACACTAAAGGAGCGATGGGAGAGGTAGGAGGAGAACCAGGATAGTACGGAGCCCTTGAAGCCAAGTGAGGAGAGGGTGGTGAGGAGAAGATTGTGCTCAACAGTGTCAAAAGGCAGCGGAGAGGTCAAGAAGAATGAGGACTGAGTAGAGGCCCTTAGATTTAGCCAGGAACAAGTCATTGGAGACTTTTGTAAGAGCCGTTTCAGTGGCTTGTAGGGGATGGAAGCTGGGTTGTAGTGGGTCCAGGAGGGCCTGGGAGGTGAGGATGTCGAGGTAGCAGTGGTGGACTGCTTGTTCTAGTAGTTTAAATATGAAGGGAAGGAGGGAGATGGGCCGATAGTTAGAAGGACAGGTGGGATCGAGTGAGGGTTTCTTGAGGAGAGGTGTGACGACAGCATGTTTGAAGTCAACGGGGACAGTTACAGTGGAGAGTGAAAGGTTGAGAATATGAGAGATGGAGGGGACAACGGTGGGGGAGATAGGGTGTAGGAGATGGGTGGGGATAGGGTCAGAGGAACAGGTGGTGGGTTTGGAGGAGGAAAGAAGGAGTGTGGTTTCCTCTTCAGAGATTGTAGGGAAGGAGGAGAGGGTATCAGAGGAAGTATGGATGGGGGGGAGAATTGGGGAGGGGTGGAGGTAGATGAGGAAGTGGGGAATTGGAGGGTAATCTTGTGGATTTTATCGTGCAAGTAGTCGGCTAGGGTTGGGCATAAAGGGAGGGTGGGACCAGGGGCAGGGGCACCTTGAGAGAATTGAGGGTATTAAAGAGGTGGCGAGGATCAGAGGCAAGGGAGTTAGTCAGGTGGATGTAATATTCTTGTTTGGCAAGTGCAATGGCTGACTGGAAGGAGTCAAGCATGAATTTAAAGTGTAGAAGGTCTTCCGGGGAGCGGGATTTGGTCCAAGCATGTTCAGCAGAATGGGCACAGGTGCGTAAATAGCGGCTTGTGGATGAGAGCCAGGGCTGGGGAGCAGAACGTCTGACAGGACGGGGTGGGTGGGGCAAGTGTGTCAAGAGCCGAGGATAGTGCAGCATTATAAGAGGATACTGCTTCGTCGACGGACTTGGAGGACATAATGGAGGAAAGAGATGGAGAAATGGTGGAGGAGAGAGTCAAGGGATCAATATATTGAAGGTTTCTAAATAGGTCAGAGGAGACAGGATGAGGTTGAGACAATGGAAGCTGGAGATTAAAGGTTAAAAGGTCATGGTCATATGAGGGAAGGATTGAGTTGCGGAGGTTTGAGGGAGAGGAATTAGAGAAGAGTATCAGGTCAAGGCAGTGGCCGTGCAGGTGGGTGGGGGCAATGGAACAAAGTTGGAGGTCAAAAGAGGAGGTGAGGGCGAGGAACTTTAAAGCATGGGGATTGGAGGGGTTATCCACATGAATGTTAAAATCACCAAGAATAAGAGTGGGGGAAGAGGGATCCAGAAAGACGGAAAGCCAGGAGTTGAAGTCGGTAAGGAAGGTCGATTTGGATTTGTCGGGTGGACGATAGGTAACAGCTACTCGGAGGGGAAGTGGTGTGACGAGGTGAATGGAGTGGACTTCGAAAGAGAGGGAGGAGTGTGACTGAGGCAGCAGGAGGGGTTGGAATTGGCAAGAGGGAGAAAGTAGAAGCCCAACACCACCACTGCGGCCGGTGGATCGAGGTGTGCGGGAGAACTGGTAGCCCCTGTGGCAGAGAGCAGCAATGGATGTGGTATCATCTGGGAGGAGCTAGTTCTCAGTAAGGGCAAGAAGGTGTAGTGCATTAGAGATAAAGAGATCATGAGTAAAAGGGAGTTTGTTAGAGACTGAGCATGCATTCCATAGGGCACATGAAAATGGGAGAGTGGAGGGGGAAAGGAGAGGGATATGGATAAGGTTGGACAAGTTACATGAGGATTTCTTTCCAGAGTAAGACAGGGGTCTAGGGAGGTCGTTACATGAGGATCTATTGTCAGAGTAATGCAGAGATCTAGAGGGGCCAGGGTACGTGTGGGTGCCTCTGGATGAGTGTGCCCTCCTTGAGAGAGGGGGAGTGAAAGGGGAATGATGGGGGATATTGATGATATTTGATAGGTTACGTGAGGATCTCTTTTTAGAGTGAGACTGAACTCTGAGGGGGATAGGGTTGAGGTTGATATCTTTGGGTGAGTGATTGGGGCATGAGTGAGGGAGGGTGGAAGGGGAAAGGGGAGGGATATGGATGAGATTAGATAAGGTACGTGAGGAACTCTTCTTGGAGTGAGAAAGAAATCGAAGAGGGCCAGGGTTGTGGTTGATATTACCTGATGAGAGAAGGAGAAGGAGTAGCAGAGAGCGGGGTAAAGTGGAGGCAGTACATCGGAAGCGAGGGTGGGGTTGCCTTAAAGAGAGAGGGGCTGGTTGAATGAGGGGGAGGGTGTGATGAAGCTCAAGAGCAGATGCTAGGCTAGAAGACAGAACGGAGGGAGAAGTGAGGAAGGTAGAGGGAGAGTAGGGGGAGTGAGGCGGCAGAGGGTCCTGTAGGCTATGCTGTGCAGGATTTCTTGAGCTGCTTACCCAAGGTGCTTACCTGTGATGACTCAGTCTGGGCAGCTTGTCGTAGGGTAGAGGGTGGACGGGTTATTGTTGGGGTGACGATTATGGTTACGGCATGCCTAAGGGCTGCGCCAAAGGGCCCTTTGGCGTGGCCCTTAGGTGCGAGCCCGGTAGGCACGGGCGCCTGGGTGAGGGGGTTCTAATTAGGGAGACCTTCGCCTCTCCCACAGCCCGGATTGGGCTGGAGCTCCCAGGCCATGCGGTGCGGTGCTCTGCTCTGGGGTGGCCGGGAGAAGATAAGGCCGGCGGCGTATTGATGGGTGATTCAGCCCCTCCCACAGCCCGGATTGGGCTGGAGTTCCCAGGCCATGCGGTGCAATGCTCTGCTCTGGGGTGGCTGGGAGAAGAGAAGGCCAGCGATGTCCCGATCGGGCGATTCAGCCCCTCCCACAGCCCCGATTGGGCTGGAGCTCCCAGGCCACGCGGTGCGGTGCTCTGCTCTGGGGTGGCCGGGAGAAGAGAAGGCCGGTGGCGTCTCGATCAGGCAATTCAGCCCCTCCCACAGCCCCGATTGGGCTGGAGCTCCCAGGCCATGCGGTGCGGTGCTCAGTAGACAGTAGACCTGCAGTAGACAGAAGCCTTGTCCCAGTCTTGTGCACCATGCGCATTGCAGCATGTACCAAAGGAAAGCATGTCAGCAACAGGAGTTATTTTCCCCATAAGGCTGCACTGTGGTGCAACACACACATATGTGGAGGGTCACAGGTTCAGGTCCCCAATGGGGTTTCTGTATTGCATCTTCCTGTGGACAAGGTTTAGCTGAAAGTGTAAGTACAGTTTCAGCATGTGCAGCCCCCAAGGAGATGGCCAGCAAGGGTGAAAATATCCACCAGCAGCACCCACAGCTGGTTGTAGGCTAATAGCACACGGTAACAATGTGTGGTGAGGCCAAGGCATGGTAATAGTACCTGCAAACAGAGCACTCGTTATCAATCCTTCAGCTGACATTGAGACATGAGTGACAAGCAGGAATGCCAACCATCTCCACCTTTGCACAGTGCGCTAATGAGAGTGTATGCGTGTGTGTATTTATGGCTCCCCTTTGTCCTGTGGCTTTCTGCACTTCACTTTGGCTCACATTGTCTGAATTTTTTCCAGCCTGTTTAGAAAAAGTGAATAAGACGAGGCAGAAGATTGTGAATATCACCTGAAACAGCGCAGATTTGCCTGGATGTGTCTGCACAATGGTAGGATCACTGGCTGAGACCCCATTGTGCCCATCTGCCATGTGCACTGCCTGGGTGGCCACTATATGTCATATCATTTGACCATGGCATCGCTATGTATCCACAAAGAGCTATTATAATGTCTTCTTCCAGTGATGTGGCTGCATTCTCTGTATGGGAATGCCAATCATTGAGCAAACGGCTGGGTGTCAATGCTGAGTATCCAAAGGCAGAGTGCACGTGGTCACACTACACATATGCCGTGCATGCTGACCAGCAGATCACCCATAGTTGGTTTGTGCTTGGCTGACACAGCCCATTGAAGGGCAGCAGAGACAGTCTTTCTGTCCATGCTGTAGTTAATTGTTAGTCCTCAATGGTTGGAGCAGCAGTGGTTCATGGCCTACTCATTGGGGTCCTGGCAGGACCGTAGTAGTTGCCTCATGCTAGTCTATACACCCCAACTGCAGTGGCTTTCCATGGCAGCAGCATATTGACACTGGCCACTAACCTGCACTGTTATCAAAGGGTTAGTGTCCAACATGGGCAGAACACAGAGCCCAGCTGTTGCTGTCACTGTCACCCTCAGCATGCAAGAAACAAGGAGAAAAGCATAGCACAATGTAGACTATACCTGCCACACACTAGCAGTGATGTGGACCTACAGCACAGCCAGCAGATATCAGCTCTAACAGTGCTTGTTCAGTGGACCAGGTGCTGGGCACCCTTCCTCACCCTCAGGGTGACAGATGAAACCGCTCTGCAACATGGCTTGCTTTTGTTATGTGCATGTAGCACACACAGCCAATGCATCTTAGAAACATAGAAATATGAAGACAGAAAAAGACCACATGGGCTATCTAGTCTGTCCTTCCATATCAACAACTACAACAGTTCTCTTTTTTCCTTTAGAGATCCTCTGTGTTTGTCCCATGCTTTTTTGAATTCAGATACTGTCCTCATCTCTACCACCTCCACTGGGAGACTATTCCACGGATCCACCACTCTTTCCGTAAAGAAATATTTCCGCATATCACTCCTGAATCTATCCCACTTCACCCTCATCCCATGTCCCCTTGTAGCAGAACTTGCTTTCAATTGAAAGAGGCTCTCCTCCTGTACATTTATGCCACGGAGGTATTTAAATATCTCAATCATATCACCTCTATCCCGCCTTTCCTCTAAGGTGTACATATTAAGATCCTTAAGTCTGTCCTCATATGCTTTATAATGAAGATCACTAACCATTTTAGTAGCCACCCTCTGTACTGACTCCATCCTGTTCACATCCTTTTGAAGGTGCAGTCTCCAGAATTGCACACTATACTCAAAATGCACCAAAGACTTATACAGAGGCATTATCACCTCCTTTTTTCTGCTAGCCATTCCTCTCCGTATGCACCCAAGCATCCTTCTAGCTTTTGCTGTCACCTTTTCTACCTGTTTAACTACTTTAAGATCATCAGACACAACCACGCCTGGGTCAAGTTCTTCTTTAGTGGACAAAAGTACTTCACCCCCTATACTATATTGCTCCCGTGGATTGCTGCAGCCCAAATGCATGACCTTACATTTTTTAACATTAAATCCCAGCTGCCAAATTCTAGACCATTCTTCAAGCTTAGCTAGATCCCTCCACATGCTATCTACACCTTCCTGGGTGTCTACTCTATTGCAGATTTTGGTATCATCCGCAAAGAGGCAAACCTTACCCAACAGCCCTTCCGCTATATCACTAACAAAGATGTTAAAAAGAATCGGACCAAGGACAGATCCCTAGGGCACACCACTGGTAAAATCCTTCTCCTCAGAGTGAGCTGCATTTACCTGGACTCTTTGTCGCCTCCCACCCAACCAATTTCTAACCCAAGCAGTAACTTTAGGGTCCATCCCTAGGGTGCTCAGTTTGTTTATAAGTTGCCTGTGAGGAACAGTGTCAAAGGCTTTACTGAAATCTAAAAATACCACATCTAGGGCTCTCCCTAGGTCCAACTCCCTGGTCACCCAGTCAAAGAAATCAATCAAATTTGTCTGACAAGACCTGCCTCTGGTGAATCCATGCTGCCTCGGATCCTGTAATCTGCTGGACTCCAGAAACATCACTATTTTCTCTTTCAGCAGCATTTTCAATAATTTACTCACCACCAAAGTTAAACTAACCGGCCTATAGTTTTCAACCACATCCTTACTTCCGCTTTTGTGTAAAAGCACCACATGAGCCTTTCTCCAGTCCTTAGGTACCACTCCTGACTCCAACGAGGCATTGAAAAGGTCAGTCAGTGGAGCTGCTAGAACGTCCCCAAGTTCCCTCAGTATTCTAGGGTGTATCCCATCTGGTCCCATCGTTTTGTCTACTTTAAGTTGAGCTAGTTTCTCATGAACAGTCTTCTGAAAATTGTTCAAAATGTCCCTCGCTTCTGTTCCTGTTTGTGGGTGTTTTCTGAGGTCCTGTTCCTGGTTCTTCATCTGTGAACACAGAACAGAAATATTTGTTAAGCAATTCTGCTTTATCCTCATCAGCTTCTATATATTCCTCCCCTTCACCCTTAAGAACATAAGAACATAAGATATGCCATACTGGGTCAGACCAAGGTCCATCAAGCCCAGTATTCTGTTTCCAACAGTGGCCAATCTAGGTGATATGTACCTAGCAGTTTCCCCAAGGGACACAGGTTCCACAATGCTTGTATTGGTTCAAGCATTGATATCCTGGGTTCCTTCTTAATAATGGTTTATGGACCTTTCCTCCAGGAACTTGTCCAAACCTTTTTTAAACCCAGCTACACTAACAGCCTTTACTACATCCTCCGGTAACAAATTCCAGAGTTTGATTACACGTTGAGTGAAAAAATATTTTCTTGAGTCTGACAATACCACTTTTGCCCTTCCTCTTCTCACTAACATATCTGAAAATGTCTTATCCCCCATTTTATTGTATTGGCTATTTCCTCCTCCTTTTGAATCTTTGCTTTCCTGACTATTTTGCTAGCTTCTCTAAGTTTTTCCAAATATAGATGCCTGTCTTCCTCTCTCTGTGATCTCTTGTATTTCATGAAGGCCTCCCTCTTTTTCTTCGCCTTATCAGCTACTTCTTTCAAAAGCCATAGCGGTCTCCTTTTCCTTTTACCTTTTATTTACCATTTTAACAAAAATATTGTTTGCCCTTAAAATATCCCCTTTCAGTTTTGCCCACTATTTTTCTACATCCCCCAGCTGTTCCCATCCCGCTAACGACACCTTGAGGTATTGGCCCATCTTGGCAAAATTAGTCTTCCTAAAGTCTAAGACCCTCACCTTTGAATGGATTCTAACAGCCTTAGTCCTAATACTGAACCACACCATCTGGTGATCACTGGATGCAAAATGATCTCCCACTATAACATCAGAAACACTTTCACCATTGGTAAGCACCAAGTCCAGTATGGCCCCTTCACCAATTGCCTGAATAGTTCTCCCTGTAGAGAATCCAGGATCTCTTTACTTCTAGATGATACTGCAGCAGGAATGTGCCAATCAACATCTGGCATATTAAAATCCCTTATCAGTAGCACGTCCCCTTTCCTAGCAATGCTGCGTATGTCTTCAATTAACTCTCTTTCTACCTCTTCCTCTTGTGAGGGAGGTCTGTATATCATGCCAATGCAAATAGATTTCTCTTTCCCTCTTTCTAGTTTAACCCATAATGCCTCCTCTCTCCCTTTTAAGCTTTGTAATTCCAAAGCTTTAATAGTATTTTTTACATATAGTGCCACTCCTCCTCCCCTTCTTCCTACCCTGTCCTTTCTGAATAAAGTATAGCCAGGTATAGTTACATCCCAGTCATGGTTTTCTCTGAACCATGTTTCTGTAACTGCCACTAAATCCAAGTCGGCCACTCCCACCAAAGCTTCAACATCAGGGATCTTATTTCCCATGCTACGGGCATTTATACACACTGCTTTTCATAAGTTACCCCTGTTACCCATTTCTATAAAGGTATTTAATGTATCACTTACCTGGGGGCTTTCTTCACCCATTCTCAATGAATCTAGTTTAAAGCCCTCTTCAGTAGATTAGCCAGTCTACTACTGAAGACGCATTGACCTTTCTTGGACAGATGGATGCCATCTCTGCTCTACAACTCTTGGAACAGCATCCCATGGTCTAGGAAACCAAAACGCTCTTGATGACACCATCCACACAGCCATGCATTCATCTCCAGGATGCGAGCCTCTCTGCTTTGGCCTTTACCCTCAACAGGGAGGATTGAAGAGAACACCACCTGTGCACCCAACTGCTTCACCCTCTGTCCCAGAGCCATGAAGTCACTTTTGATACACTCAGAGGGATACCTGGCAGTATTATTTGTTCCGACATGGACTAGCAACATTGAGTAATAGTCAGTAGGCTTGATGAGTCTCAGCAAACTCTCCGTAACATCTTGGATTTTGGCACCAGGCAGACAGCATACCTCTCTGGACATCGTCTGGTTGGTAGATGGATGCCTCAGTACCCCTCAGAAGAGAGTCACCAACCACCACTACCCTTCGCTTCTTTGTGGTCACTGATTCTGCAACTGTGGGGTACTTGAGCTCTGGTTCTTCCCTTTCCAGGGATGCTTTCACCTCCTCCACTTCCAGGGCTGCATAATGGTTCTTCAATTCAAGGACTGTAGAAGTTGGATTGGTGATTCTGCAGGCACTGGTGACTTGCGTCCAACCTTCGTCATTCTGTCAGCACCCATCTTCTCCTCTGCTGGAGAGCTTGGTTGCTGCAAAAAGCATCTCATCAATGTACTTCTCACTGTCTTGAATGCTCCTCAGCCTTGTTACCTCCTCTCTGAGTTCCTCCACTTACTTCCTCAGAGCTTCAGCATGCAGGCACCCTGCACATGGAACCGGTCCTTCAACTGGCATTGGGACCTCTGTCTGGACAGAGGCAGAAGCTGTAATGGGGGCAACAGCTTTAGCAATATGATTTTTCCCAGCCATTGTTTTGTTTGTGGAGTTTAGGTATCTGTTAAAGCAAAAGAGAGAGATCTACTAAAGTACCAGCCGGTTTCCCAGCTGTCCTGTCAGAGAAAATGCAGTTAAATCTTGTTAATTACATTCAAAATGTGCTGTTCCAAGTCCCTGTGTTTTGTTAAATGGGGAAGTTTCCTATAAAGCAAGACTGCTCACTAGGGATGGATGGGAGTTTGGGGGGGGGGGGGTATGGAGGGAACTAACACCTAATTAGGTGTCAGCTGTTCCCAAGAGCTGAGAAAGTTACTAAAGCAGAGTTTTAAACCTACCCACTAAAGAAAATATTTCTACTAAAGCACCAAAAAGAATGTAACCTTGTTTTAAAAATATACCAAAACCCTTTTAAGAGCTCCCAGTCAGAGAGCTAGAAATAAATAAATAAATAAACCCTTAAATTCTTACCGTTGTTTGAACTGTATAGCCCCTGTTAGGAATGCCTCAACAGGGCAGGGCTCTGAAGCCTTTTATGCAGGCCTCAGCTGCTCTCAGTTTATTCACAGGCTAATCAAGCCCACTAACTCCTTATTAGGTGTCAGCAATTCCCTAGAGCTGAGAAAGTTACCAAAGCAGAGTTTTAAACCTTCCCCACTAAAGAAAATATTTCTACTAAAGCACCAAAAAGAATGTAACCTTGTTTTTAAAAATATACCAAAACCCTTTTAAGAGCTCCCAATCAGAGAGCTAGCAATTTAAAAAAAATAAGCCTTCAAATTCTTACCATTGTTTGGACTGTATAGCCCCTGTTAGGAATGCTTACTGAGATGATATGCTGGATTAGTGCATCCTTCATTGGTTTTGAGCTGCAGACCGCTGTTTTGCATGTGCAGTGCCTCATGGGTAGTGGCGGCCCAATTTATGCCGGCAGACAGCAAACAGTTTGATTAGAGATCTGCAGGCTCTATAAATCTGCGTAAAGCTGTGTGAAGGTGTAGCCTACTGGTTGGTGCAATGTCTCCATGGTCAAAGGTCCAGGGTTTGATTCCCACTTGTTCATTTTGTGTCTGGGCACACTTGCACAGTCCTGGCTCTGTTATGACCTGCAGATAATCATTCTTCTACATTTCTATGTGTTATGGTCACATGTTGGGTAGCCCAACATGGCATTTCCCATCATGGACATCTGTGAGCACGGCTTTAGTGGTTCTGCCGTGGCGCATTGCAGCGGGTCAGTGATGTATACGCAGTAGATGTCTGGGTCAATGGATGTGTTTTCTGTTTTGCCATCATTGTGACCTCCCAGCTTTATATATAGAGGATATATCTCATACATTCAGGCACCTAACACTTGTTGCATAGCCATACCCTACACTGTTCTGCCATCATTACTTGCCCCACAAGGGGCAAATGGGCTCAGCTTGTCCCTTTCTATCATGCCGCTCTATCGGGTGTATTGTCTTGCAGTTCCACAGGCTGAGACACCAGTCCCACCCACACAAATGATGTTTCATGTACCCCATGGCACTGATACTTTTGGTTCACATACACCAAATGCTTTTGGCATGTATGATCCCATACATCCACCCACCACACAGAATGCAAATTCTCTGCTTGGCTGATCCATGGCACAGCCCTGCACCCACCATTTGACCATCAGGGAGATTCATGGTGGGACAGCTTACTGGCAGTAAGCTGCCCCACCATGGCCCTCAGGGGTCATTTGCAGCAGTTAGCCATATCATGCACACCTCTCTTGTGACTGCTTCACATGTGTACTTATGGACAATCCTCCCTTTGTTGCCCACATCAGGCACATGTTGCCTCCAACCAGACACTGTCCTGGCCAATGGCATGCTACACACTGACAGTACATCTGGATACATGTCCACACCTCACAGACACTATAATGTAGCTTATGGCATGTTGTATGCTTTCAGATGCATCTAGAACTACATGGCTGTCACAGCGCCCCCCGCTGCTGCATCCCCTCCACTGACTCCGCTATCACCACCACCCACTCATGACACAGCCAACACCCACACTGACCATCATCAGTAGGTAGCCACCCCTCGCCTAGTCAACAGCATAGGCCTGCTGTACGGTGAAAATGCTCTTCACACATACTGCCACATTGCCAGGCATCAGGTGAGTCAACTCCATCAGCTACCAATTGTGTTTGCATCCATACCTTCTACAGTGGCTTCCCTGCACCCCTTTCAGCGTTTCAGTGGCTTTTCTGCATTAAGGTGCATGCCAGACACCTTCCTACAGCATGTGCTGTTACTACATGGTAAGTGTCAACTACCACCCCTTAATGCAGCATGTGCTATTACCACACGGTAAGTGTCCACTAGCATCCCTTAATGCCGGAGCGCCTCTGACACGCCCAGCACACTTACTACACGGTAACCCCTTATCGCTGCTGTTAACGCATGGAAAAGACTGCTCCCTTACCACCGTTTAGTAAACATACCCCTAGGAGTTAATATGCATTAATTTAATCTAGAATGCAAACCCACTATAAAGCTTCATTGATACTCCATCCTACACTATGTCCCAGTTGTCCGAGCTTAGCTGTAACATTAAGTATTTTCTATCCCAGCAAAAAATACCTAATCTTTCTATTACACTCTCTCAGATTTAAAATATCTCACGTTATTATTAAGATGCTGACAATTCTCCATTGTTCATAACTACAAAGTACTGTATACTATTGAATAGGCTGCATATGTATATATATATATATATATATATACACACACATCTAATTACATTAAAATCATTGCTAGAATAACTGTGCAGCATTGTTGCTTATTGCATTCTGACTGGAAAATAGAGAAAAGAAACAGAATACTCTACTATTCCTTGAGATGCAGAGTTGGATGTATGTGCAAAACATCTTAACACATTGGGATATGTGTTTTCAGTCTCATAAGTGTTAGGGAACAGAAGGTGAGATATAAAACAGATCATTTTTTCAAGTTACAATTTGTATTTTAAAAGGTCACTGAGTCACTTACTGTAGAGCAAAACGTTAAAGCATAGCAATACATTAAGAAGGCCATTTTAGAAGCATCCCCAAGTCTAAAAAGAAGCATTTTCACACACCTATAAATGCAATTTTAGAACAGGGTTTTTTCTGGCCATGGGAGTGCTCACGCGTCTAACTTTCCTGAGGGAGTAGTGGTGGTGGGGGTGGGAGAGGGAGTGGTTCGGGCGGGCCTATAGTATAGATGTGGATTCCCCATCTCATAAGGAATCCTTGCCTCTACCAAGAAATCTAGACATCAGCATTTACAGCTCCTCTAGGAGCATATAATGCATGCTGGCTGGGGCAGCTGTGAATGTTGATGTCCGTCCTTCCAATCACCTCCCCCCAACCTTAACTATCCCCCTTGCAGTCCCAAAATCTTAATTTCCCTCATACCCTGCACCACATACTAATACTTCCTCTACCCCCTGCATCCCATCCTGTTCCTCCTCCCATTCCTCCTCACTCTCCCCTAAGCATCCAGTCCCTCTTTCCCACTCCCCAAAACATTTGAATCCTTTCGCTTTCCCTAAATCATCCATTGATCTCCAAAGAAAGCTCCCCTCTGGCAGAAACCTGCCTCCTACCCAAACCTCCTTGGCAACAATGATCCCCCCCCCCTAGTTATCCCCAACAGACTCTCTATCCCCATGATTCCATGCAGGGCCGGCCCGTCCATTGAGCAAGAATGTTTTTTGCACAGGGCCCCGCGTTTCAGGGGGCCCTGCGCAAAGAACATTCTGCTTTTTTCAAAATTAAATTAAAAAAAAAAAAACGCTGGCTGCTACCGCTGCCGCTGCCGCCACAGCAGAATGGACTGTCCCACGGGGCCCCCTCTGCCTGGCTGAATCCCTCCCTCCCTCCCTCCGTTACGGCTGAGCCCCTCCGTGCCGGCTTTGAGAGTCGCGAAGGGAGAGTGTCTCCCTCGCGTCTCTGTTAAGCCTGCAGGGGCAGATTCCATCTGCCCCTGCAGGCTTAACAGAGACGCGGAGACACTCTCCCTTCGCGACTCTCAAAGCCAGCACGGAGGGGCTCAGCCGTCGTGGAGGGAGGGAGGGAGGGATTCAGCCAGGCAGAGGGGGCCCCGCGGGACAGTCCATTCTGCTGCGGCAGCAGCGGCAGCGGTAGCAGCCAGCGTTTTTTTTTAAATTTAATTTTACTTGAGCCGATGGGGGAGGGTAGGACTGGTAATGGGCTATGGGGGGGCTAGGACTGGAAATGGGCTGAGGGGGTTAAGACTGGAGGTGGGCTGATGGGGTAAGGACTGGTAATGGGCTGTGGGCTGTTGGGGGGGTTTAGAACTGGTAATGGGCTATGGGGGGTTTAAGACTGGTAATGGGCTGTGGGCTGATGGGGGCTGTCTGGTAATGGGCTATGGGGGGGCTAGGACTGGAAATGGGCTGGGGGGCTTAAGACTGGAGGTGGGTTGATGGGGTTAGGACTGGTAATGGGCTGTGGGATGATGGGGGGGTTAGGACTGGCAATGGGCTATCGGGGGCTGACTGGAAATGGGTTGATGGGGTTAGGACTGGAAGTGGGCTGATGGGGGGTTAGGACTGGTAATGGGTTATAGGGGGGGCTTAAATTGAAAATGGGGTGATAGGGGGTTAGGACTGGAAGTGGGTTGCTGTTAGGATACGGCGGGTTTGCTATGGGTTCTAAATGGGCAGTGTTTGTAGTAGTTCCTAATGTGTCTGGCAGTTGGCACTGGATTATAGTAATGTAGAAATCTTTTAGTCTTTCTTTATCCATACACTCATTAAGAGGCACGTTTACTAAAAGTTAGTATATGGTAACATTATGCAAATATTTATGCAAATGAGACCCCTTATGCAAATGAAGCCCCGCACCGAGTCTCCGCACATGGCCCCGCACCCCCCTTGGGCCGCCCCTGATTCCATGAGTGATCATCATCACCATTTTGGAACCAGCTGTATAATGAGCAGGAGTGAATGGGCATCATTCTTGCTCCCAGAACCCTGGTAAGGCCATGGAGTGGGATGGAGGTCTGGGGAGGAGAGGTTCACTGGAGGGCCACTATGGGGAGGACTGATGCTGCAAGAGGAGTTTGAGAGGAGAGAGATTAATGCAAGAGGGGGGATTCTTTGGAGAGCAATAGATGCTTTGGGCAGGGGGAGAGAGGAGATCTGATGCTTTGGGGAAGCGGGATTGGATGTGGGAAAGGGGTAGGGGGGTGTTTGCATGTGGTGCAGGGTCAAAGAAAGAGACTGAGGTCCAGGGCCAACATTAGGGGTGTTCAGAAAGCAGACCTGTGAGTCGAACTGGGTGCATGTGCATAGCAGGAAAAATAATTATAAGAAGCTACTCCCTTTCATATGTGGGGAGTATTATTGTTTTCTTTTCCTATGCAGCTTCTTAAAAATCACTGCTCCTACTGGACATGGAAAGGGTTACCTTTGCAGTCCTGCACCTATTTTACAAGAGGTTTTATGCTTGGCAGAAACTCCTATAAAATACTGTGGCAATTCTTTACATCTTGACTTGGACATGTGGCTTCCCCGCTCTATGTCCTATCTACAATTTGCCTTGCGAGGCATAATTTTAAAAGGCATTTCTGCATGTGGAATAGTCCTTTCTAAAACTGCCTGAGGTAAATATGCCTATACTTATGTACAGCACATACAATCTGTAAATGTATACATTTTATAGTTGTATGCAAAAGTGTAAGTACTCCTGGTCAAACTGTATGTTTCATGAATCCCTAAGTGAACAGAAGCCGACACAATCTCTACATGGTACAAAGTTAAACATATTCTGTGATAGACTTACTATGTGGTCATAGTTTGCCAAGAAAACTCAGAAACTGGATTGCCAAGAGTTAGTTGACTCAACGGCAGACACTATCAATGTATAAATACTTTTTAGTTGCTAATTTTAACACTCTTACCAAATAAATGCTATTTTTTTTAAGTTAATAAGATCCAAAAAGATAATTGACTCATTAGGTTTTCAGTTAATCAGGTGAAGACAATTCTATGGTTGAACAAATACTGATGCCTCTAACCTTTCAGATTGTAATTGTTGTTCTCTCTCTACTTTCAACAACCATGGTCTTCTCCAAGCAGCTGTCTGAGCATTTGAAAATGAAGAAAATTCACTCTTTACAAAGCAGGGGAAGGCTGTAAAAAATCTGTAATTAATACTGCCAACTAGACATTTCAACTGTGAGAAACATTGTTAAGAAATAGAATTTACATGGAACTGTTGAAATAAAGGAAGAAACATCTCTGATAGACCTCCCAAAAAACTGGTCAGATTTACAAAACGGAACCCAATGCAAATGACCTATTGTAAAGCTTAGCTGAGACTGGAGTAGTTGTCCACAGGCCCACAGTACAGCGTTATATCTGCATGGGAGAGTTTACAGAAGGAAATCTTTTCTCTGACCTTTCCACAAACGTTATCAGCTAAAGTATGCAAATGAAAACCTTAATAAGCCTGAAACATATGGGAACAAAGCACTTTGGACTGATGAAATTAAAATGTAACTATTCAGCCACGACCACACATTTGACACATTTGAAGAAAAGAGCACCTTGCCAATCAGTGAGCATGGGGATAGATAAATAATACTTTGGAATTGTGTGGGAGTCGGTGGCACAGGAAATATTGTGTTGCAGTCAGTGAGAAAACTGAAATTGAAAAAAGGTTGGATATTTCAGTAAGACAACGATCTGAAATATATCTCAAAATCAACCATGAAGTATTTGCAGGAACGAAAGATGAATATTTTGGAATGACCCTTACAGACCTCAGAATTGAATGTTATTGAAAATCTGCGGGGAGGTCTCAGACATGCAATGCATGTAAGGAGACCTAAGAATATTTCTGAACTAGAAGAATTCTGCAAGGAAAAGGGGTAAAATTCTAAAAGCAAAACCAGAAAGACTTAGCTGGCCACAGGAAATGTTTAGAAGCTGTTATTTCTTCCATAGTGGGTATAACAAAGTATTGCTTAGAAAGATGTTTAAACATTTGCACCTGCCATATTCACAGTTTTCTTATTTTGAAACTGTTTAAAATTGCTCATAAATAGTAATCATGCATTAAGTTACAGAAAGATGGTGAAGGGATACTGAAAGGCATTTACATGGTTTGCAGACTTGCAAACCATGTAAATGCCACTCAGCGGTATATTCAGCAGTACTAACCATATCAGCGCTGCTGCTAAAAGCGCCGATGCTTACCAATTAACATAGGGGCATTCCAGGGCAGTGGCAATATTGAGCTGCTGCTGAGTTAATGACATGTGATAAAAGTCAGGCAAAGGAAACACTGACTTAACTTTCACCGCGGAAGCTAACTAGGCAGCGGCTGAAGATTGCCGCTGCCCGGTTAGCTCCACAGCAATCTGGGCAATCTGGATATTGAATACCGAGGCTGGATATGGCCTCGGCATTGAATATCCAGGTTTAAAGTTCAGGGCTGGCAGCTAGCCACTGTAAGAGTGCTAACCACCGGTGCTGAATATCGGGTCTGATGTGTTTAGCTTTGTACCATGTAGAGGTTGTTTCAGTTTCTGTTCACTTAAGGAGTCAATGAACTGTACTACCTTATGAGGGATGTCTAAACAACTGTATCTGACCTACATGGACCAATGGAATCACAGCGGGGGGGGGGGGGGGCGTATAAGAATGAATTTTTAAAATCAGGTTTATTTATTTCTTATCATTAGTTATTATATTACTTTTAATATATTTTTTTACATAGCTTTTAAGCAGTCATTTATTTAATCTAGAAACTATTTCCCTACCTAGCATGTCCTGCAGTGAGATTGACCCAGTTGACACCAGAATAATTGAAATCACCCATTAGTGTGTTAGCTTCCCTGATTTTTCTTAGCATTTCATCATCCATCTGTTCATTCTGGCCAGGCGGTCGGTAGTATACCCCCACTGCCATCGCCTCACCCTTTTTACATAGAATTTCTATCCATAGAGATTCTACAGTTTATTTTCTTTCCTGCAAAACTTTAATCCTGTGTGACTCAATGCCCTTTCTAACATAGAGCCAACCCTTCCACCAATATGATCTGCTCTATCATTACCATATAGTATGTACCCAGGTATCACAGTGTCCCATTGGTTGTCCTCCTTCTACCAGGTCTCTGAGATGCCAATCATATCTAATCTTTCATTTAGTGCTATATATTCTGGCTGTCCCATCTTATTTTCTAGACTTCCAGCATTTACATATAGGCATTTTAGAGGTTGTATTTTATTCATATTAATCTGGTTATCAGTTGATAGGGGTAATTTTGTAATCTTTTAGCTCTGTACTTAAGAGCATCTGGGTTATTTTTATCTTTATTTGAACCTCTCTGTCGGGATGCCCTAACTTCCCTCTTTTTGCTAGTATCTTTCAAGGATACATCCTTCGGAACCATGTGCTCTTTGGCAACTGTCAGCTTTCCCATATTACAGTATCTAGTTTAAAAGCTTCTCTATCTTCTTTTTAAAGGTTAATGCCAGCAGACTGGTACCATCCCGGTTAAGGTAAAGCCCATCCCTTCGAAAAAGCCACCTCCCCTTCCTCAGAATGTTGCTCAATTCCTAACAAATCCAGGCGTGGTGCCAGAGGACTGGAGAGAGGCACATGTGGTCCCTTTATACAAAAGCGGATGTAAAGATGACATTGAGAACTACAGGCCAGTTAGTCCAACCTCAGTGGTTAGTAAATTATTGGAAAGGCTACTAAAGGAGAGAATAATGAGGTTTCTGGAGTCCAATGGATTGCAGGAAGTGAGGTAGCATGGTTTTACCAGATGCAGGTCTTGTCAGACAAATCTGATAGATTTCTTTAACTGGGTGACCAGGGAGTTGGACAGAGGAAAGCCCTAGATGTGGTGTATTTAGATTTCAGTAAAATCTTTGAGACAAGTTACTGATTGGGATAGAAATTGGTTGAGTGGGAGGTGACAGAGGGTACAGATAAATGGAGCTCACACTGAGGAGAAGGAGGTTACCACTGGTGCCCTTGGTCCAATTCTGTTTAACATCGTTGTTACCAATATTGTGGAAGGATTGTCGGGCAAGGTTTGCTTGTTTGCAGACGATACCAAATCTGCAATTGAGTAGACAAGCAGGAAGGAGTCGACAGCATGAGGAGGGATCTAGCTAACTTTGAAGAATGGTCTAGAATATGACAGCTGAAATGTAATGCTAAAAAATGCAGGGTCATGCATTTGAGCTGCAAAAATTCAAAGGAGCTGTAAGTGTAGGGGGTGAGGTACTTCTGTCCACAAAGAATGGGACCTGGGCATAATTGTGTCTAGCAGTCTTAAAGTAGCTAAACAGATAGAAAAGGCAACTGCAAAAGCCAGAAGGATGCTTGGGTGTATAGGAAGAGGAATAGGTAGCAGAAAAAAGGAGGTGATAATGCCTCTGTATATGTCTCTGGTGCAACCTCATTTGGAGTATTGTGTGCAATTCTGGAGACCACGTCTTCAGAAGGATATAGGCAGGTTGGAGTCAGTGCAGAGTGTGGCTACTAAAATGATTAGTGGTCTTCGTTATGAAGCATATGAGGACAGACTTAAAGATCTTAATATGTATACTTTAGAGCAGGGGTGGGCAATTCCGGTCCTGGAGGGCCGCAGATCAGGTTTTCATGATGTCCCTAATGAATATTTATGAGATCTATTTGCATCCACTGCCTTCCATTGTATGGAAATAGAGCCATGAATATTCATTAGGGACATCATGAAAACCTGACTGGTCTGTGGCCCTCCAGGACCAGAATTGCCCACCCCTGCTTTAGAGTAAAGACAGGATAGGGGTGATATGACAGAGACATTTAAATTCCTCTGTGGCATAAATGCCTAGGAGGGTCTCTTTCAATAGAAGGCAAGCTGTGCTATGAAGGGACATAGGATGAGAGTGAAAGGGTAATATGCAGAAATCTTTCTTTATGGAAAGAGTGATAGATGCATGGAATAGTCTTCCAGTGGAGGTGGTGGACAGAACAGTATCTGAATTCAAAAAAGCATGGGACAAACACAGGTAAATAGGGGACTATTGTAATTGATATGGAATGGCAGACTAGATAGAACATGTGGTCTTTTTCTGCCGTTATGTTTCTATGTTTCTAAATCCAAAACACTCTTCTTTGCACCATTGTCTCATCTGTGCATTGAGACTTCGGAGCTCTGCCTGCCTTTGCGGTCCTGCGTGTGGAATGGGAAACATTTCAAAGAATGCCACCCTGGGATTTCTAAATTTCAACTTCCTACCTAAAAGCCTAAATTTGACCTCCAGAACCTCTCTCTCACACTTTCCTATGTCATTGGTACCAATATGTACCAAGACAGCAGACTCCTCCCCAACACTATCTAAAACCATGTCTAGGTGTCGTGTGAAGTCCACTACTTTCACATTAGGCAGGTATGTTACCAGGCGATCCTCACATCCACCAGCCACCCAGCTATCTACATGCATAATGATCAAATCACCAACTATAACGGCCATCCTAACACTTCCCTCATGGTCAGATGGCCCTGGAGAAACCTCCTTGGTGCGAGAGGGTTTTACAACACCTGGAGGACAGGTCCTAGCTACAGGATCACTGCCTGCCACACCATGGGGATGCTTTCCTTTTATGCAACCTCTCTGCTCCATGTCAATTGAGAGGTTACCAGATTGGAGGTAGGAATAAAGTACCACATCCCTGTAAGTCTCACCTATATACCTCTCTGTCTTCCTTATGTCCTTCAAGTCTGCCATTCTAGCCTCCAGAGATTGTACTCGTTCCCTGAGGGCAAAGAGCTCATTGCATCTAGTGCACACGTAAGACCCCTCACCAAATGGGAGAAAATCATACATGTGACACTCAATGCAAAAGAATGGACAGCTCCCATCTCACTGCTGGACTGCTGTCTGCATCTTAGTTTTAAGTTTTTGTTTAGCTATTTAAGTTGTCTACTTACTTAAAGTTGTTAAGGATACCTGTACTGATACAGCTGTACCTAATAAGTTTAAAGGACTTAATTTATCTCAAGATTAATCAATCCTGGTGAGGATAACCAGCTGAACCTGAAGTAAATTTGACCACCTCTTCTCCTTTAATAACTTTAAGAGCCTATAAAGCTAAGATTATGGCTGGCATAGGTGGGAGTTGGGATGAGTGGATGGGAAAGAATACCTAGTAAAAGCTGGCATGCTACACAGTGCCCTAACCTGTGCTTCTAAGGCAATCTCTTAACAATTTCCTAGGTGATTCACATAACCCTTGGTTTGATAGAGGGAGCCTTTCAAATTGCCCCTTTGACCTGTTGCTTGGCTTTAACACCTATTTGAAAAAGTTTCACAGGTCTTTTGCCCCCTAACTGGAAGTCCTCTTTGTGAAGGTCTCTAGAAATAATATCTTCTTTCTATTCATGCTAGGGAAATACATTTTCTAGATGAAATAAACACTGCTTCTTGTAGGTAGCTGGTTCATGAACTGACAAGAGGGGAAGCTATTGTGGACCTGGTCCTTAGTGGAACACAGGATCTGATGCAACAGATATTGGAGTTGGGGCCATTTGGAATAGTGATCATAGCATGATCACATTTGATTTAATAAATGGAAGAAGGATAGCAAGGAAATCCACAGTGTCACCTTCTATGTTTCAGAAGGAGACTATGATAAAATGAGGAAAATAGTTAAGGAGAAATTAAGAGGAGCGGATGCAAAGGTTAACAGTTTACATTAAACATGGGTGTTGTTAAAAAATACTATCTTGGAGGCCCTGACCAGATGTATTCCATGCTTTAAGAAAAGTGGAAGGAAGGCCAAAAACTGCCAGCATTGTTTAAAGGCGAGGTCAGAGAGGCTGTTGTAGCCAAAAAAAGCATCTTTCAGGAAATGGAAAAAGGAACCAAATGACGAAAACGGGAAACAACATAAGCACTGGCAAATTAGATACAAGGCAGGCAAGAACATAAGAACATAAGATATGCCATACTGGGTCAGACCAAGGTCCATCAAGCCCAGTATCCTGTTTCCAACAGTGGCCAATCTAGGTCATATGTACCTAGCAGCTTCCTCAAAAGACACAGGTTCCACAATGCTTGTACTGGGTCAAGCATTGATATCCTGGGTCCCTTCTTAATAATGGTTTCCTCCAGGAACTTGTCCAAACCTTTTTTAAACCCAGCTACACTAACAGCCTTTACTACATCCTCCGGTAACAAATTCCAGAGTTTGATTACACTTTGAGTGAAAAAATATTTTCTTTTATTAGTCTTAAATAGTTTACCCTATAGCTTCATTGCATGTCCCCTAGTCTTTCTATATTCTGATAACGTAAACAATCAATCTATGTTTACCCGTTCCACTCCGTTCATTAATTTATAGACTTCTATCATATCTCCCCTCAGCCGTCTCTTTCCCAGGTTAAAGAGTCCTAACCTTTTTAGCCTTTCTTCATAGGAGTATCCTTCCATCCCCTTTACCATTTTGGTGGCTCTTCTCTGAACCTTTTCTAATAACACTATATCCTTTTTAAGATACGGCGACCAGAATTGCACACAATATTCAAGGTGCGGTCTCACAATGGAACGATATAGAGGCATTATAATATTTTTTGTTTTATTTTCCATTCCTTTCCTTATGATACCTAGCATTCTATTTGCTCTCTTGGACGCCGCTGCACACTGGGCCGAGGGTTTTAACATGTTATCCACAATGACGCCTAAATCTTTTTCCTGGGTGGTAGTTCCTAATATGGAACCTTGTATCGTGTAACCATAGTTTGGGTTGTTCTTCCCTAGGTGCATAACTTTGCACTTGTCCACCTTAAATTTCATCTGCCATTTTGAGCCCAGTCTTCCAATTTATCAAGATTATCTTGCAATTTCCCACAATCCTCTTGGGTTTTAACAACTTTAAATAGTTTTGTGTCATCTGAAAATTTGATAAACTCACTCGTTATTCCCTTTTCCAGGTCATTTATGAATATGTCAAAAAGCAGCGGACCCAGCACAGATCCCTGGGGTACAACACTATTCACCTTTCTCCATTGAGAAAATTGGCCATTTAACCCTACCCTCTGCTTTCTATCTTTTAACCAGTTCCTGATCCACAATAGTACACTGCCTCCTATCCCATGACTCTTTAGTTTTGCCAAAAGTCTCTGATGAGGGACCTTGTCAAAGGCTTTCTGAAAGTCCAGATACACTATATCGACTGACTCACCTTTGTCCACCTGTTTATTCAGACCTTCAAAAAAACATAACAGATTAGTAAGAAAAGATCTTCCTTGTCTAAAGCCATGTTGGCTGTCTCCCATTGGGCCATGACTATCTACATGCTGAGTAATTTTATTCTTTATGATGGTTTCTACCATTTTTCCCGGTACTGATGTCAGGCTCACCAGTCTGTAGTTTCCCGTATCACCCCTGGAACCCTTTTTAAAAATTGGCGTTACATTGGCGATCCTCCAATCTTCAGGTATTGCAGATGATTTTAATGATAGCTCACAGATTACTAATAGCAGGTCTGCAATCTCATATTTCAGTTCTTTCAACACCCTTGGATGTATACTATCCGGCCCAGGTGATTTGCTACTCTTCAGTTTATCTAATAGTTGTAATACATCTTCCCGATGTATCGATATTTCCTTCAATTCTTCCGCACCTTTAAATACCACTTCAGTCATGGGTAACATCCCTATATCTTCCTCAGTAAACACCGAAGCAAAGAATTCATTCAGTCTCTCCACTATCGCCTTGTCGCCTCTTAGTGCCCCTTTAAATCCTCTATCATCTAATGGACCAACTGACTCTCTCACAGGTTTTTTGCTACGAATGTACTTGAAAAAGTCTTTATTTCACATTTTTGCTTCCGCAGCAAGCTTCTTCTAAAATTCTCCCTTTGCCTGCCTTATCAATGCCTTGCATTTGACTTGCCAGTGCTTGTGCTGTTTCCAGGTTTCATCGTTTGGCTCTTTTTTCCATTTCCTGAAAGATGCTCTTTTGGCAACAACAGCCTCTCTGACCTCACCTTTAAACCATGCTGGCAGTTTTTTGGACTTCCTTCCACTTTTCTTAAAGTGTGGAATACAGCTGGTCTGGGCTTCCAAGATAGTATTTTTCAACAACACCCAAGCTTGATGTAAGTCTTTAACCTTTGCAACTGCTCCTTTTAGTTTTTTCTTAACTATTTTCCTCATTTTATCATAGTCTCCCTTTCGAAAGTTGAAAGGTAGTACTGTGGATTTCCTTACTATTCCTCCTCCTCTAATTAAATCAAATGCGATCATGCTATGATCACTATTGCCAAGTGGCCCCAACACCCTTATCTCTTGCACTAGATCTGATATTCTACTAAGGACTAGGTCTAATATGGCTTCCCCTCTGGTTGATTCATGAACCAGCTGCTCCAAGAAGCAGTCATTTATTTCATCTAGGAACATTATCTCCCTAGCATGTCCTGCCGTGACACTGACCCAGTCGATACCGGGGTAATTGAAATCACCCATTATTATTACTGCGCTGTAACCTTTGTTAGCTTCCTTGATTTCTTTGAGCATTTCATCATCCATTTGTTCATTCTGGCCAGGTGGTCAATAGTACACCCCCACTGCCATCGCGTTCCCCTTTTTACATGGAATTTCAATCCATAGAGATTCTAAAGCAAATTTTGTTTCCTGCAAAACTTTAATCCTTTCTGACTCAATGCCCTCTCTAACATAGAGCACAACCCCTCCACCAATTTGATATAGATTTTACCCAGGTATCATAGTGTCCCACTGGTTGTCCTCCTTCCACCATGTCTCTGATATTCCAATCATATCTAACATCTCATTTAGTGCTATATATTCTAACTCTCCCATCTTATTTTTTAGACTTCTAGCATATGCATACAAGCATTTTAGAGACTGTATTTTATTCATATTAATTTGGCTATTGGTAGACATGGGTAATTTGGGATCTTTAAGCTCTGTCTGCTCCATACTCGAGGGCATTTGGGCTACTTTACTCTTTTTTGGAACCTCACTGCTTTTGGTATTATCCTTCAAGGATACATTCTTCCAAACCATGCACTCTTGGGCGACTGTCTGCTTTCCCCTATTATCTAGTTTAAAAGCTTCTCCATCTCCTTTTTAAAGGTTAATGCCAGCAGCCTGGTTCCATCCCGGTTAAGGTGAAGCCCATCCCTTCGGAAGAGCCCCTCCTTTCCCCAGAATGTTCCCCAGTTCCTAACAAATCCAAAACCCTCATCTATGCACCATTGTCTCATCCACGCATTGAGACTCCGGAGCTCTGCCTGCCTTTTGGGTCCTGTGCGTGGAACAGGAAGCATTTCGGAGAACGCTACCCTGGAAGTTCTGTTCAACTTCCTACCTAAAAGCCTAAATTTAGCCTCCAGAACCTCCCTACCACATTTTCCTATGTCATTGGTATCGAAATATACCAAGACAGCAGACTCCTGGAAGCAAAAATGCATAATAAAAACTTTTTCAAGTACATTTGTAGCAAACAACCTGTGAGAGATTCAGTTGGACCATTATATGTTAGAGGGATAAAAGGGGTGCTAAGGGAGGACAAGGCCATAGCGGAGAGATTTAACGTATTCTTTGCTTCAGTCTTTACTAAATAAGTTCTAGGGAAGTTATCCATGCCTGAAATGGTTTTCAAAGGTGATACAGCAAAAGATCTGAAAGAAATATCGATAAACCCGGAAGATATATTACAAGTATTTTATAAACTAAATAGTAGTAAATCACCTGGACAAGATGGTATACATCCAAGAGTGTTGAAAGAACTGAAAGATGAGATTGTAGACCTACTATTAGTAATCAGTGCACTATCATTAAAATCATCTATAGTACCTGAGTATTGGAGAATGGCCAATGTAACGCCAAATTTTAAGGAGGTTTCCAGGGGTGATCCAGGAAACTACAGACCAGTGAGCCTTTCATTGGTACCGCAATATAGATAAACCCCTCTCCAGTGAATCAAATTATATCAAAAACAAAAATTCACCTTTAAAGCCCCACAATTATTAAATTCTTAAATTCTTTTTGTCGGAGTATACCAAGGGAGGAATGAAACTTATATACATCCACACCTGCTGGTAAACTCCTTTTGTTCATAAATAGGTTCACCTTATTTTTATGGCACACGTAACCTATCTGAAAATTGGTCAACATTAAAGTCCCAGTTGAAATACAATCATCCACACCGTTGCCACTCTCCAAAAACTTCACACGACGTGCACGTTTCGGGAAACCAGTCCCTGTTTCAAGTGCTTATATCAGCCATGTTACTGTGCAACTGTGCAAAAACGCCATCCCGCAGCCAGGGGCGGCCCAAGAGGGGTGCGGGGCCATGTGCGGAGATTAATTGCAGGTCCTCATTTGCATAGGAAGCCTCATTTGCATAAATACTTGCATAATGTTAACATGCATTTTTAGTAAACATGCTTCTTAATGAGTGTCTGGATAAAGAAAAACTAACAGATTTCTACGTTACTATATTCCAGTGCCAACCGCCAGGCCCATTAGGAAGTACTATAAACACTGACCATTTAGAACTCATAGCAAATCCACCATATCATAACAGCTCTACCAGGACTCACAAAGCACCAAACCCTACCTATCAAAAGGCAACACTGCAAATATTAAACCAATACATCTCAGAGAATACCAATGCATCTCCTACTGGGGAAAGAGAACAAGTGGCAATGTCAAATAGGAATTACATAAACAGAATACCTCAGCTCAGTTACACATGCAGAACACAGACCATCACCAAACAAGGAATGACAATTTAGAAACAGGAAGACAATAATTAAACTGGGAACCCCAAAAGCCAAACTTGGGATGTACAACAACACTGGAGAAATAAAACTATAAATTAATTTCCTCTTGTACTAAACAAAACACAAAAGACGTTAACGATGCATATTTCCCAGAGCTGATATATTCCAGTTAATAAATTCAAAATAAAGTATTTTTCTACCTTTTGTTGCGTGTGCATTTTTTTTTCAGTTGTGATTGCTCCAGTCATTTTCTTCTGGTTTCTTTGTGTCTTCTGTGAGCTATCCATTTTCCTTTCTTCTCTTTTAGATGTTTTTCCAAATTTTTTCTCTATATCTGCTTTAACATACTGATCTTTCCCCTTTTGCTCTTTCCTCCATTTCTTTCCTTATTCCTTTATCATCCACTCAAATTTCACCCTTCCATTCTCAATCTCCACTTACTCTTCCAATACCCGGCCCATCATAGACTTTTCTTCCCTCCCACACAAAATATCTTTTCCCCTCTCCATTCTCATTCCCCATCCCTTTCTAGTCCTCCCCCAAAATCAGCTCCTTTATAGTTCTAGACCCACCCAGCATCTGCCCCCTTCTAGTCTCAGTCTCCTAAGCTTCCACATCAGCCCATTTCCAGTCCTAGCCTCCGATATGCTGTTTTCCAGTTCCATTCCAGCCCCCCATCAGCCCATTTCCACTCCAAGCTCCCCATCAGCCCATTGCCAGCCCTATTCCAACTCCCATCAGCCCACTTCCAGTCCTATTCCAGCCCCCATCAGTCCATTTCCAGTCCTATTCCAGCCCATCACCCATTTGCAGTCCACGTTCCCCCCATCAGCCCATTTCTAGTCCTATCCTAGCTCCTCATCAGCCCATTTCCAGTCCTAGCCCCCCATATGCTCTTTTCCAGTTCCATTCCAGTCCCCCATCAGCCCATTTCCATTCCACGCTCCCCCATCAGCTAAGTTCCAATCCTAACCCCCTCGTCAGCCCACTTCACCCTATTCCAGCCCCCATCAGCCCATTTCCAGTCCTAATCCAGCTCTTCAGCCCATTTCCAGTCCAAGTTCCCCCCACCATCACAGCCCATTTCCAGTCGTTCCCCCCCACCATCACAGCCCACTTGCAGTCCTTTCCCCCCCACCATCACAGCCCATTTGCAGTCGTCCCCCCATCACAGCCCAATTGTAGTCCGTTCCCCCATCACAGCCCATTTCCAGTCGTTCCCCCCCACCATCACAGCCCACTTGCAGTCCTCCCCCCTCAGCCCAATTGCAGTCCATTCCCCCCCCACATCACAGCCCAGTTCCAGTATGTTTCCCCCCCATCACAGCCTGTTTCCAGTCCGTTCCCCCCCCCACCATCACAGCCCAATTGCAGTCCATTCCCCCCCCCCACATCACAGCCCATTTACAGTCTGTTTCCCCCCATCACAGCCCATTTCCAGTCCGTTCTCCCCCCCACCATCATAAGAACATAAGAACATAAGACATGCCATACTGGGTCAGACCGAGGTCCATCAAGCCCAGTATCCTGTTTCCAACAGTGGCCAAACTAGGTCATACGTACCTAGCAATATCCCTAAAAGACACAGGTTCCACAATGCTTGTACTGGGTCAAGCATTGATATCCTGGGTCCCTTTTTAATAGTGGTTTATGGACCTTTCCTCCAGGAACTTGTCCAAACCTTTTTTAAACCCAGCTATACTAACAGCCCTTACTACATCCTCCGGTAACAGATTCCAGAGTTTGATTACACGTTGAGTGAAAAAATATTTTCTCCTATTTGTCTTAAATAGTTTACCCTGTAGCTTCATTACATGTCCCCTAGTCTTTCTATATTTTGATAGCATAAACAATTGATCCACGTTTATCCGTTCCACTCCATTCATTAATTTATAGACCTCTATCATATCTCCCCTCAGCCGTCTCTTTTCCAGGTTAAAGAGCCCTAACCTTTTTAGCCTCTCTTCATAGGAGTAGCCTTCCATCCCCTTCACCAATTTGGTGGCTCTTCTCTGTACTTTTTCTAATAACGCTATGTCCTTTTTAAGATACGGTGACCAGAATTGCACACAATATTCAAGGTGCGGTCGTACCATGGAGCGATACAGAGGCATTATAATATCCTTTGTTTTATTCTCCATCACTTTCCTTATGATACCTAGCATTCTATTTGCTTTCTTGGCCGCCACTGCACACTGGGCAGAGGGTTTTAACATGTTATCCACGATGACTCCTAAATCTTTTTCCTGGGTGGTGGTTTCTAATGTGGAGCCTTGCATCGTGTAACTATAGTGTGGATTGTTCTTTCCTAGGTGCATAACTTTGCACTTGTCCACATTAAATTTCATCTGCCATTTGGATGCCCAGTCTTCCAATTTATCCAGATCCTCCTGCAGTTTTCCACAATCCTCTTGGGTTTTAACAACTTTAAACAGTTTTGTGTCATCTGCAAATTTGATAACCTCACTAGTTATTCCCTTTTCCAGGTCATTTATGAATATGTCAAAAAGTAGCGGACCCAGTACAGATCCCTGGGGTACTCCACTATTCACCTTTTTCCATTGGGAATATTGGCCATTTAGCCCTACCCTCTGCTTTCTATCTTTTAACCAGTTCCCGATACACAATAGTACACTGCCTCCTATCCCATGACTTTTTAGTTTCGTCAAAAGTCTCTGATGGGGGACCTTGTCAAAGGCTTTCTGAAAGTCCAGATACACTATATCAACCGACTCACCTTTGTCTACCTGTTTATGCACACCTTCAAAAAAACATATCAGATTAGTAAGACAAGATCTTCCTTGTCTAAAGCCATGTTGACTGTCTCCCATTAGGCCATGACTATCTACATGCTGTGTAATTTTGTTCTTTATGATGGTTTCTACCATTTTCCCTGGTACTGACATCAGGCTCACCGGTCTGTAATTTCCCGGGTCACCCCTGGAACCCTTTTTAAAAATTGGTGTTACGTTGGCGACCCTCCAATCTTCAGGTATTACAGATGATTTTAATGAAAGTTCACAGATTAACAATAGCAGGTCTGCAATCTCATATTTCAGTTCTTTCAACACTCTGGGATGTATACCATCCGGTCCAGGTGATTTGCTACTATTCAGTTTATCAAATAGTTGTAATATATCTTCCCGGTGTAGTGATATTTGTCTCAATTCCTCTGCAGTATCACCTTTAAATACCACTTCAGTCTTGGGTAACATCCCTACATCTTCCTCAGTAAAGACCAAAGCAAAGAATTCATTCAGTCTCTCTGCTATAGCCTTGTCTCCTCTTACTGCCCCTTTTACCCCTCTATCATCTAATGGTCCAATTGACTCTCTCACAGCCCACTTGCAGTCCTCCCCCCCCACAGCCCAATTGCAGTCCATTCCCCCCCCCACATCACAGCCCATTTCCAGTCTGTTTCACCCCATCACAGCCCATTTCCAGTCCGTTCCCCCCGCCACCATCACAGCCAATTTCCAGTCCATTTCCCCCCCCCATCACAGCGCATTTCCAGTCTGTTTCCCCCCATCACAGCCCATCCAGTCCTAGCCGCCCCCCCCCCTCCGAAGAGCCCCGCGCCATCTAAGGGGCTGCAGAGGGAGCCAGGGAAGCCCGCGCGAGGCCCCGGCTCCCTCTGCACAGCCCGCCAGCGTGAAGAACCTTTATCTTCCCGCTGGCGGCTGTTTCAATGAAGCCGCGAATCCCGGGAAAGGTTAAAGGCAATGACCTTTATTGGTACCGGGCAAAATGGTAGAAATCATTATAAAGAATAAAATTACTGAACATATAGATTGTCATGGTTTAATGGGAGAAAGCCAGCATGGATTTACCCAAGGAAAGTCTTGTCTTACTAATCTGTTATATTTTTTTGAAGGTGTGAATAAACAGGTAGACAAAGGTGAACCGATTGATACAGTGTATCTGGATTTTCAGAAAGCCTTTGACAAGCTCCCTCATTAGAGACTCTTGGCCAAATTAAAAAGTCATGGGATTGGAGGCAGTGTAGTATTGTGGATCAGGAGCTGCTTAAAAGATAGAAAACAGAGAGTAGGATTAAATTTCCAAATTTCTCAGTGGAGAAAGGTGAATGGTGGAGTACTCCAGGGATCTGTGCTGGACCCGCTGCTTTTTAACATCATAAATGACCTGAAAATGGGAATAACGAGTGAGGTGATTGAATTTGCGGATGATACAAAATTATTCAAAGTTGTTAAAACACAAGAGGATTGTGACCTTGATAAACTGGAAGACTGGATGTTTAAATGGCAGATGCAATTTAATGTGGACAAGTGCAAAGTTATGCACCTAGGAAAAAATTTATGTGAATACTTTTTCAGAATTAAATAAGTGCACATCTTTGAAAATGCAAAAGTATGCATGTATTTCCAAACCCCACCCCTAAGTACACCTCACCCTGTGGAGGGTAATTTTTCAACAGGCTATGTGTGAAGTCAAATAGGGTGCCTATGTGTCTTTATATAATGCTAGGCACAATATGGCTGAAATTATGCCTCGAATAACGCTGTGGGCATTTATACCAGCTCAGGTATTCTCAGTGACAAGAAGGCACATGCTTTAATGTATCCCACCTGTAGGCATATCACGGGGCAGATCATGGGTAGAGTCACAAATTACATGCATATGTGTGTACTTCAACCACATTTACATCTGCTCCTGCATAATTTTATAAAAGCCCTTTTATGTATGTAAACTCCTTTATAAAGCTGACTCAATAGTGGGGAAATGTACCCACGAAATAGCACAATGCACATTATTTTACTTACATCTTCAGTGGGAAATTGTCTAAAATCCCATTTCCACAAGTATTGCACTTTTACCCATGAAAATGGCTTTTAAAATTGCCCCTTGTATGGGTAAAAGGACTTTGTGAAAATTGCCCACACTTTATGAAGGTAAAAATATGTATGTTATTCTGCAACTTTTACCTGTATTTTGCAAAGCCGTTCCCAGGGTGGGGTTAGATCGGGGGGAGCCAGCATGCATAGTATAGCATTTTTTTGTGTAAACAATTTTATTAAAGGTCAAGAGCATGAAAAAATACATCAGCATCATCCTGACTCTAGATATACCAGGTCAGAAGAGCAAAAAACAACACTGCTCGCCATTAGAATGCAAATAAATAACAATCAAAACTTGTACAGATTTGAACCAACCTCCTCAAAGAGCAACAGTGAGAACCTGAGGAACTCAATTAAAGAGAACCACAAATATATATCATATCACATAGTACAACAAGAGAAACCACCATTGTCTCACCCTAGCAAAGAATAAATAGTAACTCACTCCCTCAGTTAAACTTTCCTCCAGAGACAAGAAGAATTCTAGCATACCTATCCCTGTTTTCTGACCCCCACCCCCACTCATACCCTCTTCCTCTTTCCACCCTACCCACCCCCTAAAGAACTCCAAACACCCCCTCCCCCTTGGGAATAGTAAAGAATAAACCATAGAGGAGCCAAAGGTGAGTCATAAAAGCATCATCAGAATCAAGGGAGCGAGCCCAACCCCACCACCCTCTCTCCAAGTAGTAATACAGAGCATGGTAGGTCTGAGTCCGACTCCATAGAGAGGACTAATCCTTCCTGGAGAAGAAAGAGGACCAAAGACTTCTGGGTTCCCTCAAAGATCAGCTGTGAGTTTCTCCATCCTATAAATGTCCCATAGCTTCACCATCCACTCATCCAAAGTGGGTATGTAGGACCTCTTCCAAAACCTGCTGATGACAGAGTGAGCAGCCAGAAGCGAGCAGTTGATCAGGTGGATTTGATCTGGCAATAAAGAGTCCGGCGGTAGATAACCAAGTATACAAGATTCTAGATTAAAGGAAAAAGAGACTCCCATAATTTGCATGATATGATCATCTACTACTGCTCAGAATGAATCTTGGGTCAAGTCCACCACATATGGCAAAAGCCTCCTCTTCGACCACATAACCTCAGCAAAGAAAGTCATCCTAATGCTTCCAACGGTACAAATCCATAGGTGAAATATGCATACAGTAGAGGATGAGCAACTGAGTGTTAATCAAGGAAAGTGATATGGAGCACGTATGAGAATAATGATACACTTGAAATCCTCTGGTTTTCCGGGAAGATCCTCTGTTCAACAAACACTGGGGGTGGAGGATGAAGATAGAGACCTAGGCACCACATCGAAGGAGCGATAGATCCTAGCAAGGAGAGCTTTAAAGCACGTCACTTCAACTAATATCCGTTCCCAGATAAGTGGGGTGTGGATAGTGTAGCATTTTTTAAATCACACATGGTTTATTGTGGTTTACCTTTGACAGAAAAAGTAGGTGCAGACCTCTATGGGTACTTTTTCATTGGGCAGTTTTTAAAGATAACAAGACCAGTTTTTCACAGTATGTTGAAATCGGAATTGAGATGTTGAGATTGAGACTGTTGAATTCCAGCAACATTGTAAAAGTGCCGGTAATGCTCCTAATGTTAGTCCCCAGTATCTCATACTGTATAGATATATTCAAAGTTGCTTCTTTTTTAATTCAGCTCAGTCTTTGTAATATACCTTCTTCATTTGGGGGAATGTAGTATGTTATAGGGCTCAATGGTCGGTTTTATTAGCCTAATGTAATTTCTTTGGCTTGTCAGTCCCTCTAATCATCTCACCCCATTTATTAACACACTCCTAATTCACCAATCATATTATGATAATACTTCTAATGTGTTCCAAGTTCTTCTTCAGATCTTTTTGAAACTTTCAAGATTCTTATAAACTTATCTGCTCTCTAGCTGATGCATAGCGCTGCTGCTTCTTCTGTTGCTACTTTGGCAGTAACATTCTTCCAAGTGTAATCCCACAGTTTCAGCTTTAACCATCTCCGACCATGGCCGATGGTTTTGTCAACAACAAATGGGCTTCTTCAGCGCTTAGTTACTCTTTCACTCACTGAATATACCTATATAAGATACTGGGAACTAGCATTAAGAGCACTGCATGCCTTTCTAAAGTGGGCATTTACATGTAAAAGCTGGGTAAAAGTACTTGTAGACCTTGTACCTCCCTGCAGAATTTTGAAAATTGTCCCTCCAATAACAGTAACTAAAGATTAGCTTCAAGTGATAATTATTTCTTGGGGACTATTTTGATGTTTAATATGTGTCACAAATAAAACAAGTTCATAGTAAGCTTCTTCTCCCCCCTATAATTGTTAGGTTTTGTGAAGTCCTTCTTAAATCTTATATTGCCACGTTATTTCGTTATGGACCTTTCTTCACTCCATCACTTACAGCTAGTACAAAATACTGCTATAAAGCTAAAAACCGGCCAACAGCATTATGATCATGTCACTCCTGTTCTAAAATTCAAACATCAGTTAGCCATCACGTCCACAACTCCCTACATATTCTTGATTCTTGCACACCAAATCTTTTACTCAGGGCTTCCGTTGTTCTTGTCATATCTCTTTGTTCCCTAGGTTCCAGAATGAGACTTTGCTCCACTCAACATAACTGACTTGTAATTCCATCATAACACAAAACGGGTCATTTTAGCTCTTCATGAGTTGGATGTCTGAAAACAGACATTTAGACATTTAAATCATAAAGATGTTCCTTGAACCATTTTAGAAAGCCAGGTATTTAGACATCCCCAGTGCGAGTACATCCATGTAGCACAGGGGTGTGGTAGGGGCATGCCCTGGGAAGAGCAGGGGAGATGCCCATCATGGTGCGATGTCACAATGGCACAAGCATGTCAGGCCCTGAGCACTGTGGTATCTGTGTCTATGTCTATACCTGCTCCTTACCACAAATAAGGTGCAAAAATGTACTTGTTTAATGGCTGCAACTCTTCCAAGGGGAAGAGCCAAATATGCTTTCATTGCCACAGTTAATATTTCCTGGCTGAAGAAACCTGCATGTAAATGCATACTCCGAACATATTACTGGGCTGTCTCCGTATGTCTGTGTATCTGAAATGACAAGCCAGGACATGCTAGTCTCATAACATAGTCAACTCCCTTCTGAAATACCCTGGCCGACATGTCCAAGTACCCGGTTCTGCGGGTGTGCAATTCTGGGACATACACATTTGTAAAATGGCCTACATCCGCGCATGTACTTGGCCTTGTTATCTGCACAGCCCTTCACCAGATCACTTATTTGGGACATTCATCACATGACCCATTCCCATTCACAGACTATAATTTTGGGGTCCTTTTTATTAAAGTGTGCTAAGCACTAAATTTGGGTTATATTGTGCAATAATAATTAGAGTGGCCCCACACTAAGGGGTATTTCACAGTAAAAACACTACCATGGTAAAAAACGAACACTTTAATAAAACAGAAACATTCAGATTAGTACACAACCCTCCTGATTTTCTGAAAATTTTCTTTATTTTTCTCTACTGTAGGAACTGTATGGAAAATCCAGTCTGAGCAGCAGCTCTGGAGCAGCCAGTTTCCAAAGTGGATTTTCAGAACGCACCAATCTTCCTTTAGGAGAATATCAACCAGATTCTGGTGAAGGCACATGTGATGAAAGTCTTTATGACATTAATTTTCCAAAAGGTAATTATTTAGAGAAAAGAGACTTTTTAATGTTGAAGTGCAGTTCTTTTTCTAAATTAATACTTATATCCCCCCCTCCCCCCCTGTTCTTTGACTCGGCTATTCATTTTTCTGTTTTAGGTTTTCTACATTTCTTTGCATTGACATACTGTGATGTGGCAGAACATATTCCTTATTTCAGAACTCACATTGGTTGTTCAGATTTTGTCTTTTTGTTTTCAAAAGCAGCATGATTCCACACAATGTCATGGTGATAATTTGATAGAAACATATTTAGAGAGTGATAATCCCTTCACTCGAAAAAGTGTGCATTGCATACATCTGGATGCATGGTTTTCTATGATGGAACAATTTTCGTATTGTCTGCATTGGGAGAAAGACTGCATGTATCTTTTACCTACAGGTGTTGCACCAGCTCTCAGGGTGAAAGTATCTGCAAATCATTATCTTCACACAGACAAATTACAAACCTAGAAAGAAAACGTGGGGTCACCTGCATGGAGGTGCTTGACAGGCTTGATGAATCATTGAGATCTTGATCTGCCATCATTAACTATGGGCCTGATATTTAAAAGGGTTTATGTGGTTAGCAAGTCCAGCTAACTGCATAAACCCCACTGAGTCCAATATTCGATGACACTAACTAGCCAGTGCCGCAGAATATCCCCAAAGACAACCTTGGCACAATCTGGATAGTGCCATGGTGGTCCGTGGCAGGGTTGGGGCAGTTCTGGCATCTATATGGTCAGCGGCGATTTGCAGCCCCCTAACTGGATAGGTAATTGTATAAGGTTAGGACAGGTCAATGACTGTCCTAACTTTATGCGGGTGGTCTATCCAGTTAACAGCTGTATTTCGGCACTGACCGGATAGCAATAGAGGTAGGCAGCAAACCAGGTACTTAGCGCTAGTGGATATCCAGCATCTGGCATTTTTGTTTGCGCCGGCCGGGTACTTTACAAGTGCTGTCCTCCGCGGATTGAGTATCGGGCCCAGTTTAACTAAGAGCATATTTTCACTTTGAAACTTGTGGCAGCTGCAAAATGCACAACCGTCCCTTGTTCTTGTTCTTGTTCTTGTCTGTGGGACATATTTTTGCTGTAAAAGCTCACAGGAAAATTTAAAAACCCTATCTACATGTGCACTTGTTCTCCCCAACTCCAGTAACCATTGAAAAGATTATGGCTCATTCAAAACACTACAGCTAGGATGTAGGGATCATGAAGGATAAATATTTCTGTATCAGCTTTGCTAAAGAATCTTCATTGGCTCCCTACTGAATTTGATGCTTAAAATAGTGAATGGCCTGAGGTCAAATTATCTAATTCATAGACTGGTGTGGTGTGTACCAAGTCAAGACTAGAGATCATTCTCCCAAAATTTTTTATGTAGGCCAGGGGACGGGGTAGTCTGCCTCCATAGAACTAGATGGAAGTCATTCCCTGATGCAGACCTTCCATATCTCCTGCATTGAGCAGGAGACTCCTGCTCAAAACCAAGAAACTCTTGTGGAATGTGGGAGAATGGAGAACCAAGTACTTACTTTCTTATCTTCTTGCACGTGCAGAGGGGCACATTTAAATCTCACCCGACGACACTTCCTGCTGCAAAATTAAGAGGCAGGAAGTGTCTGGGGGTGAGATTTCAAGCTGTTCACTGTGGCAGTGCTGGCAGAGAGATCTGAGAGAGGTTGGAGTGGGAGCATGACATTGGCAGAATGGCAAAACAAGTTCGTCCAGCTGAAATTCACTGGCAGCTTGTTGAAGTGTATGGGGAAGGTGTAATGAATGATGTTTAAGGAAGGAAGGACAAATGTTCATGATGAAGAACAATCTGGATGGCCTACTGTCATGAATGAAGACCTGACACAAGAAGTTGATGAGGAAATTCGCCAAAACAGGTGCTTCACTATAGACGAGTTGCATCAGACATTTCCACAAGTTTCAAGATCAGTAGTTTATCACATTGTTACTGACAAACTGCTCTACAAAAAAATGTGTGCGAGATGGGTGCCGAAAATGCTGGACGAACTTGTTTTGCATTAAAACCGGATAACCGAGCGCACTTCACAATCGGAGGGATTACTGATTGACATGGCGACAAACGAAGCAGTATAACCATACAACCAACACTGGCAGAGACGTGAAACGTAATGGCGGCGTAGTGAGAGACTGGCCAAGAGTGGCTGACCTTGAACGGACGTCACTTGACAGATCGCGCGGACACGATGCGCAATCGGTTCTTACTTTAAAAATTACCCTCGTATATATATTTATCAAATTTGGCGGAGTGGGAGTAAAATGAACTCTCCCCTCCCCCAACAGACTCTTTATCTGTCACTCCCTTAAAGAGAGACAGAAACTTTCTCATGGGCCTGTATTTTTGTTTAGGCAACTGCCTAGTGCATCAAATTTTGAAGGCAGCAAAGAAGAGCCTGCTGCCGTTTACTTTAACTTCCTCACTCATTATTCTGCATGCCCCAACTCGTGTACTTCGTTCTATTCATGCTAATCGGCTTTTCCTTCCCTCTGCCTCTCAGGCCAGATATGAAACAACCAGACACTGTGCCTTCTATTTCCTTGCCCCCAGTCTCTGGAATGATCACCCCCCATCCGATCTGAGGCAAGAGAGTACTTGTCCGAAATTTAAAACAGCACTGAAAATGCATCTAGTCACAAAAGCATTCAACATAGCTCTGGTGTGATAAGAGTATCTCCCCCCCCCTCCCTCCCGGTCTGCCTGTACTTTTGTTTGTCAATATGTTTTTACAGTATATGTTGTCCCGCTTATTTTATGTGTTCTTTCCTTTTAGCAATGGCGTTCCTCTCTTTCCCTTTTTAATTCTATTTTTATGTAAACCGTTCTGATATATTTTGAAGGATAGTATATCAAATTTTAATAAACCTTAAACCACTACTTAAACCTTAAACTACTTCAAAGGGTGCTACTGTGGTGCTGTATCCTTCCTCTGCTTCTCTTTTTGATTCTCCAACTTTGGGATCTCTGATACCCCTTGTCCCCTCACTCTCTAGGATCTGCTATCTGGTCTTGCCTATGGGCATCAAAATAATAAATCTGACCCTGCTTTCTCACACTCATTCTCTTTCTTACATACAGTACATGCATAAAAGGCCAACATGACTATTAGGCAAACTAGGCAGCTGCCTAGAGTGCCAGAGGTTGGGGGTGCCCCATTGCTGCCACTACTGCCCCTCTCTGGGACCTGCAGCAGTGGCAATGTTCACAAACAGCCCCACTGTGCTAACCTTCAATCCCTGCTGCTGTGAGACTCTCCATTCCACCCCCGCCAAGGCCGATGCCTTAATGTTTGCAAACAGGTGAGGGGTCAAACAGCCTCTTAGCACTAGAGGCGGTGGGAGCAGGAGCTGGAGGTGGCACAAGGGATGAGGTTTACCTAGGGTACCTTGCATTTACATGCGTATATGCTCTCTTCTGCCATCTTCCAGGGTTGACTTTGAAACTCTCTCCAGGCTAGGGTTGCCAACCGGTCGGTTTTTGGCCGGCCTGGCTGGTTTTCCCGTGGCCAGGCTGGCTGCCGGCAAAGCAGAGAAACCGGACCTTGAAAAGCCATTTTTTTTGCTCTGGCCGCGAGATCGGGAGCGGCCAGAGCAGATAACTGGCTGTGCAATCGCGATTGCGATTGCGATCACGGTCCCAGCCTCCCCTTGCAGCCACTCCTTCTGCTTCTTACAGAGCAGCGGCTGCAATAAAGTTAATTTAAAAGGAAAGGAAACCTGCGAGGGGCCTTCCGGCCCTATGAAACTCCTTCTGCAGCTCCCACCCCCTCTGATGTCACTTCCTTTTCAGCCAGGGACCCTGCAGAAGGAGTTTCATAGGACCAGAGGGCTACTGAGCAGCGGCTGCATGGGGGGGGTTAATCTGCACGGGGGAAGGTTAAGCTGCACTGAGGAGGGGGGTTAAGCTGCACTGGGGAGGGCTGCACGGGGGGGGGGCGGAAGGCTCCACACAGGTTTAAATTTATTTTTAACTTAACTTTATTGCAGCTGCTGCCCTGTAAGAAGCAGGTGCAGTGGCTGCTAGGGGAAAGAGGTGGCAAAAGGGACTGACAGGTGGAAGGTGAGAGCTGGAAGAGAGCTGAAAGGTGGGGAGGAGGTGGCTAAAAGAGAGCTGACGGGGTAAGGAGGGAGCTCAAAGGGAGATGACATCTGGGAATGGTACTGGTAATTGACTGGTAATGGGGAGGAGGCTGGAAGAAATGGGTCACTGGGACTGGAAGGGAGCAGAAACGTGGGGATGACATGGGAAGGGGGATGGACAGAGGGTAGGGTGACTGGAAGGGAGCTGACACGGGGAAGGCACTGGGAGTGGAAGTGAGCTGATACCTGGGATGATGTTTGGTTAGAAGGGGCTGGACAGTGAGGAAGGAGGGGGACTAGAAGGGAATGGACACCACTGGCAGTCCTGGGAACACAAGGGGATTGGCATTGGAATGTAATGGGAGGAGAGGGCTGGAAAGGGGGCTGATGGAGGGTTACTGGGACTGGAAATAGGCTGATGGAAGGAAGTGAAGAAAAGAAAAGAAGAGACAAGAAATGTGAGATGGACTATAGACCATAGAAAATGAGCTAAGAGAAGACGGGAAAAAAGAAGCCTCAGATCGGAACCAGCATGATCAGAGAATAAAATGGTCAGACAACAAAGGTAGAAAAAATAATTTTATTTTCAATTTAATAATTGGACTTTGTACTACCTTTATATTTTACACAGTGTGGGGAACTGCATCTCTTATTTATCTGATACTGCACTGCATGCAGAGTCTGGCATCTTGGGGTTTCAGTTTAATTTTTGTCTATATATTTCTCTTTTTGTTTTATGCTCATTTATTGATGAAGGCCTTGAAGGTATTGTGTGTGTGTGTACAAACCAATGCTGCGTATTCTGTCAGTATAGAATTTCTGTTTAAGAATGTGTAGAAGTCTTGCTCATTCAGTTTGCACATTACCTTCTCTGTAATTTTTTGGGGGACAGGGGGTGGAGCAAGAGTGGGATGGGAGTGGGCCAGGGGACAGGGCAGGGGCGGGAAAGGGCAGGGTTGGGGTGGGCATGGGCGGAGCGTGATTAGCCACAGGTGGTGGGTTTTTCTCCTTCAAAAAGTTGGCAGCCCTATTTCAGGCCCCTCTGCTTTTTTTCCTTCCCCCATTCTCTGAGACTATAGTCCTGGACTTATTTATCAAAAAACACTACTTGTCCTCTGAGCCACTCGGGCAGCTCCTTCCTCCTTTATATCTACAGTATGTGTTTTATGCCTCTGACTCCTAGCTTACATGACTGAGGCAACTGCAGGTGCTTTCCTCTGATTTAAATAGCTTTACACAAGGGGAATGTCACTCTAGAGCCTTCTATTACAAATTAAACCCTGGAAACAACTGTTTATCGAAGGTGAGGGAAATGTGATTAGTTTCACAAAGAAATGCTTATAGCTGATACTGTTTAAAGATAGTATTGACATTGTAGAATGAGAAGATAGTATTAATTCTATAAAATGAGGGTGTAAAGAAGTACAATATATATAGATGGGACATTATAGTACCGCGTAGTTTATTTGGCAGCTTGACTCCTATGGTTATGGTTACATTTATTTAATATACCTCAACAGTGCATAGCAATCTATGTGGTGTACAATCAATTAAAACTAAGCAAAAAGTCAGAAAGGAACTTCATAATTAAAATAGAACAGGATAGCACAACAACCAAAAACATATACGCTCTAGAAAAAAGTCATAGACAGGAGAGAGCATACATGATAGACAAAATTAGGCAGGTTATTTAGACACTCTACAGCCCACTCCAGGGCCAAAGAAGCCATTTCCAGGATAACTAGTCCAGGAGGTTAAAAACAGTTCTAAAAAGAAAAGTTTTCAAAGCTTTTTTAAAACATGTAAAATTTAGCTCAGTGTGAAGATAAGTGGGCAAAGTATTCCAGTGTGCCGGAGCAGCAACAGAAAAGGCTGATTTTCTTGTGGACTCATAGTTAACTACTGCTGTTGAGGGCAGACAGAAGCGAAAATCGTGGAGCGAGAGCAGGGACCTAGCTGGCACATACAAGGTGATAACAGAAGACTCCTAGCAGTTTATTTGGCAGCTTGACACCTAGCTCAGACGACCATTATGGGTTAGATGCACCATTGTGAACCCAGATGTCCCACAGGGCAGGAGTGACTGGGTATCACTTCTGCTCACCATTAGACCACCAGGAAGAACCCCTGATTAGAGCTGGGGGGGGGGGACGATGAAGGGGAAGGTATAGATTGTGTTTGGAGGTCCTTGAGGTAAGCATAGGAAGTATAGATTGTGTCATGGGGGGGGGGGGCTAGGGGTAGATGGAGGAGGTATTGATTGTGTCAGGGAGGCCTAGTTGGTGGGAGGGTCCAAGATTATTTTGTGTCTTGTGAGGGGTCCAGGAGGGTGGGGTATGGAGTGCTCTTGAGGAGGTAATGGGGGTGTTCAAAGGAGTTATATTGGAATGATAGGGAGTTGAAATTTGTGTCGGAGGGCAATTGGGGCAGGGGGGATCTTGTGATGTTGGGGAGAGAGAATGGAGGGGATGTCTGTACTGGGTGGTGGAAGTTTCTGCATCTGCAGTGTAGATTGCAAAATCAGCATCTGCATATGTAGTTGTTGGCATGTAAAAAGTCCCTGGGGACCATATTGTTTTTAGGCATGTCTATATTTCTGTAATTGTTGTTGCCCTGTGCATGCTGGCAAGCTTTTAACTGCAGTGGAGGAGGGCAATACTCAGTTTGTTAATGCAAGCAAAATTCTTTTTCCCACGGGAATTGCTATAAAACTTATCTTCCTGTGTCAAAAAGCCTTTTCTTTTCTTTTTGTCTAGAGGTATGCTCTGAACTGGATGATGAATTGGATATGTCAGATAACTCTAATAATTCCAGCTCATGTCATTTGAGAGAAAATGCATTTGGTAAGTTTGTTTCCTGTATTTTTTATAATAATTTTGGATTGAATATTCAAAAACAGCTGAGTTTCTAAGTTAGGCTTCTAAGTTTGTGCCCTATTTTCAACGAAACTCAGGAGCCTGTTTTTCAACTGAAATTTCATCTTTCTTTAGGAGCTTACAAGTTATTTTCATAAATTTAGGCCTGCCATTTATTTGCTTTGATTTATGAGCCTAATTTATGAGCCTGGTGCTAAAAATAAATGCTGTTCCATTTTTTTCTCCACCCTAAATCTGCTCCTGTTGCCACCCAGTTTTTGTGCACATAAATTTATGAATTCAGTGAAATTTTCTATTTCCTTATCGTTCCTCCAGCTTAGTCCTCTACGCATGGGTTGTGCACCTCCTCCTGCAGCATGAAGACTGGACCAATCAAATTTCAGCATCACTGGATACAGCATCTCTGTTATCTTCTCCATCCCAGTGTGTCCAGTCTTCATGCAGCAGGAAGACGTGAGTGAGCCTGGCTGGGCTCACTAGTTGTCAGTTAGGTTGTTAGATGGTAGCTAACCTTTTGGTGGTTTGATTTTGGGCTCTATTAGAGCTTCTATTCCTTTATTAGTTTATGGGGTTCTTGTACCTTTAAATTTTTTAATCTCTTCGGCTTTCCGTGGGGGGGGGGGGGGGACCCGAGGGAGGTCTCTCCTCTGTCCTGCCTCAGCGGTTTCGTTTGCCTGTTCTATTTTTCTTACTTTAAGGATCTCTGCCCCAGGGATATTCGGGGCAGAGCTCCGGCGGCAATTACACTGCAGCACTCCTCTGAAAGAGGTAAGGTGTGCGCTGGGGGACTGTCGGTGGATTTTGGCGGCAAGGCGCAGGGCACTCGCTGGGAGGCTGCCTCTCCGCTGATCGCCGGCGTTTAGGTCTGCTTTTATTTTTTCTGTGCTTGCGGCGCCCCAGTTTTTGTTTTTTGAGCAGCAGAAGTGGGACAGACTGCCTCCGGCGTCGGTTGCTCAGCCGCGTAGGTTTACCCGATGCCGGGGAGAAAGCGCGCCAAAATGCTTTTCTTCTTTGCCGCGGCCATTTTGTGAGCCGCGGTTTCATCTCCGTGTGTGACACACGCGGCTGGGTTTTTACTTTTTCTCGGTCCTTGTGGGCGCCGTCGGGGATTTTTTCTCCAGGCTGTTTGAATTCTCCCTTTTGTATTGCTAGTTTATTTTATTTTATTTGGGGTTATTTCCTTTTAGTTTGTTCTGGGGCCATTATCCTTCGGGAGCACAGAGCTGGCTTTCATTTCGCTGCTGTTTTGAAGCATCAGCAGCAAATGTGTGCACCCTTTTTAGCTCAGACCTCAAAATTTTGATATCAAAAGGCGGGCCACGTGCCATTACGCCCTTCTTCAGACTGCCCTAGGCGTCTGGAGTCTGGGGTGCAGTTTCTTTTTCTTGCCGTGACCTGCGGCATTGTTTTCCATCCTTGCATTTTGGGATTTTTGGTATAGAGCCAGGGTTGACCCTGCGGCTTCAGGCCGAACCTTGTCTGCACTTGGGGTGCGACGAAGGGTGAGGTCCATGCCAGCGGGCTCTTGCTGCGTCATTTGTGGATCCCGCAGGGGAGCGGTTCCAGAGACGGGCGTTTGTCACCGCTGTGCCTCTGTCTCTCGCACTATGGAACAGCGCCTGGAGAGTTCCTTGGCTGCCGTATCTCAGAAAGGCTCCGACGCGGTGGAATTGGAGTCCCCCCTGGAGGGGCCGTCGGGGACGGCTTCGACGGCGCCTTTAGGTGCTGGAGCGCAGGCGGAGCTCGCGGCTTTGCCCATGGAGGATTTTTCTCCCGATTTTGTGTTGCTGATGCACCAGGCGTTCTGTCGTAAGCGTCAGAGCATGGGCGTTTCTCCGGGGGCGACCACGCAGTCCCCTGCGCCAGGACTTGCGTCTCTCGGGGCCTCAGCGCCCAAACGTCAGCGTTTGCATGACACTGTTCAGTCGGAGACGGATTGGCCCGAGGGCGAAGATATGGACTTCGACTTGGATGCAGAGGGGGAAGCCTTAGAAGAAGGCGAACTCCCGGAACCGGAGGATCAGGCTAAAATTATTCGTGTATTTCGACGGGAGGAGTTACCCGCGCTCGTAGCTGAAGCGCTTAACACCCTAGGTTTGACACCTGCGCCGTCGGTCGCTGAATCTGATGGGGTCGACCCCATCATTCAAGCGGTGCGGCAGACTCAGGTGGTTTTTCCTATACATAACGTCATCCATCAGATGATTCAGACAGAGTGGGATACCCCGGAATCGGGCCTCAAGGGTGTTAAAGTTATGCGCAAGCTCTATCCTATGGCAGATGCGGACCTTGAGCGGTTTCGCTCTCCCAAAGTGGATGCAGCGGTTTCGGCTGTGACTAAAAAGACTACTATACCGGTGGAAGGTAGTGCGGCTTTACGGGAGCCGCAGGACAGGAAAATGGATGGACTCTTGAAGCAGTCCTTTGAGGCGGACGCGATGGCGCTGCAGGCCTCCGTTTGTGGGGCTTGGATTGCTCGGGCCTGTCTTCGCTGGGTTCAGCGACTTCGACAGGTGCTGGCCCTGGAATCCGAGGATTTAGGTGAGCTCCAGCGCTTGGAGTCTGGTTCCGCATATTTGGCGGATGTTCATTACGACCTTATCAGGGCGCTATCCAATAGTATGGCGTCTGTGGTAGCTACGCGCAGAGCCCTTTGGTTGAAAAATTGGGCAGCGGATGGTTCTTCCAAGTCGCGGCTAGGCAAGCTGCCTTTCAAGGGTAAGCTGCTGTTCGGAGACGATCTTGACAAATTGGTCAAGGATTTGGGGGAATCCAAGGGCGGTCGTCTGCCTGAGGATCGGCCAAAGAGGGGAAGATTCCCTTCTGTCCCTCGAGGTCAGCCTCGGGACTTTCGTCGGTTTCGCTCTCCCCGCTCCGGGGGGTTTTCAACGCGGTCGGTATGTCTCCCGGACCTCCAGCTTTCGAGGTTTTCGAGGAGCCAGTCGCGGTTTCGCAGCAGCTTCTACTGCCGCCGCCCGTAAGCCCCAATGAAGGGCAGCGGGTCCAGGCGGAGATTCCAGTGATCGGAGGGCGTCTTCGATGTTTTCTCTCCGCTTGGGCCCGGATAACGTCCGATCAATGGGTTTTTGGAGATTGTTCGAGACGGGTATGCCCTGGATTTGGCCAGACCCGTACTCGATTCCTTTGTGGCGTCTCCCTGCCGTGGAGCTCGGAAGACAGCTCAAATCCGACAGACCCTCGATCATCTGCTTCGGCTGGGAGCGGTGGTTCCCGTACCGCTGGAAGAATATGGTCTCGGAAGGTATTCCATTTATTTCGTGGTGCCAAAGAAGGGTGGGACTCTTCGTCCCATTTTGGATCTCAAAGGCGTGAACCGCTGCCTGCGGGTTCCGCACTTTCGGATGGAAACCTTACGGTCCGTGCTTGTGGCCGTGCGCAAGGGCGAGTTTCTCACATCGCTCGACCTCACCGAGGCTTATCTCCATATTCCTATTCGGGAGGCGCATTAGCGCTATCTCCGATTCGCTCTCCCCTGGGGGCACTTCCAATTTCAGGCCTTGCCATTCGGCCTAGCAACCGCTCCTCGGGTCTTCACCAAAATCATGGTGGTCGTGGCAGCGGCTTTGCGCAGAGAGGGAGTGCTGGTGCATCCCTATCTGGACGATTGGTTGATTCGAGGCAAATCTCGTTCGGAGAGCTTGTCGGCGACAGCGCGAGTGGTAGATCTGCTGCAATCCCTCGGCTGGGTCGTCAACCCGCGAAAGAGCCAGTTGCTTCCGACACAATCTCTCGAGTATTTGGGGGTGATCTTCGATACTCACAGGGGCTTCGTCTTTCTTCCCGAACGCAGAGTGAGGGGTCTTCAATCCCTCGTGCGCCGGTTTCAGCAAAACTCAGCTCCGTCGGCCTGGCTCTACCTACAGTTGCTGGGAACGATGGCGGCGTCCTTGGAGGTAGTGCCGTGGGCTCGTTTTCACATGCGGTCTCTTCAACGGGCCCTGTTGCGTCGTTGGTCCAATCAGTCCGATTCCCTGAGCAAGCGTCTCAGATGCCCGGCGAGAGTGTGCCGGGACTTGACATGGTGGATTCGGCCGACCTCGCTCAGCGCGGGAATGCCCTTGGAGCAGCCGGTCTGGATTCCGCTGTTGACGGATGCTTGTCTGACGGGCTGGGGGGCGCACTGCGGAGCCCACGTGACGCAGGGTCTCTGGTCTGCGGAGGAGAGCGGTTGGTCGATCAACCGCTTGGAACTTAGGGCAGTCCGGTTGGCGTTACAAAGCTTCGAGACCCTGATATCGCACAAGGCGGTGCGGGTCCTTTCCGACAACACGGCGGCAGTGGCATACATAAATCGGCAAGGCGGCACCGGCAGCTCAGGCCTGGAAATGGAAGCCCGGTCGCTCTTCGAATGGGTGGAGCCCCGGCTACAGGCCATATCAGCCGCACATATTGCCGGGAAGGACAACGTGACGGCAGATTTCCTCAGCAGAGTACAAGTGGATGCCGGAGAGTGGGAGCTCAATCCGACGGTGTTCGAGCAGATAGTTCTGCGTTGGGGGCAGCCGGTGATGGATCTGATGGCCACGTTCCGGTCTGCAAAGGCGGCTCGATTCTTCAGCCGTCGAAGGGAGCCGATGTCGGAGGGCATCGATGCTCTGTTGCAGGACTGGCCTTCAAGGGGTCTTCTTTACATCTTTCCGCCTTGGCCGCTTCTCGGACGCGTGATTCAGCGCATCGAGTCTCACCGGGGTCGGGTGCTGTTAATAGCACCGGATTGGCCTCGGCGTCCTTGGTATGCCGATCTCATAAGGTTAGTGGACAGTCCCCCGTGGCGGCTTCCCCTGGACCCGGAACTGTTATGTCAGGGTCCGCTTCGAATGCCGCAAGTGGGGAGATTCTCTCTTACGGCCTGGCTATTGAAAGGGCGCGGCTGAGGAAGAAAGGTTATTCAAAGGCGGTCATATCGACTCTGCTTCAGGCCCGCAAGAGGTCCACTTCCCTAGCCTATGTGCGTGTCTGGCGTATTTTTGAGGACTGGTGTTCTCGGCGTCAGGTGCGAGCGGCTACGGCTTCTATTCCGCTGTTATTGGACTTTCTGCAAGATGGCTTTGCCAAGGGTTTGGCCGCCAGTTCCTTACGGGTGCAGCTGGCAGCGCTTTCCTGCTACAGAGGAAAAATTCAGGGCGTGTCGCTGGGCGCTCATGCTGATGTGCTACGCTTCATGAGGGTCGTTTCCCGGCTCCGTCCGGCCCGTCGCATTACTGTCCCTGCGTGGGATCTCAACTTAGTCTTGCATGCTCTCAGTGCGGCTCCCTTTGAGCCGCTCTCGCGGTGTTCGGTTAAGGATCTTACACTTAAGACGGTGTTCTTGGCGGCAATTTGCTCCGCTCGGCGCATTTCGGAGCTTCAGGCTCTTTCTTGCAGAGAGCCTTTTCTTTCTTTCTCCGATCAGAAGGTAGTTCTCCGCCCAGTACCTTCTTTTTTGCCTAAGGTGTCTTCTGCATTTCATTTGAATCAAGTAGTCTCGCTTCCAGTCTTTCCCGCGTCGGAAGAACAGGGTTCCGATCGGGGGCTCAATCGATTGGATCTTAAGAGAATTTTGCGTCGATATTTGAAAGTTACTAGCGTTTTCCGCAAATCCGATCGTTTGTTCATTCTCTTTGGCGGAGCTCGCAAAGGTGAGGCGGCGGCGAAAGCTTCCATTGCCCGCTGGATTAAGGAAGCGATTGGCTCGGCCTATTTGTTGCGAGGTCGGGTTCCGCCGGTCGGTCTGCGGGCTCACTCTACCAGGGCGCAGGCGGCGTCTTGGGCGGAGTTTAGTTTGGTCTCGCCGGTGGAGATATGTAAGGCGGCCACATGGTCTTCTCTCCACACTTTCAGTAAGCACTATCGTCTTGACGTCTTGGCGGCGGCCGATACCAGTTTTGGTTCCGCTGTGTTGCGTGCCGGCTGGCGTAATCCGCCCGTTAGTCTGCTTTGTTACATCCCATGCGTAGAGGACTAAGCTGGAGGAACGATAAGGAAATAGAAATTACACTTACCTGGTAATTGTAGTTCCTTGAGAGACGACAGCTTAGTCCTCCTGCCCTCCCCTGTACACCTATTTTGGATCGGCACGCATTTGATTCAGAGTTGGTTTTCACAGGTGAGTGTGTTTTTCTTTTTCTTTCTTTTCTCTCTCTGGCTGCTTCTGCGGAGACAGTGGTGAGACCTCTTCTTTGGGTCTCTTTTCAATTGTTTAATATGGTAAATAATTGCATAAAGGAATGGGTTTAAAAAAAAAAAAAAAAAAAATTCATACACAGCTTTGCATTCTGCAGTTGGTTTGTCTGCTTAAAGGTTAGCTATTTTTTTCTGAGTTTGCTTTGACAGTAGTTCACTGGGATGGAGAAGATAACAGAGATGCTGTATCCAGTGATGCTGAAATTTGATTGGTCCAGTCTTCATGCTGCAGGAGGAGGTGCACAACCCATGCGTAGAGGACTAAGCTGTCGTCTCTCAAGGAACTACAATTACCAGGTAAGTGTAATTTCTATATATATATGTAGGCATTCAGCCATAGTAAATTTTCAAAGAAGCCAATTTAAGGGCATACGTCTTAAAGTTAGGAATATAGATCCTTTGAATATCGGCCTCTTTATTTTTTTCCCATATAATTAGGGATTCTAATTTTAGATTTTAACCAATGTTGTTGTTTCAGTGTCATAGAGTGGATGACAACTCATGGAGATCCTGTGGATAGTTATCCTAAATGGTCTTCGATCTTCAGTAAGGGGGCTAGTTATTGATAGAGTGGCATCCATAGCTGCTATTATTGTATTATCACCTTGTTGGTCTTCCTCTTTCGTGTCAGCCTTCAACCTGCAGGATGTCTTCCTTCAATGTTCTTTGTCTTCACATATATGTGTCCAAAGTGTGAAAGTCATAGTCCTGTCATTTGAGTTTCCAAGGAAAGTGAAGATTTGATCTCTTCCAGTACCGATTGATTTGTTCTTTGAGCAGACCATGGTATATGCAATATTCTCTGCCAGCATTATATTTTGAAGGCATCAGTTTTCCTCCTGTCTTGCCTCTTCACTGTCCAAATTTCACATCCATATAACATTACTGAAAATATCGTGGCTTTGATAAGTCAAATCTTTGTACACAGAAATACATCTCTGCACTTGAGAATCTTGTCTAGGTCCTTCATAGCCATTCTGCCAAGAGCAATGCATTACTGGATTTCTTTACTGCCTGTTGTTTCATTATTGATTATGGATCCAAGCAAGTTAAAGTTGTCTACTATTTATATTTCGTTTCCATAAGGGATGAAATTATTGATTTTTTCAGTTGTCAGGATCTTTGCCTGTTTCGATCATCTTCACTTTCAGCCAGTAATGTGGTATTATCAGCATAGCTAAGGCTGTTGATAAGACTTCCATCAATCTTCACACCTCAGTTTTCTTCATACAGTCCTTCTTCTCTGATGATTTGTTTAGCATATAAATTGAAAAATATGGATAAAGTATGCAGTCTTCTTGGACACCTTGCCAATTTTAAATCATTCTGTTTCTCCTTGTTCCGTTTGAACTGTTACTTCTTGGTCAATGTAAAGATTGTGCCTCAGAATTATCTGGTGCTCTGGTTGCTCATTTGTCTTAATGTGACCCAGAGATTTTTGTGACTTACGCAATCAAAGGCCTTATGATAGTCAATGAAACACATATAGAAATCCTTTTGGTATTTGCTAGTCTTTTCAATGATCCATCTCACATTCACTATGATGTCTCTTGTTCCTTGCCCTTTCCTGATGCTTGCTTGCATTTCAGGCAGTTCCTGTTCCAGGTATGGTTATAGTCTTCACCCAGTGATCACGAATAGAATCTTGCTGCAATGTCAGATCAGAGTGATTATGCAATAATTTCCATAGTCATTTGGATCATCTTTTTTCAGTATTGGTTTGAACATCCATCTTTTCCAGTCAGTTGGCCATGGTATTGTCTTCCAAATTTCCTAGTAGAGCCTTGTAACTATTGTACCAGCTGCATCTGATTGTTGTAATACTTCAGTGAGAATGCTGTCAATGCCTGTTGCTTTCTTCTTTGATAATGCTTTTAGTGCTGCTTCAACTTTTTCTTTCATCACCAATGGATTCTGGTTGTAAGGTACAGATTGAAATGGCTGTTCATCTATTTGATCTTTATGGTATAATGACAGTGTATTCTTTCAAACTTTCTTTGATCTTCTCAGCCTCATTCAACATGGATCCTTTAAGGGGTCATTTTAAAAGTCTTAGCTGTGATTTGGTCTTTTTTGGCTGCCTTTTCATAGAGCCATTATGTCGGCTTGTTGATATATTTTACTGAGGTCTTGTTCTCCAATGGATGGTTTTGAGTGATTGAAATATTTTCAATGCCATAGAGTTTTTTTGTATTAGCTCTGTTTCTTTTTTTTTTTTTTTGCATTTCTGTCAGTTATTCACCAGTAGCTTTGAGGTTTGTTTTCTAATTTTGATTACACCAGTGCCAACTCTTTGCCAAAATGGAGAAATGTGTCTTTGACCAGAAGCAAGTTTGTTTCCTGGAACACATCTTTATCTTTATTTCAACACTTTATATACCGCATCTTCAAATACCATCAAAACGGTTTACAGTTCAATAACACAGAACCAGAAAGAAGAAAAGAACTACATCAACTTGATCTCGGATAAAAGTTTTGAGATGGACTTCAGTAAAGTTGCTGCTGTACTTAAGTGGCCTTTACCAGTGGGCCTCAAGCTCTCCATATTTCTTAGACATCACCAACTAATAGAGTGTGTTAATTTTGGAGATGTCATAATTTTAAAAAGCGTTAGTGAAAAAATGGTACAATTTCATGTGGCAAATCAACAACTAGCTTTAAATCTTGTGTAATATTTTATTTACATATCTGTAATTTCTAGAAAATTATGCAAAAATACACAAATTACTGAAATGTTTAAGTGCTCTGATAATAGTTTTTATGTGTCTGCATTGCAAGTTTTTATGTGTTTGCATTGCATATTAATGCTTTTTGTGCCTCATTTATCAATTTATCTTATTTATTTCTGTGTTGGGGTTTACTTGGTGAACTAGTTTAATATAAAAATAAATAGCAATTGGACATAAGGTCCCAGGCATCTCCTTTTCCAGCTGCAACTGTTGAAAGAACAGTATAGAGAGGTAAGGAAGATAGTCATGCCTACAGTGAGAGGTCAGCTTAGTATGGTTACAGTGAGTCTGTTCTGCAAGCTATGTTGTGCAGTGAAGAGGAACAGGAGAGAGGTGATGCAGTGGAGAAGATATTGAAGATCAGAGGTGAAAGAGATGAGAAGACTCAGCTTGGAGACAGCAGTGTGAGACCTAGGAAAACACCATCCATCAAAACTGAGGCAACTACACTCACCCAATTACTTGACTGGGGCTCCAGAGTCTCTGAGCCTCCTCTTATCTGTACCATGACAACAGCAGAGATCAAGGCATTTCTGAGCAAACCTCTGGTGGTTCCAGACTGGCCATCACACACCCAGTCCATATAAAGGTGTGTAAAAACAACAGCTGAAGCTGCTGGTCATGTATACAATCAGGAGAGAAGGGAACATTATATTAGGAGTCAGATATCAGCAGGGAGCTCATGAGCTGAAACAGAAGCAAACAAGATATGGCTTCTTTGCTGGATTTTTTTTAAAATAACATTAAATTACCTGCATAAATGACATTTGAAAGACAATTATGTAGCTACAGGTGTTGTTCAGACTATTTGTACATTCAATATTACTTAATTTCCACATATTTCAACTGTGATTTGACGTAAGATTCACTGTGAGCAGTTTCTGAAGATAGCTTTAGATTCAGCATACAAAACTGCATAATTTGGTCACTAGTAGTTTGTGAAGTTTGGAAAAATAAAAATCTACCCCTAAAATTGTCGGGCCCTACCCAATTAATATTAGCATTTCATTCAGAACTTTTCTAAGGTGGTGGCTCCTCTTACAGTATATCGCTCATGTGGAAAGGAATACTTAACATTTCATGGAACCCCAAGGCTCAGGAAGCCTTTGAGAAGCTGAAACATTTTTTTACCTTGTGCCTGTGTTATCTCATTTGGACTCATCCAAGCCATTGACTGTGGAGACTGATTCGACTGAAGTTCAAGCTGAAATGGTATTATTGCAGAGATCAGTTCCTGAAGCCTGCCTTCATTCCTGTAGTTACTTTTCTCAGAAATTTCTCCCTACTGAATGCAATTATAATATAGGAAACAGGGAACATTTTACTATCAGGTGAGTCAGAAGAGTGGAAGCATTTACTAGAGGGCACAACCTTTCCAGTCACAATCCTGACTGACCATAAGAATCTACTGTACATTGAGACTTCTAGGCATCTGAATCATTGACAGACCTTGTTTATTTACATGATTCCTGTTTATTATCTCCTATCATCCTGGCTCAAAGAACATCAAGGCGGATGCACTTTCTCGACTGTTCTCTCCAGGGGTATAGCCTAGATCAAGTCAACAAATGTCCATTATATCTCCTTCCAAGATTATTTCAAATATTGTGAATTCAGAATTTCTGGTGAATATTTCCCAAGAATCCTTTGGTGTGAAACCTCCAGTTCCTTTTCCTGTGGGTCAGATCTTTGTTGCTTAGAAGTGTGCAAATGGGGACAGGATTCCAAATTGTCTGGCGATTCAGTGGTGAAGAGGACTAGGGAACTGATCTCCAGAGCTTTCTATTGGGTCTCTATGTGCAAATATTGTACATTCTTTCTTTTCACCAAGATTCCTCAGTGGCATTTATGTAGCCTCTTACAGCTACTTCCCATGCCAATGAAGGCTTGGTCTCATCTTGCCATGGACATTATAACCCTTCTCCCAATTTGAAACTACTGTACAGCAATCCTAGTGGTTTTTGATTGATTAAGAACATAAGAACATAAGATATGCCATACTGGGTCAGACCATGGTCCATCAAGCCCAGTATCCTGTTTCCAACAGTGGCCAATCTAGGTCATATGTACCTAGCAGTTTCCCCAAAAGACACAGGTTCTGCAATCTTTGTACTAGGTCAAAGCATTGATATCCTGGGTCCCTTCTTAATGGTTTATGGACCTTTCCTCCAGGAACTTGGCCAAACCTTTTTTAAACCCAGCTACAGCCTTTACTACATCCTCAGTTAACAAATTCCAGAGTTTGAATACACGTTGAGTGAAAGAATATTTTCTTTTATTAGTCTTAAATAGTTTACCCTGTAGCTTCATTGCATGTCCCTAGTCTTCCTATCTCTCTGATAACGTAAACAGTTGATCTACGTTTACCCGTTCCACTCCGTTCATTAATTTATAGAATTCTATCATATCTCCCCTCAGCCGTATCTTTTCCTGGTTAAAGAGCCCTTTACTTTTTAGCCTTTCTTCATAGGTGTATCCTTCCATCCCCTTTACCATTTTGGTGGCTCTTCTCTGAACCTTTTCTAATAACGCTATATCCTTTTTAAAGATATGGCGACCAGAATTGCACACAATATTCAGGTGCGGTCTCACCATGGAACGGTATAGAGGCATTATAATATCTTTTGTTTTATTGTCCATTCCTTTCCTTATGATACCTTGCATTCTATTTGCCTCTCTTGGCTGCCACTGCACACTGGGCCGAGGGTTTTAACATTTTATCCACAATGACGCCTACATCTTTTTCCTGGGTGGTGGTTCCTAATGTAGAACCTTGCATCGTGTAACCATAGTTTGGGTTGTTCTTCCCTAGGTGCATAACTTTGCACTTGTCCACATTAAATTTCATCTGCCCTTTTGATGCCCAGTCTTCCAATTTATCAAGATCCTCTTGCAATTTTCCACAATCCTCTTGGGTTTTAACAACTTTAAATAGTTTTGTGTCATCTGCAAATTTGATAACCTCACTCGGTATTCCACTTTCCAGGTCATTTATGAATTTTTATTTATTTATTTATTTAGCTGTATTTATATCCCGCTTTTCACCGGGTCAAAGCGGCGTTACGTAGAGGGGTGGGGAAATTAAGTATAGGGCGGGGCCATCACCGAGGAGGCAACATTGATGATTTTGACATAGGACAGACTTTGGACATGGGACAGACCTTTGTACATAGACAGGATAGATAGCTTTGATTCAGAGGTTTATGGTGAGCGAGATCAGTGGTTAGTGCGCTTTTTGGTGGGAGTCGTGATGAAGTATTCCTGGAAAAGGATGGTTTTTAGCTGTTTTCTGAAGGATAGTATGTCGGCATTGTTTCTGAGGCAGCTTGGTAGGGAATTCCATAAGGATGGAGCATAAAGTTCAAAGGCTCGGTTGCAGGTCCGTTGTGAGCATTTAGTTCTTTTGTGGGGGACTGTAAGGGAATTGCTGGAGGCTTGTCTGGTAGTTCTGCCGTGTGTTGGACGAGACAGTAGGAGTGCGAAGCTGGGTGTTCTGTGTTTGATGGATGGCTTTGTGGGTGAGTAGGATGGCTTTGTATTTAGTCCTCGCTTCCAGGGGGAGTATGTGAAGGTCTTTGAGAATTGGGGAGATGTGGTCGGTTTTTCTTTGCTCTTCTGGATGTTTCTTGCTGTGATGTTCAATGCTGTTCGGAGGGGGTTGGTCTGTGAGGCTGGAAGGCCATGGTAGATTATGTTGCAGTAGTCCAGATGTGGGAGTGTCGTGGCTTGCATCACTGTTCGGAAGTCTTGATGTTCTAGAAGGGGTCCTGAGACATTGCACTGTCCTTGCCTTATGGAATATAGTTCCGGAGGTTTTAGTGATTTGTTGTTTTAGGGTGAGGGCTTGGTCAATAATGATGCCCAGATATCTTATTTGTGGTTGTATTTGAATGCTTGTGGTTCCTATGTTGGGGTGCGTAGGTGGTGTGAAGTCAGGGTCTTTTGTCACTATGAGGGCTTCAGTCTTCTTTATGTTGATGGATAGGTTGTTTGCTTGCAACCAGTTGGACACCTCGGAGAAGCATGCTGATAGATGGGTGTTTGTTGGGTTTGAGGTTGTTATGGGGGCGTAGAGCATGATATCATCAGCATATATTTGGAAGCTGATGTTGTGAGTGCGTATGACTGAGCAGAGTGGTTGGAGTAAATGTTGAAGAGCATGGCTGATAGTGTGGATCCTTGGGGCACTCCTTGGTGTTGCTGGAACGGGGGGGAGGTCGAAGTGCTGGTACGGATTAATTGTTGTCTGTTAGTTAGGTAGGATTGTAACCACTTTAGTACTGTGTCTTTGATCCCAATAGTCCGTAGTCTGTGTATGAGGATGTTGTGGGAGATGGTGTCGAACGCTGCAGATATATCAAGGAAGATCATGGCCTACCCAGAGTGTTTTTCTTGCGTTCCTATGAGGAGAGTGTTCATCAGTGTGGTCATGAGGGTCTCACTCCATGTAGAGGGCGGAAGCCATGTTGTTGTGGGTCCAGTATGTTGTTGATATCCAGGTGTTCCTGAAGCTGTTGCTGGACGATCTTCTCAATTATCTTGGCAGTGAAAGGTAGGCTTGCTATGGGTCTGTAGGATGCTGGGTCTAGGGGATCTAGGTTTTGCTTTTTTAAGGATGGTCGGATGATTGTAGTTTTGAGGCGTCTGGCATGTGTCCTTGGGAGAAGGATTCTTTGACGATATGGGCTAATGGTGTGCTCAGTTTCGTTCTTAGATTTCTTTATCAGTCAGTGGGGCAGGGGTCCATCGGAGAGTGGTGGTGTTGAGGCAGGAGATGGTGGTTGATATTCGTCCGTTGAGGTTTCTTAGAAGGTGGTCCAGTCACAGTGTACGTAGGGGTGGAGGTTTGTTGGTTGGCTGTGGGTTCTGTGGTCGTTGTAGTTGTTTGTATTGACGGGCCAGTAGCTCAGGCGGGATCTTCGGTAATTGGTCGGAGCGATGTGGTGCTTTTGTCAGTTTTTTGAGTATCTGAAAGAGTTCACAAGGTTTGTTGATGGGAGGTATTTATGCTTTTCAAGTGGTAGAGTTTCTTTGCCTTGTCGGTCTCGTAGTTTATATGCGTTGAGTTCATATAGGTATTTTGTTTTGTCATTTTCGTCTTTGGTTTTTTCTCCATTTTCTTTCGGTTTTTTTCTGAGTTTTGTTTTTAGCTTTCGGAGATTGGGGGTAAACCATCTGGCCTTTGAGGAAGGGGGTCTGGTGGTGCTTTGTTTTTTGATGCTTCAGATGCTGTGGAGATCGTGGTATTCCAGTTGTGTATTAGGTCATTGAGGTCACTGGAGTTTGTTTGTAGATTGGTAGGGTTTCTGCTAAGAAGTCCTCTTTGTTAAATGTTTTAAATCTTCTTCTGGTGTCCATCTTCTTTGTTGGTCTTATGTTGGTAGGTGTAGGATATGGTGATGAGGTGGTGGTCAGACCTAAGGTACCGGCGAGATCTGTGGGTTCTTTCCTGAGGCGGTGGTTGCGGAGTTTAGGAATACAAGGTCCTAGTGTGTTGCCTTTTTCATGGGTGGGTTCCTGTATGATCTGTACCAGATCCATCGCAGTCATGGCGGTGCGGAGGTTGCTGCTTGTTCTTCTTGAAGTGATGGGAGGTTGAAGTCGCCTAGGATGATTTGTTCCTGTGCCGAGCTGGTGCTCTCTGATAGGAATTGCAGTATCCTGGGTAGGTCAGTGGTTGTGGTAGGTGGACGGTAGATTAGACATACAGAGAGGTGTTTATTGGTGAGGGTGAGGAGATCAGCTTCATTGGTGGTTTCTGACGAAAGGATCCTGAGGTGGAGGTCGGTTCGTGCTATGATGTTGACACCCCCTCCTCTGGTGTGTGTCCTGGAGCAGTGATGGAGGGTGTATCCTTGCTTCAAGATGAATATGTCAAAAGCAGCGGACCCAGCACAGATCCCTGGGGGTACACCACTATTCACCTTTCTCCATTGGGAAAATTGGCCATTTAGCCCAACCCTCTGCTTTCTATCTATTAACCAGTTCAGGATCCACAGTAGTACACTGCCTCCTATCCCATGACTCTTTAGTTTTGCCAAAAGTCTCTGATGAGGGACCTTGTCAAAGGCTTTCTGAAAGTCCAGATACACTATATCAACTGACTCCCCTTTGTCCACCTGTTTATTCACACTTTCAAAAAACATAACAGATTAGTAAGACACATTTGCTCCTAGTTGCCATTTGCCCTCTCTTCCCCAGTTGACAATCATATCTGTCAAGGAGATTGTATGACAGCATGGTATTCCAGTCTAGTGTTTTGATTGGAGTCCACAGTTTGTTGCCTGGAAGGCCTTTTGCAAGAATTTGGGATCACTTTCCTCCAGATACCATCCCCAGACTAAAAATGGTCTGTCCAGAATTGAGTCAGTCTGGAATAATTTGCCGTTGATGCTTTTGTGTCTGCCTCACCAGGACAACTAGATGCAAAACTGCCGTCCTGGGGCTGCATTTCACACCTCAAACAATCACATTAAAAGAAAGTTTACAGGACATTTCTCCATTCTTTGCCAATGTATGACGGAAACCCCATATTCTACCCATCATTCTTCAACAACAAAAACGCAGTAATGGAAATGTCATGTTTGATAACTACCAGCATATCTGGAGCACGCAAGTGAACCCTGCAAACCTTAGAAAGAGCACAGTGATGCAACAAAAGAAAATTCACAGATAAAGTATTACAGGTTCTGAAACCTCAAATTCAGTGTAAATGGCAAAAGTTTGTGTTGTTCACAAACCAAGAAGCTTTTGAAGATCCCATGTAAATAAACTGGCTGCCTAGATTCAATTGGCCTTATGCCATCAGGGAACAAAGTCAGTCCACGTTATAGCGAGTCTGCATCTTCCAGATTTCCTGGGAGATACCCAGGGATGTGCAGTTGAAGAAGTTTTGCTTTGCTTTTGTTCGATTTGGGGAGTTTTCTTTTTTTCCTCATAGTTGTTTTAGTTTTTTTAATTAGTGCACATCTCTTGTGAGAGAGTGTACCACTATTGTTTTGCATAGAGAGCACTGTGCCTGAGTGGGCACACTAGTGATGGGAACCAGGAAATGATGACAGTCCTTATTTCCTGTTTTGCTGGGATGCCCTGCTTTTGTTTTTCAAACAAAAGCACAAACCCTGGGAAGATACACTCTGCTTTCCTGTTATCTTTGTTCCTTTTGGTTTGGGCCCTCCCGAATTTGAAGTGTACGAGCCTTCTGGACTCCATAGTATTTCCCAACGGAAGATG